>JADLZK010012932.1:0-177760 GCA_015847255.1 Hyparrhenia diplandra
TCAGCTTGATACACCAGACAGTAATCCTTGGCGGTTTTACTAAGCGGTATAGTATACAATCAAATCAGCCTACAGAACATTGTTTGTTGGATCATTCTCCTTTTGAACCTAGAGGTCTAATTTGAGAAGACCTGGGCGCCACAGAAGTGCCGTTTTTCTGGTTGGTGGGCACATGACATGAGAGATGTTGGATAGTGGACAGATTGGCCCAAAGGGGTTACCTCATCTGGAGCACTGTCTTTTCTGGGTACAGGAAGACGATACCATTCATTATATCATTTCTGGATGTGTCTTTTTGTAGAATGGTATGGTTCCTTCTGTTTTCGCTGCTACAGATTACAGATCCCACCACCACCCCCACCACCCCTCCTTCCCAAACGACAAGAGATTCTTTGAATGCTGGATACAAATCATTGCTTTCTTCCCTGAGGGGCTTCAAGCGTGGTACCCAGGGGCTAGCCCAGTTTGTGTGTTAAATGGAGTTGTTCCCAACATACAACTTGTGGTTAGAAAATATATCCTTGAGGAGGTGCATTGCTGGCACCCAGGGGGCTAGCCCAGTTTGAGGTGGCAGCCAGGTAGAAGGTTTCTTTTTAGATGTCAGTCAGGTTGTGCTCTTTGATGAACAAAGCGTGTATGTAACTCTCTAATGGGTTTTGGCTCCCCCATGGGAGCAAATTTCGAGCTGGGGTTAAAAATCCACTTGTCTATCACATGCCAAAAGCACAGGTCTAAGGTCTGGCCCAAGGTCGTAGGTCGTTCTCACATGGGCTACAGTGCCACTGCATATGGGTAGGGCAGGGTTTTCCATCGGCTAGCAAGACTCTTAATGGGCATTTTGGTCGTGTTTCCTTCCAACCGCGTGGCGTTGTTAGCAGCCTGTACTAGGTGGCCTAGGGAGTTGGCTCTGCCCTCCTTTGCAGTTCTTTTTCTCTATGCTTAATGAGGATCACACGCAGTTCCCTGCGTTGTTTCAGGATATGTCTTAGGGATGTGCTGCACAATCACTGCATAAAAAGGTTGTTAGCCTAAATATCGAGTATATGTCTTTCAGTTTGCGCTTATTCAGGTACATGCATGAAATACAAAGAGCACGCTTGCACTGGTAGTCGTCAAATCCTGTCGTATAGACCAAATACAATCCACAAGTAGTTTCTGCAATTCTCAGGAGAGACATAGAAAGTATGCCTCATCCCTTTTCTGCAAGCAGATAGAGGTAAGAAAACTTAAATGCGGCGACCAAGGACCAGAGAAATGCAATCAGTTGTGACCAAGCAATCTGGCTGAAATTGCAGAAGCCTATGTGATAATGTTTACATACTTCCTGTGGAGTTAAGAAGTACTTTAAAGCCTCACGTTGCAGCATAAAATTTCATTGAGTTTACACTGGTACATTTTCAGGGGATCCCTGGTGGAAAGAGCCAACATCACTTTCAGTGATAGCGAGGTACATGGCTTCCTGATGAAAACAAAGATTTTGCATAGTGAGAGACCCATACGCATGAAAATTTAGATTTAAAGGTCCATATGACAGATAAAGTAGCTTGAAACATAATTAAGACACAAAGATACAAGTTTAATTATTTCATGGTTCTGAGCAGCTTAAGGACGTCAAAATTTCTATAACGAGTGGGATTATTTTATTATGCAAGCCTTTTATATTATACAGTTAATCCACAGAAGTGGTCATGGTTTTTAATTGGACATTCCCATTTTAGTTGATCACAGCTTGTTTCAACTTCTGCTGCTTTTGCCACTCTGCTTCACATGCATTTTATAACCACATTCAAATAAAAATTCCATAATAAACTATAAATGGACACAGCTGCGAGAATATGACAAAGGATAGCACAACAGTTCATACCATGACAAATTTGTAGCATGGAATATACTACCACTTTATTGCCCAAAAATGGAATCCTAAGTGCAAGAGCACTATGACCTTAATGGAACTTTCCTTGAATCGCAACTATACCTTACATATCAGCACATCACAACTACTTGTGCTAGAGGATCCAGATTCAGTGTTAACCATTTTACACAAGTACTCTCTACACAGTGAAATGACAAACTAACCAAAAACATCCAGGGACCAAAATCGTCAATCAGTTTTGCCTCCTAGTATGGTTGCATAGCAGATGGAGCACACTTTAAGATTTTCTATTCATTGACTGCTGAAATTACATGTTCAGTTTACCATTAAATGTGTTGACATTACACTCTGCAGCAGGTGCAAAATCGACTAAAAACACATTATCAATAAAGTTTAATGTCCGTCTAGCTGCAAAGACAGCAAAGTCCAGCAACACGCACAGAGTAGTTCATAGATCACAAAATAGCCATGTCCTAATTAGGAACACTGGAAATGTGAAATGTATATGGGAAGTCTATATATGATGGCGGGACAGTGTTCTCCATCTCGGTCACTGCTATTTAGGTGATGGCAGCAAGACATTACTTTGGTGTGAGAAATGGTTAAGTGGACAATTTTTATCTGACCTTGCACATCTCTGTGTGTGTGTGTGTTTGGTTGGTTGGCGTCGCTAAATCAATGGACTGTTGATCATTTGGCTCATTATCTCAGAACCGCTACGAGCTGAGTATGATTATATTAAGAAGAAGACAACTCTGCACAATGGCAAGGAGATAAGATACACTCAAGCCCCAGCCAAACTCCAAAATCTCATATCTTATATAGCAAGAGACATCACACTAGGCAGGCAGGGGAAAATGCCGTTAAGGACACAATGATTGTGATGAGTCCAGATAGCCCAAGCCCCCAAGATGATGACCAAATTCAAACCTCTCAGGACCTGCCCATCAACTCTTCCATTGGTTTGAGCCCACCAGTCATCAAAGTAAGTGGCATCAATCTGAGACAAGGCTTCCAGACCAACACTCTGGAGGAGAAAAGAACCACACTTGTCAATCGAAGATTGATGCCACTTATTGCTGATTCTATTGGTAATAATGGCTGGCTACTCGTGTGAACAATAGACAAAACACATGAATAACAGTCAATGCACCAAGAGCTAAATGATGTTTGTGGCCAACACTCACGAACATTATTTTCTCCTGAATTAACTGATTACTTACATGCAGCTAGTGTAAACACTCTAAACGGGCTCAGGAGGGTTCGTAAGTAGGATCAAATGGCATAATGCGTCCCAAAAGGCTTTTGATGATATTACAGCGAGCAAACGCAGGCAAAAAGAGATACGAAGTACTGTAGTTCGTAAATAAGTCAAATTAGGTGACTAAAAGCAATCTTATGATACCGACCACCCCGTATTATTTTGGAAACCTTGCGGTCGCTCCCAGTCCCCAGCTGCAGCCTCTCCGCCCGTGATAAAGACGAGAAGGTAAAACCACGCGTCCAGAACACCGCAGCGATTTGACGAGAGCCATACCATCAATCAAAACAACACAAATCCGGAAGCACGCCACAACCCTCGCGTGCACTATGGCTTGACCTGGGGAGAGGGGCCGGATTTTTGAGCGCCGGAGCGAGCGACGGCGAAGGCGGCGGCGCCGTCGAGCGAGCGGATCACGTAGCGGGGTCGCCCGGAACTCCGCAGCCTCCGGCTCACGGCTGCAGGATCTGGACAGAGCAGGAGGGGTTCACTCCAGAGAGCAGCGGCGCTTCGTCGGCGTCGGCGTCGGCGCTCGCCATATCGGCGGCGAGCCGCGGTGCGGACCTGGTCTCAGTACGGATTGGTTTTTGGATGCTGGGATCCGAATCGGGGAGACAGCAAAACGCAGGAAGCCGTGAGAGGACTGAAAGGACGTCGTGTGTGATGTTGCTTGCTGATCTGAGCACATCAGCTATGTGGGCCAGCTCTGGATTTACTCGGTGTGGGCCCATGAGTAGTTGGGGAAAGGACCAAAAGATGCGATGCGAATTGCGAACAGACTCCGTACTGTATGTTTAGTTTAGAGGGCTTTCCTATCTCTGTCTTTGTCTTCGTTTCTTTTCTTTTTAGTAGTTAGATAGAAACCGGAAATATGTAAATATAAACTTTTTAATGTTGACATCAAATCTTACAAGACCCTCCTCCGGTGGAAGGACAATCAAGTATTTGCAAGATCATGGTCCTCCCAGTTGAACCCGTCCCTGCTGATTGAAGCGACGTGTAGCCGACCCCTTCTGAACAATAAATAGCTCTTCACATCCGATGTCGTCATGGAGTCGCATATCAAGAGTATCGACATGTTGTAAGCTCGTTGAACATCTGGTTTGAAGAAGAGGCCATCGACAATCCACATCGTTGGTAAACATGAGGAATTAGCGCTTCAAAAGGCCACCAATAGTCTAACTCACTCGGAGAAAAGATACAAACATAGAGGGAAACAAAACCACCAAAGAAGGTGGGATCCAAAACCCAACCCATAGACATACATTCCAAAAATTTCTCCATACACTCATAGATAATGGATAAAATATCCAGGCTTACATCTATCGAGAGATAGAATCGAGGCAAATTATTACAAACCACAGCGCTAAAATTGTTCATGCTAAAACCATAAATAAAAGGCCTTTGCCAGAAAGCAAAAAGGGTAGTAGTTCTTGACTAAACATAATAATAATACATGAGAAAAGCCATCCATTGGACCCGAAGAGCTGGAGAGTCGGCGTTTCTAGGTAAGGATGTCACAAATAAGATTTTTGGTCTCGAAGTTCCTCATGCTTTTGTAGACTTGCCCTTGGCCAAATCTAATGTGTTCCTCGAAAATAGCGGCGCAAGGCAGTGATTTTTGAATTACGCATTTATCATCACCTGGAGTTTCTTGTTAGCCAAAATTGCCCGAGAAGAAGACACAGCGGCATTGCTATATAGGTGAGAGAAAAACAGCGATAAGTTGGAAAGCGAACATATACCTCGGACAACACCTCGGACTCGCTCACCATGAACACATGCAATAGTCTGAGAAACTTTTGCAAGGGACAAAAAGCTTCCGGCGATATCTCCGGTAGTATTCAACCTTATTTCTAGGTAAAAACCACTCTATTAAAATAAAGGATATGTCACATTACCGGCAGCGGATCCACCCTTCCCCCAAGTACATTGCCCAAGCCAAAAAGGCCATCGCGAAAAAAGCAGCGAAATCGAGTTGGGGAGTCAAGAAATTGTCGGCGCATCGCCTCTCTCTATTGTTGGGGAATGGGCCGCCGAGAAGATGGCTCCCAAGATTTGTTATGAGCCTTCATTTCTAGTGGGTATGGTTGCGACAACGGTTGGAGTGAGATGTAGCGGCTAGCAGTGACAAATAAGGCAGGCTGAAGTATGACGGCGTTGAAAACCATTGATAATAGTAGTAATAGAGTGATAGTTAGTGGACTAATGTTTTGGAATGGAGATGATTGAGCTAGCTCCACATGAAGGAGTTGAGTGAGGTTAGTAGAAGGTGGATACGATGATCGTGACCATGAAAGTGCTCAATATATATTGGAGAGAAAGGAGATGGATCGACAAGCGAAAAGGGAGATGGAGTTGGAAGCAAGCCCAAAAGATAAGGTGTGTGCAATATGGTTTTTGTTTTCTAACGAAAGGTGCAAGAAATTACACGGTTAGATTTAGGATAGAATAACAATACTATTAAAAGAGGTGCACAGGTTAGATTTAGGATAAGCTCAAATAACATACTATTAAGAGGGAATCTCTGATGCAGTTTGTTTTGGGAAGATGCAGTTTTGGGCAGGAGTATGCATCGTTTTTTAAAATTACACGAGTACAGCGCATCACACTTACAACGCGCACACACTCATCCCCTCACGAATACAAAGTCGCTAAACCCTACCCCTATGAGCACTCGAAAGGCAGAGCACCCGACAAATGCGGAGATTTCCAAAAGTCACCGTGGCCCTCGTCGTCCAGCGGCGTGCGCTCACCATAGCAGTAGGTAAAATCACGGGAGAAAATTCGAGAAAAGGTCTGGCGCAGGAAATTTTGAAAGCTTATGATGGATAGCGTCTTTACTTGACAAATCCTAACTACAAAGCGCTAGAGTTATATATTTGTTTTTCAAGGAGGAGGTACATTAGGTTTAGCCACCTATATATCAAAAAGGTGTAATTAGTTTTATCTATTTATATTTATATGTCTAGTGTCATGATTTGACGTGATAGGTGATGTGATAGCTGAGAAACTGTTGTGGTCAAATCCAAACATTTGATGCGATAGGTGATGTGTACTGCAAAGGGGTGGCAGGCATACAAAAACACAGTTGTACTCCACTCCACTTCGAGGCTGATTTGACCTCTCATGCGAGGCTAGCCACCAATCAAAACGGTTTGAACCTTTTTGGTACTAATATAATGACCAAACTGGAGTAAATAAATACTAATAATGGTCAAACCAATCTACTGCCCTCAATGTTTGTCTCTCCGCATGCTCAAAAGAAAATCTTGGGCTCTTGGCATCTTGCGGCCTTGCAGGCATTTTTACGTATTTTTCCTCCTCGAATTTGGAATTTGCGCATCTTTGATTCTCCATGCAAAAGCGGCCAACGCTGAAAGGCTGCAGCCGTGCCGCAAGCAGCGCTGGTACAGTATCCACGCACAAGTTGTGCGTTCCCCATACTATCAGTTTATATCACTCAAAGACAAAACTGCAGATAACACATATTGCTATCTATCTATGATAGCTCTTAAAATTTTTAAATCTCACTAGTAATTTTTTAATCTTACTAGCTACTGTATTTATCTTACATAAGATATTTATCTCCAGCGATGCACTGTCACATACAATTAAAACATGCATTTATAGTACCCACGTGTTAGCAAGACACAAACACAAGCAATCCACTTCAATATACCACGCAATCTACTGATCGGTGATTCCCGCCGCATTATGCTTCCACTTATTATCACACGCCTCACTTACCCAAGCCACCATTGAAAATGAAGAAAATGCCACTGATTTTTGATTTAGGCGGATCGAGCCTACTAAATCAAGAATACTTTACGCCCACGTTAATCAGTCCATAATGAGCGCATAATAGAAACGACTCCGCCTCCCGCAGCGAAAAGCCTTCTTGCCTACTCCTCCGCCTCCGCTGGCTTCTTCTCCCCGTATCCCGGGGCATCCGAGTCAAGGCTGCCGCACTCGGCTACTCGACTCGCACTGAACCCTATCCCACCCACCCCAATCCCCGTAGCCGCGCCCCTGTGGCGAGGAAGGGGCGGCAAAAGCGGCGGCGGCGTCGCTGAGTCGTCGCCCCCTGCCGCCGCGGCGCTGACGGGATGAAGCTCACTCTTCGGCGAGTTCGTAGAGGTGGAGGCGCCATCGATGAGGTCCACCGCATTGCGGCTTAGGGCGATGGTCGCGGGTGATGGGCTGGGTGGCTGGGTTTTCGATTTCATTGGGTTTTATTTACCAATGCTTGTTGTTGAGGCCACGCCGCCCATGATCAGGTTAGTGACCAGGCGATTCTCGGTTAATCTTGGTACCAAGCATTGGCCGTTCCACGGCCGGGATGATCGCGAGGGTATCCGGGTGATTATTGGTTAGGAATAGCATGCTTTTGTTAATCTGGGGTGAAGTGGGTGCTTAATTACATATTTACATGTATTCCTTTTGGTTGTTCTGCGGACTTTTGTATTGGGTGGTTAGAGTGGCTTATCTCCCTCATGCGGAAATGCTGACAAGATAGACGGCTATCAATTCGCAACAGTGATACGGCAGTGAGCCTTCTTTTATGCACGTGCCAGTAGCTCAGAATCTTGAGCTTCTCAGCTTCTGCTCTTAGTGAGTTCCGGTAGTATTATTGACATCTAAGCAAAGTGCCTAATCGTGTGCAATTTTTATTTATTTATATTTCTTCGATTTGGAGGCTGATGTCGGTTGGCCATTGATGCATGCCAATTGGGCACCCTTGCGTGGTTGGGTAGGAGTTAATTATGTGGTATATCGCTGTTTATTCTTTATGGTCCAATTTGTTTTGCATCGCAGGATTTAGTTTGACCTGTCAATGAACCACTAATGTTCTACTACCCTTTTAACACACCCTTTTGTTGGCTTCAGAATTCCAATGTGTTTCATTGTTTTGTGACTTGCTGATGATTATGGGATATACCAACCCCTGGTTTCCTTTTTGCACTGTCACTATGTCTGCCCTCTCACTGTGGGATGGAAGTGCCGGGTTACTCACTGACATCTTTCTATCTGTAGGTGCTGAGTTGTGAGCCAGGGCTATGTGGCTCCTGGCATAAGGCTACATTTGTTATTGATGTTTCGGGAAAATGCTGCGCAACCATAAGATATACTGATTTTATTGATGAAAACGGATCGCTCCTCGTTGAGAATGTTCAAGTGTCAGATGCCATTGATGGCAAAGTCAAGCATGCTTGAGGGAGTCAATCGTGGCAATGTTAGGCCAGTGTGTCCACATCAACGGCTGCAGGTATCTCATGCAAGCTATGGACTCTGTGTTGATGCACTCATAGAAGGTCTTACTGGGGAAGGTGTCATTGCTTTGTTGATCATGCTGAAGGCTGTACAAAGGAAAGTCCTTTTCCTGATGAAGGTGATGAATGTGTTATCCAAAATTATCAGCCACGTCTTCTCAAGACTGGGATGAAGTTACAGGAAAATGGAAACCACGTGGAATTGGTTGTTTCTGCAGATGCTTTTTGTCACATGAAGAGAGAGAGATGGTTTCATTTTGTGCCAGTCAGGCAGATATGGTTTGACTTAAGATCCAAACCTTCTTTTTAAGACTGATGCCAAAATGTGGATGTGTGGAACAAAAGAATTTTGGAGAGATCACTTGCAGATGTCATTGCTGAATTGCAGTCTCTATGTGGCAAGCCTACCCTAGATGGATCTCAAGTGGAAGCCAGTCTTTTTCAAGAAGGACAAAATTGAGACCACTGTCTTGAGATAGCTTGTGGATCCATCCTAAGCATTATCAGAATACATCTCATGCTATCGCACAGTAATAGGAAAATGCTCTTATCAAATGGAGTTGGCAAAGCAACACCTTCGCATCAGTAGGATGGACCTTTTGGATGGCCATCCTAAGAACAAGTTTACATCTCACCTGATGGTAGCGGTTCCCATCTTTTTCTAGGAGCATGCAAAGCGTGTTTGGCTGCAAAAGAAACAAATGATTGCCAAGATGACCATACAGAAAAATTTGCATCTAGACAGTATTAGTGTGGTGCACAAGAATGCATGCTACAACCCGGCTAGCGCATGGATCTTGCCTTGATAAAGAGCACGAGTCCGATGCTAAATGTATCACAAATCCATCAGGATCTTGGGAATTCGGTTCAACTTAATGCTGAATTTTTCCCATGAATAGTTTCTCTTCTTGCTAGTTACCAAGATGGCACTGACTGTTCTACGAGTACATTAACAGAACTCTAGAGTGTGAAGCTGAAGAAGCATCTACTGGCATTGGGTTGGAGTATTAAATTCAGAAAAGATGAAATTATGCTAGGAAATGGTCATCACAGAAATGTTACAAGGCACGGTATGAGTCACCTGATGGGAAGACTTATGTTTCTATCATTCAGGTAATAGCCAACGATGGTTGGAAGGCGTTAAACAAGATATAGTAACTGACAGACACAACTATCGGGCAGCACCAAAAGGTGTTCATTGACATTGTCAACTGGCAGCAAGGCTGAGTAAGCGTAAAGAAGGGATAAATCGTGCCTTGAGATCATAGACTATATGGAAGCTGATAAGAAAAGTTCAGGAGGAGGAAACTGTTGAGATCAAATGCTAAAAAGTTTCACCAAATCTGCTGGGTGGAATTTTTGAAAGTTAAAAAACAGAAGTGTCACAAAGGGAAACAAAACTTCCAAGGTTTAGGTATGAGGATTCTCCACATGGCAAGTCTTACAACTCTCTGGTAGCGGCATGCAAAGGGTTACACGGAAAAAGAATATCAGGGAGGACAATGACACAGACATTAAAATTGCTAACCATGGTTCTGCTGATAATTCTATACATCCATCAAAGTTTGGTAGCACTCAGTGGTGGACTAAAGGGATTCATGTAAAAAATACAGGGTATTCCTGTTGTTGTGGACAGATGCAGCAACATGTTTACCTTGTCTGCACACCATGGAAAATATAGGAAAAAAGAAAATCATCTTCAATTTCTTTGAACCCTGCACGATATCTTTATTCAAGACAAAAAGGACAGAACCTTTCAGGGTGAGCATCATTGTGAATACAGTTTTGTCTTTTGTTGCTAAAGAAAAATATTATTGTGCGAACAAAGAGATAAAAAAGGTTACATACAAGCAACATGATGGACCTGGGATAAAGGAAGGTTCCATCTGCAGAGATATGGAATAACATGCATCTGTTGTGATGAAATATTCACTGTGGAGGAATTTTTGAGGGTTCATGCGGGGGAGCAGTACACCATTACCTTTGGCTCATATGTTTTTTAAGGATGGAATGTCCCTATCACAGTGTTTAGTTGAATTCATGGGTGGAAACAAGCCCAGAGATCCACATCCACTGCATGTGCGCTTGAAGAAAAAATTCTGATCTGGAAAGTGATTCAATATGCTCTGTGTGCCATGATGGTGGAATTTTATTACTTTTGTGACAATTGCCCAGCATCTTATCATCATGATAATGTGTCGGTTTTGGAGTTAGAGGTACTCCATTCTCTTATTCAAGTGAATCTATTTACTTAGCCTCGAGTTTCTATCTGCTGGTACCTCTATTGTTGCAATCCTTCAGTAAGTAGCCAAATTACAGTTTTAGCCTTCCATTGGCATTAGTTATTAGTTATATTTTGTTGTTTTTTATGAATATTTTTACACTTAAGTGCCAATCCATATCACATTGGTAGTGAGACCATATGATAAATGTTCCTTCTCTTTTTGAGCATGAAGTGAAGAAGAACATGTCGTGTACCATTTCTCTCCTGTTTCTTTAGTTTTATTTTTCCACAAGTTCTTCCAATGTGCACTTGCTTTAGAAAGATATTTCAGTTGCATTCTGCTTTTTGTAGGCCATTCGGAAGGAAACTGGTATTACCCATCCTGCAGATGCAGTATTTGTAACTTAGTGATTATGATCCTGATACCAGCCAATTCACTGAGAAGACCATAGTGTACTGTGATCAGTGTGAACGGGGAATGTATGCTTATTTAACATTTGTGTATAAACTGTTTTTCAAATTTATATTTTTGTGATTGCTGATTTCTTTTTCACTTTCTTTTTGGTAGATCATGCCGGTTGCACTAGAAATAGTGACCATCAGCTTATCTACCCGACCAAGAAGGTTGTTGGTTTTGCAGCAGGGGATGCTCAAATGTATGCTAGTAGTTGATAAAATCTTTACTCTTTTACGTGAAATGACTTTTAGAATATAATTTGAACTCATTCTTATTATGATGTCGTTCAGACACCAAATGATTGATTGCAGTATCCCGTTTCTATTATTGTGCAGGTATTTCAGCATTTACAGAGCTCATTGGAAATCAGTTTCCAACTCAGTCGAAGGTGTATCTTGTACTATCTTGAGATTTTTGTAGAGGAACAGCAGTGGCCATGATGATTATGATGATGAGATAATGGCAGACCATTATGGCAAGTTGTGTGTTGCAGTTGATATTCTTCACGAAATGCTTTGTTACTATTATCGAGGCCTGCGCGCACAGAGTGACATTTCTGAGGATATTGTCTTCAATAAGGTAAAAGTGCTTCTGGACCATTTCCATGCATCTAGTGTTATTCACTTTTCAATGATTCTTGCACTAATTACTCTCCTGAGATAGACTGAATATTCTAGAATAGTTTATGCTTGTTTGTATTACAAATAGTTGATACATAGACCATCTTCTATTAAAGTTTAGATGTTTTTATACTGAATTGCTTAAATAGAATTGTTACTAACTTTGTAGTTTTTGCAATGCTCATCAGCAAAGTTGTTCTCTTATGTTTCTGTCCCTTATCACCATCCACATACTTGTAAATTTATTTGAAATACTTACTGTTGTTTTTTGGCTACATCTATATTCATATTATAGAATTTATATATGTTTGATGTTTCTTTGGCCATCATTTGTTGATCTAGTGTAGGCTGCTGAGTAACTTCTGTATCTATACTTCACAGATCAGAACTCAGGCGGCTAAATTTTTAGGGGATTCTACACAATTCTTCTCCAGAAGGTGGTGAGCTAGTATCTGTCGGCACTTTTTAGGTAGTATAACCTTTACAATGGTTTTTCCATAGTAATTGGACCTTTCATTAAGCATTTTTGATACATGCCCAGTTGTTTACGTTTCCTGATTAGGATTTGTGGCCAGAAGTTTGCCGAGCTGCCTCTGATCGGGGTACAAGTTCTCCCATACCGTCGCCAAGGAATGTGTCGTCTTCTAATTAATGAACTGGAAAAGGTTTGTACTTGATATATTTTTAAAATCATCTGCAATGGTATTTTTAGTTTTAAATATTGTAACAAAAGCTTGTTTAAAAATATTTGGAGCGGTATTTTTTTGTTTTAAATATTGTGACAAAAAGCTTGTTCTTTTAGCGTTTCCCTGATTCCTCGAATACTCCTGCCATTTTCCATGGTGTTTGCGGAATAATTCACTTTTTCCCTTTTCCAGTTGCTTTTTAGACTTGGGGTGGAAAGACTTCTATTACCGGCGTTTCTGAACTTTTGGAAACATGGACATGCTCATTTGGTTTCACAGTTATGTCAAATTCTGATAGGCTTGAGTTGGCAGGGAATAGCATTCTCAGTTTCAAGGGAACTACCATGTGTCAGAAGATATTAAATGTTGCACACAACATTTCAAAGATAAAGTGTTTCACAATGTCAATTCTGAAAGGGGAGAATGGGGTTAGCAGAGAACATGGTGGTTGAGAAGGTATTTGATCCATTGACAGTGGAGCCAGACCATCAGGTTGATTTGATTGTGGAGCCTGATCTAGCGATGGAAATCGAGAATAACAGGCCATTTCTTCAATTGATCCTCTGACTAGTATGCAGACCCTCAAGTTGGTTTGACAGTGGGGCCAGAGTTGGTACTGTTAAGTCAGGGAAAACAAAAGGCGAACAGGGTATTTTGTTTCATTGATGCTCAACTGGCACACCAGATCCTCAAGTGGGTTTAACAATGAACATTCGCGAGCAACCATATGTCAGGTACAGTTTCTTCTATTGGGGTCAGGAAGGGTTGGCTTATAAGAATTCCGTTCGTTCTTGCTTGACTGAACTCAAAAGGCAACATTGTAGAATATTCAAATGCTAGGTAAGATTTGATACTAATAGGCAGATAACCAGTTATTATTGACCGAAACATAACCTGCAGTTATAGGCGTTACATTCTTCTAGTTGGCAATCTGGTTTTACTATCTATATTCACTTGGTAGGCCAGCATCTTGTTTATGCTCCGTTCAAATTGCAAGTCATTACGGCTTTTTCTAGATACATACTATTAATTAAGAATATTTATCTACTACAATTGTTAACGTATTTTTTCCTTTACTTGCTACTGATTATGCTCCATTTCTAGTGCTGGTGCAGATCCGAGGAGTGGAACCAAGGCTTACTTGAATATAACGAGTGCGTAGCTCTGAGAGTAACTTCGTGGTTATTTCTTGGGTAGCTGCTTGTGTTGCTTATGGTAGCGCTCCCTACATTTTGCAGCCTAACACAGCTTCAGGATTGAAATACAAGTTCTCAGGGAAAAATGCTACGGCCCGGGTAAAAGGAGCGCTTGCCCAAGGAATGTCTGGCTTAGAGTCTCAGACCAAAATAAGAACCAAGGGTGGATCCACTAGAGCTTTGGATGAAGGATGCTAGCTTTCATGCAATAAGCTTTCAGCCATCGCCTTAGCACTAGCATTGTCCGAGTGCGAGTTGAAACTAACCTAACCTGGTTACGGAGGCGGTTGATTGTATATTTTTCCATGGTGTAAATTAAGTACTATCGAGCTGTTAACATACTGTCCAGCTACAAGGAAAATGAGACTGTTGGAGCAATTTCTGGTGATGGTTTTACCCTGATATGTAGTATTATCGGTTGTGTCGCCATACTGTTCATTGGCTGCTAACTGTATGCAGTTCCTTTTTTTGATAAAGTCGACCTTGGGGGAGAGGATACCTGGAATTTCATTCATAGTTGGCTCTAATAGCCATGAGGAGTTTACGAACATTGTTTCAAAAGTACATTCATGTGGCACTTTTACATTGCGCTTGCTATGATTGAGCACCAAATAGCCGCAACCCCCTATCACTACGTGGTGAAGTCGAGCACCCCATAAGTAGCTTCGGGTTGCAGGAACAAGGTTGCTATCAGCGATGTCTGTCAGGACCGAAGACGATGCCGTTCCTCCTTTTCCAAATGTGCCAGCAGCAAAGGGGTAGGAATGTGTTGAACTTGCCCGGTATGTGCTCTGGTGGTTGCAGATCTCTGATTGCTTGCACCGGCCAGTCAGCGAGGTGGGTATCCGAAGGGCGTTCAGAACTCTTGTGCCTTTGGGCAACCAAATAAGACATGTGCAGTTGTTTCTTCAGGTGCTTGGCGGGCTTCACATACCGTGTTTCATATGCAGTTCCTTTTGTTTGACTAGACATTCGAGCTTAGCTTGAGCTTGTTGCTGATTCTGCACATGTGATCGATCAGGGGCTCTCAGGCTCGTTAGGTCAAAGGAGGAGTAAAAATGGTTAGTGATCTGTTTCTGGTGAGTTGGTGAGGGGGTGAGAGAATTTCTTATCAATCCTGTCACGGCAACAGAGCTGATTCAACAAGCAAACACCACCTGAGAGTGCGGAACTCCGTAGGTTCTGCCTCCCGTATCTTTTTTTAGATTACCGCAGTCTAGCCTTGAGGCCTTTCCAACCCTTGTAGCGCTCTTCACTATGAGCACTGGCGTCACCATGGCCTCTGCATGAAGGCGAGGAAGGGCGAGCCGCGAATCTTGAGATTCCAGAAGTCGCTGGCGGGTATCATTATCGGCGAGGGGCGTCGTGCAAACTGTCTGTGGCCAGCCAGGAAAATCACGAAACCATCCGGGATAAAGTGTCGCGGCCGGGATTTGAGCGCGGGTGGGGCCGCGGCCGATGGCGGCTGCCCGTTCGCTGGCTGTGATCACTCTGATTTCAATCTCTAAATTGCTCACGTCGCCTGTCTGATCTCGCCAGCGGTGGTGGCATCTGGTGGCGATCCTTTTTGGCGTAAGGTTTTATGCAGTTGGTGGTGTCTAGCTTTGGTGTTAAACAAGTCACAAGTGGAATATGGCGGCACTTTTGCGGTGCACGGCAGTGGTTCTACTTTTGTTTCGGTCATTCGGTGGCGTGTGGCGGCGGTGCACGTCTCTTTCTGTGTGTGGCAGTGCTTGGCGGCGGGGATTCTCCGTTGGCTTTGGTGAGCTGATCTCCTTCCGATCCGCATCTTATTCACAAAGGGCAAACCATGTCCAAGCACAATCGCAATATAATATCACAACATACATAACATAAGAAACCCATATGCATTACCTATACACTTTTTTTATTTTATTTTGCAATGCTTATTCTATCTCAAACCAAATTTTGATCAAACATTTTTAAAAACGAGCTCTTTTTCGAACTAGGGAGTTCCCCATTTCCATTTATCACAAACGGAAATACGGCGTTAAGATGGATTCGAAAGCACAAGGCGATGTCGAGAAGAAAAGTAAAGCGAAGCACTAACATGATTTCGACCTGGGGGAACACGTTAACCCCAACCAAAATACACGGCCTAACCTGACAAACTCACTTCGGCAAGCCATTACAAGACAGCGGGACGAGAAGGTAAACACAATCGCTGCTCCATATCATCATGTCCCTCTGTGTCTTCCTCGGTCGGCCCGACTGGGATGGTCTTGGCGTCCTTGGCTCACATGTTGATGGCAAATTACAAGCGTCGGCTTCAACAGCTTGTGTCCGGCCTTCCCTTGATGTCGTCTTTGAGGGCCCAAAAATTTCATCGAGAGGCACATGCATGGCTTATAATTTCAAGAGGGTTATGGAATTTCCTGCCCTCAAAACAAATTGCATTAAACTTTTTCAAATAGCCCAAAGGATAGCAGCTAAACCCAGCATGAAACTGTTTTCCATTCGGTTTCAAGAAAAATCTTTAAAAACTTGACATATGCAGTTGCAGAGAAAGTATATATTCCATTTCAAGAAAGCACGAGTTCCATGGCTGCAAATCTTTGGATGTTCTACAACGACGTACGCCAAAGGGGCAAACCGACCAAAGGCAAGGAATCACGGATTCCATCGCAAACTCAAAGGTGATCTGATCTCGAACACGCTCACGTGAACTCCGGTCGGTCTAGCGGCAATTCTTTACCCTCACATGCACACCTCCTCTTCAAATTCAGTCCAACTCCTGACCATTGGCGCAGGGCAGGCGCAGCAAGATCGCAGCTGGGCTCGTGATTACTCGATTAGGTGAGCAGCAACATAAACGAAAGCTATCGTCGTCTGCTTCCGTTCCCTTTTTTTTTCTCTGTCATGATGCTGCCGTCCTGCAGGAAGAGTGCCGCCCTCGCCGACGTTGCGCTGTCTTACGCTGTCGTCCTGCTCCTCGCCGCCTTCTCTCTCCCGGCAGCCTCGGCGCTTTCTCCGTCGGGCTTGCGCGGCGCCACCGGCACGACGCCACGCCCGGGCTGGCCGCCGGCACCGACGTCTTCAGTGGCAGCTGGGTCCTCGACGGCGGCGGCTCATCATCGGCGGCGTACACCGGGTACAGCTGCCCGCTCATCGACGCGGAGTTCAACTGCCAGCTCTACGATACCGCCCGGACTCCGACTACCTCCGGTACGTCTGGAAGCCGCCGGCTGCGAGCTGCCGCGGTTCGATGGCGCCGACTTCTTGACGCGGATGAAGGGGGAAGACGGTGATGTTCGTGGGCGACTCGCTGGGCCGCAACCAGTGGGGAGTCGCTCGTCTCCTGCTGCACGCCGCCGTGCCACAGTCGCCGGCGCAGCTCGTCTCCGCGGACCCTCTGTACACCTACAAGTTCCTGGTATGCTATGCTGCATGTACCACGCGGCCGGCGGCGCGTGCATGGCGATGATTCGTTCGAGTACGGCGAGCCAATGGCCCAATGCAATACAATCTAACTACGTTGTTCGAGCATGCGCACCAGGTACCAGGTGACGGTGTCCTTGCCGCGCGCCGTACCTGGTGGACATCGACGTGGTCCAGGGAAGCGAGTGCTGATGCTGGACGACATCTCCCGGCGGGAACGCCGAGGCGTGGCGCGACGCCGACGTGCTCTCCTTCAACTCCGGCCACTGGTGGACGCACACCGGCCTCGATGCGGGGGTACATACGCACTGCACAAATCTATCTATCTATCTATCTGGCTGAGCTGATCGATAATCCCTCTCTAGCTTGTGTAGTCGTAGATTCAGCTAACAATGCCGCTAGCTCGCCAATTTTTGCTCTGAAAATGTGCGTGGCGTGGTGGATGCGGGTGGGACTACATGGGCGAGTCTGACCGATACTACGAGGACATGGACCGCACGGTGGCATTCCAGCGCGGCCTCACCACCTGGGCCAACTGGGTGGACCTCAACCTCGATCAAGCCAAGACCCGTGTCTTCTTCCAGTCCATGTCGCCCACTACAGGTATTATTCTCGCCCGTGACTCCATGAACGAGCCATCTATCTCTGTGTGCACTGCCACGCTAGCGGCGTCCTACGCGCATACAGGCACGTGTTGTGTTTTTCAGTCCATTCATTTTTTTATTTTATAATATATTTATATATATGCTTCGGCCTTGTGATGTGTGCACTCCTATCAGCTCAGGAATGGCCCAACCCGGTGTCGAACTGCTACGGCGAGACGGCACCGGTGAATGGGCTCAACTCGACTGGCCGGGCCTCGGGCCAGGACCAGGTGATCCAGGGCGTGCTGCGGGGGCATGAAGAGCCCCGTCCGTCTCCTCGACATCACGGCGCTGTCGGCGATGCGCAAGGACGCCCATCGGTGTACAGCGGCGATTTCTCGCCGGCGCAGGCGTGCCAACCCCGGCGGCGGCTCCGTTGACTGCAGCCACTGGTGCCTCCCCGGCCTCCCGGACACCTGGAACCAGCTCTTCTACACGCTCTCTTCTACAAATAGTAGTGACAGTACTGACATACGCACATATATATAGCAAAGTCATCCCACCCTACAGCTAGCACGGCTAGCTTAGCCATATTGTCATAAACCATTTGATTTTTCCCCGGCGGTGTGTGTAAACTATAGAACTAGTATGTGACGCTGTATCACAGGAATACACAATAGTTGGCGGGGGGCGCGATGTCCATAACGTTTAAATTGGGTGAAGAACTACACTCTAAAATCTCGGCATCAATTTAGAGATCTCGTCCATACCATTGTATGGGTGATACAAGATCACAGGAGTACCATTGTACAAAGACCATTCGGGAACCATTGAATTGCCATTGTTGGTGAGATCTCGAGTATACTCGCCCCGCCTCATCCTCCACTAATCCCTTACGAGGACTCCAGATATCACGAAAGCCACATTGAAAGCACCACCTCCACGCTAACGGCAGAGATCACCACCACCAAGCACACCAACTCCATGCCACTAGCACCCATGGGCCCTCGCACCTTGCCGCCAACACATGGACCACGCACACCTTCATCCCTACACGGGACCAACAAGACCACCACTACCACAAGCTAAGATGAGTCTCCGTGAGTGGCGCCTCCAAGGGAGGGGCCGCGACACCAATGGCGCCGCCGTCACTGCGTCCGATGCTGGGCGGGTTTTCACCCCCACGAGACTCCATGCATAAGGCCCGCGGTGTTCCCATAGCGGTGTCCCCAGCGGGAAAAACGGCGCTGAAAGGCGCCGCCCACGCTAATACCAACATGAAAAGTCGGTGAAGGCTTTTGCGCTGGATCCACTCGCACCTAACACTGCGCTCTCGGACAAGCGGCGGCCGCTCCGCCGCCTCGCAACTCCTCCGCGATGAAATGGCTCGGTACCTCCCCACCATGCAGCCCGCGACAGCTGCGAGGACATACCGCTGCAAGCCACCCGGCCCACCAGAGGCGATCTGGGAACAACCGCAGTCGAGGAGAAGAAGGGGAGCACCACCATCTCACCTCTGTCCCCGTCTGTCAGAATGCGCGGATGTCGCCCACAGCGTATTTGACCGCCATGGCCGCGGCCCGGCCAAGGCGTCCCACCAGGGCCTTCCGCGCGAGAGAGCCGCGCTCCACGCTATCACGAGACCACCCGTCAGTCGCCGCCGTCCACTGCCGCAGATCGCGCGTGCACGAGAAGCCCCCATGTCGTCGGCCATCTTCCTCCCACGCGGCGCCGGGCACCAAAAGGCGCCTCAGCCGGCCCAAAGCCACGCGGACATCGTCTTCAAGCTCCTCCGAGCCTGTTTGGACACTTTGAAGGCTGCACACCCCAGCGTTGCCTCCCACACCCGGATCAGTAGGGGCCAAATCAGCTGCACCACGCACCTCTGCCGCCGCGAGACCGCACCTCCACCACCACGTTGCCCACCCGAGATCCGGTCGGCGGCGAGCCACGGATCCGATCGCGCGAGTAGGCTGGATCCGCCGTCCATGGGCGGCCTCCGTCTATCCCGGCCCGCCCGCGACCACGCTGGCCAGAGGGAAGCCGCCGCCCGAGTGGGGAGGAAGAGGCGGAGTAGAGGGCAGCCACCGCTCAGCGGCGGCGTTGTAGCGGCCAGCGAGAGAGGCCAGCGCCCGTGCCCCCAGCGGCTGAGCGCGGCCGCGCTCAGCCGGGCTACGCGACCCCACGCCGCCCGCGCCACCTTGAAGCGAAAAAGCCCCCGCCGCCCTCCCGGCAAGCCCCGGCGACTGCGGCTGACTGGCGGCGGCGCAGCGGACGGGCGAGGAGGTGGCAGCGCCGACTAGGGTTGGAGCCGCCCGGTCGCCCGGCGTGGGGAAGCGACTTCGGGGCGAGACGAAAGAGATGGTTGGCTATGGATCAAAGAGGCGGAGCTCTTTGAGGATTAGTTTTATCACTGTTGTCTGATTTTCCGTTTGATATTGTTTATTATACTATCATCATTTAGCTAAATTTTTTTGCAGTGCCCAACTGACAGCACATCTTCTCTTTTGGAACAAATTCTCAACTGCTAAATGCAAGGGAGCAAAGTTTTTCGGTTGGAGTAGAGTCAATGTTGATTCCTGTTTTTGAGCAACAATTATTTGATTCGTTGAATTAGTGCAGGACAGTTCTAACTTCTTGGTGGAGATCATCGATTGCTTTGCTATGGAAGCAATCTTGTCCCTAGAGTTCCCATAAATTTTCTCAAAGTTACCTGTTGTTGAAGTGTTGTGTGACTGTCTGACTGACATCATTCAGAATCTCGTCAGCGATTGTCAGCATGATATGTGTTGTAATCAGAATTCAGGATTCCTAAAAAAGGAAGGGAAAAGAAGGATGCATGTAACAACCTTCAGCCTTGGAATAATAACTGTATGACTAGTATGCTTAATTTAGTGAGAATGGCAGCGAAAAATCTCTATATCTAAGATTATATAATGATGAGACTAATTGATTGACAGTGTACTGTTGTTGTTTTTCGAAACCGGGCATTTGCCCGTGCTGACAGTGTAGTGTTGTTGTTGTCTGGTCTTCGGTTTGGCAATAATCTCCATATATACCCAGTACTTACCCACGGAATCCACCATCTGTCGTGTTATAATGCATCCAGACAAACGGCATACTGAGATCTCACCAACAAATTGGTCAAACATCATATCAAAGCTACTTGCATTATTTTCTATAATGTTCTGCTCGATCATGCATACAATGAGTGTCAGTTATGCGTATGGCGCGTTTGTGCCTTGCTCTAAAGAGGAGTCAGGAAATAAACTCTAAGTTTGGAGCTTTAGTATCTGCTTGAAGCTCTTTTTTTCTACCTAATGGGTTTATAACGGACGGCCTAAAATTTAAACCTTGTCGAAACGAACACACGAAAACAGGTTGACTATGACTTGAAACTTCATACTGACTGAGTATCATGTGCTGTCTTGTTCCTGCCTGACTAAACCAAGACAGGCAGATGCTACCAAAACAGGCAGTATCATGTGCCGTTCTGGCATCAGCGAACAATGATAAAAAGAAGGATTGGACACTCTGCTCCAGCCTCAGGAGTGCATGATTTGGTGAGAGCTGAGCTGCAGCTTTTCCACTTAGCATTGCCACTGGAATGATGCTGCACACAGTAAAGGACAGACACACACCAGAAGGCCGCCAAAAGGCAGTTTCTGATGGAAAGTTGGAGCACACAGTCAGTTGGAACAGTGTCTAGCTTTAGCTAGCACCTATTATTCTCAATGAATGAATGGCACCCATGGAACCCGGGCTATACAGTAGTGGCCTATATTAGCTTCAACAACCTTTTGACAATGCAGAGTGAAGGAACACATGCCTAGGTTGGATTTGTCTCAGGCAGCATAATGCAGCGCTAAACGTTCCCTTTGCTTCACTCCTACTCGAGTTAGTACTTACTACTCCTACTACAGTACACAGCAAATTCGGGTGCCAAATGCTCCTGGCCCCCGCAATGCAGTCCTATGATTCCCAACTTGGTTATAGTATGCATGATCTCTGCAGCTGAAAGCACCACCGATACTAAAAACACAGGAGAGCAGCTGCTCCAATAACTCAAGCCATCTCACTCAGCCACGCCCTGCAGCCTGCAACAAGCATCGCTGTATGCCAGCATCCACGTAGGTAGCGCACAGCTGAGGTCATAGTTCAGATAGCAGCGATGTAAAGAAGCGTGTGAAGGGGCGGGCCGCTGTCAGTGGTGGTGGCAATCATCGGCGAGCTGGCTCTGGCTGGCATCATCTTCACCGAGGACCTCCGCTCACTCACTGGTACATGCTTCTAGTGCTGCACCTAATGAAATTCATTGCAAAGCATAGCGTCATCTCTGTGTTGAAGTTGTTGGAATGAATGATGACCTGGTGTGCCCCCCATGCTCTCTTCAGAGATCACGGTGAAGAAGGGGAAGAAGGAGCAGAAGGGACGTTATTTGTCTGTACATGCCGGGACGAGGGCGATACTAACGCGGCCAGGCGAAACAAAGGTGACAGCGCCGCCGTCGAGACCTTCGGCCCGAGCCGGTGCAGCGTGACGGAGGGTACTGGGCGTACAACAGGTCCCGAAGCTGCTGTACACGGACCAAACTTGCCCGTTCATCGACAGGCAGAGTCTCTTGCCAGAGGAACGGCAGGCCGGACGGTGACTACCTGTACTGGGATTGGCATCTGGACGACTGCAGTCCCAAAGGTCAGTTCAAGTGTCCAAAGAATGACTCCAGTCAGAAAAAGAAAAGGGAGTGACACTATATCAGTGTATCACCTCTCTAGTAATGTTTGACAGCGTCATCAACTAAAGAACTAACAAAATTGGCCACAAAAATTAGGAATACGCTAACGAGTAAAAAAAAAACGTACGTATTCTTCTGTGTTGACTGAAAAGTGGGCCGAATTCATCTTTCTGTCAGAAGGACCATATGTGAGCCAGCATTTTTGTGGGCCTCATTTAGCGGCCTGTTGCACACGCTCTCTGCTGCGACCGCTAATCCATGAGCAAACTCTGCACGTTGGAATCCGCAGGTTTGACCCGTCGGCGGTGTGCTGGGAAGCTGCGTGGGGAAGCGGATGATGTTCGTCGGCGACTCGCTGCGGAAATGGGCCAGTGGCTCTCCTTCGTCTGCCTCGTCAGCTCCGCCGTGCACCACACCGCCCGGACCATGTGGAGCGCAGCACCACCCTCTCCGTCTTCACCGCACGGTAGCACCGGCACCGGCAGTGCGCGCAATAAGCGAGAAGCTAACGCGCCGGGACGACCGGGGCGCTTTGCTGGCGCAGAAATTTACAACGCGCGTCGATCGAGGTTCTACTGGGCGCCGTACCTGGTGGAGGCCAACTCCGACCGCAACATCCGGCTGGGCGCCGACGGCCGCGTGCACGTCGACGCCGTCGAGCTGCACGCCAAGCACTGGAAGGGCGTGGACATCCTCGTCTTCGACAGCTACGTCTGGTGGATGAGCGGCAGCAGGATCAAGACAGTGTGAGTGGAGCCTGCAGCTTGCCGGCCTGCAGTTGTCACCCGTTTGCTCCGATGTCGGATCCGACGATGCCATGCGACTTTCAGGTGGGGGCGCGTTCGGGGACGACGGGTACGAGCTGGACGCCTGGGTCGCGTTCCGGCTGGGCCTCAAGACATGGGCCAACTGGGTTGACGCCAACATCGATCCCAACGCCACAAGGGTCTTCTTCATGTCCATCTCCACCACGCACATGAGGTACGACTCTCTTCCCTAATGAAAACAGGGCTGCCATGCCATTCTTTTCTGACTGACCCAGCATGGCTTTCAGGAGCCGAGGACTGGGGCCGGGTTGGCGGCATCCGGTGCCACAGCGAGACGTGGCCATCACGCGGAAGGGCTACTGGGGCAGCGGCGCGAGCCGTCGGATGATGAAGTGGTGTCCGACGTGCTGGGCCGGATGCGGCGAGTGCCCGTGGCGCTGCTCAACGTGACGCAGCTCACGGAGCACCGTCGACGCCCACGTCTCCGTCTACACCGAGACCGGCGGCGAGCTGCTCACCGGCGCGCAGGGGCCGACGCACGTACCGGCTGCATCCACTGGTGCTGCCCGGCGTGCCGGACACATGGAACCAAATTCTACACGCGCACCTGTAGTACGTACTCGATCTTGTGACGCGAGAGAGAAGGGACTCGAATCGAAATCCATCAGTAATTTTGGATTGATTGATCCGTAGTTCAATTCAGAGATCGATCGTGTTCGAACATCACACACATACACGGGGCATACCTTTGCTTTTTCATTCATTCATAAAAAATAACGTACGAATATGGATGATCGAGACATGCGTACAGACACGGACACGTACGCTGGTGACAGCCACATACAAGACGTAACAATAGCACACGTGCTAGCTGCCGCACCGGCGGATCGATATGGCCGGTGGGCACGCCACAAGCACACACTTTACCTACCGGGCAGTCGTTCGTTCTTATCCTCCTCGATAACCCGTACACACCGCGATGGCGGCCAGCGACGTCGTTGCTGCCGTTGACCGTGCCGCCGTTCGAGGCGCCGTGGCCGCCGTTGGCCACCGTCGCCAGCGTCGCCGCCGGTGTTGTCGGTGGCGGAGTCGTGGGAGATGAAGCGGCGGCCGGACGGGTCGTTGGAGGCAACTTCCACTGCTCCGCACTCGATGGCCGCGGGCGTGCTGCGGGCGATGCTGGGGCCCACGGCGCTTTCGTCTCCCTCGCGAGTCCTGCAAATATATGCAAGCATCATCACGATTCAGCACACTGTACCATCCCCGGCCGGAATTAAAGCCAGCACACACGCCATCGTCGGCGGCCGTCAGGCTGATGGCGTCACCTGGGGAAGAGCCTCTCGAATATCGCGGTAGTAGTAAGAGCTCCTTGTTGACAGGCGTGTTGGTAGGGAACATTTGGGCAGCGTTGCTCATCATCTCATCAGTGACCTGAACATTGTTGATGAAAACACGGTAGTGTGTGCTGTAGTTAGATGGATGGCTAATTTCGATGATGTCTAGGAGCACCAGTTAGTGGTCATATATAAATTCACCTGCTGTTCGGTGAAGGATTTGAGTCCATCGATCAGTTGTAGCCCAACACCGTCACTGAACTGTTCTTCTTTCTGCCTGTACAGAATATGCTGCGGATGCATTGCAGGCATGGTACAAATGTCAGTTCAGACTTGAAAAATACAGAGGTCAGAGATGGAGATGTTTTTACCTTGGGCAGGTAAGGGTTCTCCTCGTCGTCGAAGGCCTTCCTCATGACCCACTTCTCGATTCATTTAGGTCTTGTTGTACTGTGCGTGTGTGCCACCAACAAGCAACTTAAGAGACATCATCAGAAAACCGGCCAGAACAGAAAACAGAAGGGGTTTGAGAACGTATACCATTTTTCCATTCGGGGTCCATGCTCATAGCGACGTTGATGAACTCCTTGTCGAGGAAAGACACGCGGACCTCCAGGCCCCACGCCGATGTCGCCTTGTTGGCCGCAAGCAGTCATTACTGGTGCAGGGCTTTCACCTTGCGGCAGGTCTCCTTAATGGAACTCCTCTCCTTGTTTGGAGCGAAGTGGAGGTAGAGGTAGCCGCCCAGCAGCTCGTCAGAGCCTCCCGGACAGCACCATCTTCACGCCCAGCGACTTGATCTTGCGAGCCATCAGGAACATGGGCGTGCTCGCCCCAGATCGTCGTCACGTCGCGGGTCGTCATGGTAGATCACCTCCTCGATGGCGTCGATACCGTCCTATGGCAAACCAAACCAAAAAGAGGGTCGTTTTACTGTTGCCAGTCATCATCGTTATCAGCGTGTCGTCATGATAAAAGTTCACGGCCAAATTAAGCGATGTTACCTGTACGGTGAAATGGAACTCGTGATGGATGGTTCCGAGGTAGTCGGCGACCTCTCGTGCGGCCTTGAGGTCAGGGCCCCTGAAACGTACGTCCGTGCGTGCCGGCGGGCGAGGCAACGCAGAAAAACGTCAGTTTTCGAGACAGGACACGCGGGCAACACAACACAGAAAAACGAAAGAAACCTCCGGGCCGACGACAAGAAGTGGAGCTCGGTGCCGAGCTTCTCGGGCGGCCTCGGTGTGACGAGGGTGGGCGCTTGGTCACGGGCGACGAGGGAAGTCCAGCCCGCCGGAGAAGAAGGACTGAAACGGGACGTCAGTCGCGGAGCCTCTTGATAACCGCCTGCAGGCGGCGCGAACGTCAGTGTCGGTAACGGCCACAAGTTGTGGTACAGGGTCACTGATGAGCAGCATACCTTCTCGAAGGCCTCTCTGAGGACGAGCTTGGCTGGTACGGCGCCGTCGGGCACCTGCTCCTGGAACCACTGCGGGGGTGTACCACCGCCGGAACCCGCCGGCGGCGCTGGGGATAGAGGGTGGCCCGGCGGGGAAGGCTCGAACCGCACGCGGTCCTCGTTCAGCGCCTTCATCTCCGGACGATAACCACACGGAACCTGCACGCGGCCAGGAAGGGGCGAGCGAAAATCGATCGGTCGCTTTTCCGGTCAGCTGGCGTGTCACAAAGGTGCAACTGATGCCAGCGAGAATGCCAAGACGCATGCGGGCGTCGTGAACGCAGAGGCAGCAGCTAGAGGCATCGTATCGTACCGTCGCTACCCCAGCCGATGTAGAGCGGGTTGACGCCCGATGGCGTCGCGTGTGCAGCCACATAGGTCTTGTCGCGGGTGTCGTAGAGCACGAACGCGAAGACTCCGTCCAACATGTCCACAGTTCTCGCCGTACTTCTCGTACTAGAGACGAACGACAACAAAGGAAACAGAGAAAGGTTGGCATCAACTACTTGCAGCAGTCGTGCAGCGTTTTTCTTCTTTCATGTGTAGTGTAGGAGGAACATGGGATGGGAAGACGAAATTTGATTGCCAACGTACGATCAGTATAGTAGCTCACCAGGGGATGATGACCTCTGCCAGTCATGCCGGTGGTGAAATTGTGCGCGTGCCGGCGAACTGCGCGCGGATATTCTTGTGGTTGTAGATCTCTCTCCCATTGGCCTGAAACATAAACAAGACGCTTGAATTTGTTGATTTGTGCTGTTTGCGCGCTAGCTGCTAATCGCTCAGCGTGCATATACGCAGCTTACCGCGACGACGACGGTGCGGTCCTCGTTGAACAGCGGCTGGTCGCCGGACAGGGAAGACGATGGCGAGCCGCTGCTGCTGTCAGGAAGTTGCCCTCGTGCTGGTAGAAAGGCCCGACCAGTCGGGACCCTAGCTTGAGCCTGCAGGTACACCACATGGGGATAGATGGGATCCATCATCTCTCAGGTCTTCCGTCAAGCAAACTAATAACAGATTAATCGCCCTAAGCAACAATATTGTAATCAGTATTCCACACGGGGAGAGGGCTACTAGAACGACGAAGATTCCCCGGAGGCTGATCGTTTTTCAGAACGGCCCACATCATCAGTGTCTCTACCGTTCCATTCTTTATGATTCCTATGAAGTGGCCCCCGCAGCCGAACAGACCCCGGTAAACAGACAAAGAACGACACCAACCAGTGAACCGGTTACCGGTCCTTGATTCCAAGACTGGCTTTGCTCTTTCCGGCCAGTTCAAGAACAGGCATTCCATCTAACAAACACACACACAGACGTAGTAACACAGGTTGGTTGGTGTAGTGTATGTTTGGCACACCCCATAATATCAGAACTTGACGGCGCTAAACTGCTATTCTAGCTTCAGAGTGTTAGGGGTGGCGTGCTTGCCTTCTGGCGCAGGCGAGGATGCGAAGAGCCCTCCTGGCCCTGAGACCAGTCGCAACTTCGAGCACGGCCAGATTGCCACACATGATGCCGACGAATGAAGCAGCTTTCTGTTGGAGGAAGGAGGGAGACTTGACGGGTGAAGTGCTCGTGCCGGGGTCAGGATAACTTGTGCCGGGTTGGGATGGGAACCGAGGGGGGAGAATGGCTGCCGTTTTTATAGGCGGGGCGCGCGGCTCCGGGACCTCGCGTCTACGACTCGCGGGGGCGCTGCCGGGACACGC
This sequence comes from Hyparrhenia diplandra, assembly GCA_015847255.1. Lineage (NCBI taxonomy): Eukaryota > Viridiplantae > Streptophyta > Magnoliopsida > Poales > Poaceae > Hyparrhenia > Hyparrhenia diplandra. The sequence goes on from JADLZK010012932.1 coordinate 27,581, forward strand.
GGCGGGGTGAGTTCGGCGAGCTCCGTGCGCGGCGAGAGCTTATCCGTTCAGGTGCAGCTCGGCGAGTCAGCGTGGGGCCGGAGCTCGCGTCAGCCATGGTCTGGCCATTCCACGTCCGACGGTAGGTGGGGGCTCTCCGGCCCGCTAGATCGGCCGCTGGTGGGGGCGAGGCTGACGGGACCCACCGGATTCACCAATGGCCGGCCGGTGCGCTTTTGCGGCGAGAGGGCGATGAAGATGCACACTACCATTCGAGTGTTTTTTCTTCTTTGGACGCGGGTGGTGATGCAAACAACGCGGTGCCCATCATTTCATTACGCCCCAGCCTTGCGTATAGTGATTGATTAATGTATCGGGGCGTTAAGTCTAGATGGTAGGGAGATTCGGTGAATCCGCCTTGCAGTTTTTAAAATCTCCAACGAAGGTTAAATTTTTTGTATTTGTGGGGAGGAATTTCAACGACGATAATTGGGGATCTCCGGCTAAGCAACATAATGGGCGTCCGTTAGAGATTCCGCATCGTTTAAAACAACAAAAAGAAAGACAGGGCCATTTGCCAAAAATGATGTGTTATTGTGTGGGAAGCCTTTCTTAATTACGCCTATAATTGGATTCCCGGCTAAGCAACATGGAAATGGGCGTCCGTTGAGATTCCTCACCGTTTAAACAAAAAGAAAAGACAGGACCATTTGTCAAAAATGAAAAAGAAATGTGTTATGTGTGTGGAAGCCTTTCAAATACCTAAAAGCATGTACTTCTTTTAGAGGATGCCATGACCCAAATGCGGGCTCAGGTGCAGTGCTCAAATCGTAAGTCGCTTTTAAGTTTCTTTGTTCAATCCAATATATTTTAAATCGTATTATTATATTTCCGAGATGCTAGCATGAAAACTGGAAGTATCAAAGAAGTGAAATCGAAATCTCTTATAATTTGAAACGGAGTGAAAGATAAAGAGTACAATCGCACTAAGTAATCATCAACTTCAATACATGGGTAGATTCATTAGGCAATAGGGTGGGCTCTGAGCCTCCTTACGGCCTGCATACCTGGAAATGGACAAAATAGAAGATGGTGGGGAAAGAAGCATGAAGAAAAATGAGGATGAAAAAAGACGGAGAAGGAATCATAAATCGGAAGTCAACTCCTTTGTATTTTTATGTGTCCATCACACTAACCACAACTTGCATCTGCTGGATGGATATTGCTTTCGCTTCTTGTGAGAAAAGTTCTATTGCATTATGCACCAAGAAGAAGCAAGGGCATCTCATGTGGGTGTGATGTTGGTGTCACAATAATAGATCAAACAACCAACATTCCTAGAACTCATTTCACTAGGCATCTTTGGTTGAAGAGCGGTCATGTTTTTGCCCCCTTCGCAGCGAGGAATTTCACATGATTCGCTCATTTTTCACAGGAACATAGGAATAGGAGTCATGCATTTCCAAAGGGGGCCTAATCCCCTCAATCCAAAGGGATTGGAGGGATTGCAAGGGGATAAAATTCCCTCGCTCAATCCGTCCAATCTTTTGCAACCCTTATAGGGACTATCTCACGCCATTGAATTACATTGGCGATTCATATGGCAAGAGGTAATAGGTGGAAAGAATCATGAGAGGTGAGAAAATTAGCAATATTGTTTTTCTTTCCTTTTGTTACCTTACAATTTTCAAAAACCCCCAATTTGTTGAGTATCATAGTTTACCAGCACAAGTGATTGATGCCGAAATAAGTCAAATATTGATAGTGAATATTAAACATATGAAACTAACTCGTGACGTCGCATCAGCAAACGTTGTTTATACATAGTTAGAAACCTGTGAAAACCAAAATGAGTTAACTACACAGAACATCGTCCAAATTCATCCCATCCAGTTTGACATTAACCAACCCACGTCATCAGCTGACGTTCTGGCGAGTCCAATCATTGCAGCGCGCGGCTGGGGAGCATGGGAGGTCGAGGACTCTCACCAGGCCGAACGAAGCTTAAGGAACCCAGTACAGCTTCATCAAAACCCCCGTGCGGCGATAATGTACAGCCGGGCTGTGGTATGGCTCCGTCGCGTAGCCTGGTCCTCGCCACAAAAACATGTAGCTGGTAGGTACCCTAGATAGGCAGCATTATTTTAGGTCGGCCATCGCCGTCGCCGGTCTGCTTGTACCGCCGAACAGCTCTTTGGCCTCATCACACGCGTGCTGACGATGCTGGCGAACCATACTATCGTCTCGGAGGAGAAAGAAGTGAATCAGACGATCGATCTCGACGACATTATTAGCCGCCTGTGTGCACGTACTGGCCGGCGTGGTGTGTCCAATTTCACGGTGAATTGCGCTACGCTCTCGGCGACCGGGTCATGCGCACCTCGGTCAGCATCGACGGCGACTTCTCGCTCGTGCCGCGCCAGCACCCCCATGCGTTGTCCCATATCTGCTGATCGAACAAGGAGGGCGTGAGCGGTTGCGCTGCGCTGAACTTACACTTCACCGTCGAGATGGCTATGCTGGCGAACGAGACTGAGGCCTGGGGGTACGTGCGGTCTGTCACTGTGCTACTAGCTGGCTACCGATGGAATAGTGGAAATGCGCCATACCCGTGTACTAATGTGCTGTGCTGCAAGAACAAAGGGAGGCAGCAGCAAAGCATGCATCCTGTGCAGGCCGGCCGAAATGGCCAAGCGTATAGTTTTATTTCAATGCGTGCGGGATTTACATATATCCTATATATATGTGCATGTATATATACTATAACCCTGTTTCCGGTGATGAAAGGGATGTGTGGTTGCTACTGTGTTATATTACTTGCTGGTATTGGTTCGATCGACACCACCGGCTGAATTTATTAAACACCTTTCCTAATGGTCAGATACCTTAAAGTTTCTAGCTTCTCTTCAGGTGATACCGTATCCCTCCTGCTTTGGATATTTCTCCATCAATCAAAGCTGAATCTCAGCCTTACATGCGAAAATATACTGTGAGAATCAGATGAAGTACTAAGATCACCTTTAATTCTTCCTTGAAAGAAAAGGCGTGAGATCTCTGCCGATCAACTAAGGAAAAAGCGGGATTACACAAGAAACCAACCACTAGAGCTAGTTTGTGCAAAGACACGACAAACAACACGCAACTACAGCAAAAGAAGAAAAAAAACAACAAACAAGAACAAAAGACTACAACAAACAAAAGCTAGCTAAAGCTCAGCTTAAGTTCTTTGTTCGAAGTAATAATACATTTAAAGAAAAGGAAACTAATCAAGATACTACATGTTCAGATGTCATGCTTGTATCGACTTGCTTGTTTTTAGCTTTTACCAAAAGGTTATTTTTTCTTAATAAAAATGGAATAAGTTCTTCACCTAATCAAGAATGTTATCATCGATTTTAGCCAGTTGTTGTGGAGTTTGGAAGTATGGCTACAACCAAAATTTCATTGGGATGTATGATTTGGAGATACATGGACACGACGACGCCCAATGCGCGGCGAACGTCAGCTAGCTTCGGGTTCAGAGTGTACGTTTCTTCCAATAAAACAGCCCATCGAATATTACCAATATTTTTAAATAAATAATAAGTTAGTAGCGTCGTGCATCTAAGAAATTTTGAATAGCCGTAAGCATCTTTTCATTTTCGTGACAAAAGTGCTTATGAATTGCCAGTTCGGCACGTCAAGACAAACATTTAAACACACTTCGTCAGCGTCTACGGTGAGTAGACCGGTGCATGTCGAAACGATGTCGAAACGGTGAGCCCATCCTACTTATGGTTTTTGATGAGGCCTTGCTAGGCTCAAGTACGTCATGGCCCCTGGCTCTGCAAATGACCGATGGTCCATGCTACATTGGCAGCGAATAATTGAGATCCCCATTCATGTTTGTCAGGAATATACTCCCCCTACAGTCCGTTTTTCTATTACAAATTACTACTACCCATATCAAGGTCACTAATTAAAACCCCTATCTCTATATGACTAGCTAGTTCCTTGCCCCCACACCCACCTCTTGGTGTAGAGCTTTTGCCCTAGTACCTCCATTGTTACAACTTTGGTGGCAACTTCTGTCAACACTTGTGCATTTTGACGTTGTAGTAATAATAATTAAGTAGAGTAAAATTCACTAACTCTAAACTTGGGATATAGTGCATCTAGGTTCTAAACTTAACTATTACTGATCCCCTAAACTTTCTCCTGATCAAAAAGCTATATATGCCGACTCTGGCATGCTGACTTTCGGCGCTGATATGGATATGACATATATACTCCTTTGTACCCGTATTAAGCCCTGCGCATTCGGTACCCGATTTTTCGGGTCCGGGCAATTCGGCAATGACAAGTGCGATATTAGCCCCGAAAACACTACCCCGAAAATTTCGTTGCACGATAATTTGGGTTCGGGTTGGGTCATACGCTAATCTATCCGAAGCTACAAAACATGAAAACTACACAAAATTTTATTAGCAATTTTAAATATAATTTCACTAGCGATTTGTGTAGAATTTCAACAACAATTTGTGAGAACAATACATTATAGTCACTCGTTCAAAACCAAGATAATTTTTATATTGATAAAAGTGATAGTTTCAAGTGTTCAACTAACAATAAGTGATAAATATAAAGATGAAGGTAAAACTTTTTGGGTAGTTCGCAGCTAGTGCCGAGAGTGTATTACCCGTAATTATCCAAACTAATTCTCGTAATTAAAATCACTAATTATCGATTTTGAATTGGGTACCTTGGGTTCGCGTACTCGGATCGCCCGAAAGTATTTTGGGTTCGTATTACTTGGGTGACGAGTATTTTGGCGCGCGACTTGCGTAATAAACCAGTTTCCCAAAAGGTTTCGGTGACGAGAACCTGGGCAGACTCATGTACCCTCATCCACTTTCCTTTCTTCTATGATGAGGACATCTTTTAGATTTGGCAATTAATCATGTGCATGGACCATGATTAGATTTGACATCACGACACAATATTCCATGCTCAGTGTAAGGAAGTGCGGTTTCTAGGGACAAATTTTAAAACCTCAAGAGCAGTTATGTTTTCTGGGACAAAGGGAGTATTGGGTCCTAGTACCTATGTACAATGTGTCACTCGTACCAAAGTTTCAAAATTGTATGTCTATGCGGCTCAAACTCGCTAAACGCCATATGAGATACCAAAACTTGCATGTTGGTGCAGTCTGAGGTTGTTAGCTTCCCAAACTGGCAAACCAAAACTCTAATCAAGCCACACTGAGGTCCAAAATTAATAATGTTTAGGATAAATCATATGCGTGGTTGCTTTGACTGTACACGCAGCATGTGGGCCCTTATGTCATCCCTTTCTCCCATGTGCCTATTCGGGACAATGCCACTACGCACATAGAACCTACCGAAAGCATAGACATCTCGTGTGGTCGCGACGACGAAGTTTCGGACCTGTGATATGGTAGTAGGTTGCTGAGATGACAGCACTTGCAGCATGCAAGTTTAGATACCACATGTTGCCCGCTTTATATGCATGAGTTCTGTAGAGTGCTGGGTGGCATGCACTTCTTTGAGTTTGAGATGACTTAGATGGCAGGTGCCAGTCACACAACTTTAGGGAGTTAGAAATTATATATATTAGTGGTTCTTCGTTCACTTTCAGGTTTTCGCTTTTTGGTGAGAGCTTTTTAAAATGGGTTTGATTGTAATAAGATCAATTGGTTGTAAAAGTGCAAACGTAACATCTTGTAGAGTTGAAGAGATTCTCGTGTGGAGTTGACGTCACGATGTGTCCTGACTAAACTAAGGCTTACATTTGCAGGTCGGATGCCGTGAAAATTCAAGCCGTGCTATCAGATCATAGTCAGAAGAAATCAGACTCAAGCAAGATAAAAGAAACAAATACTTTTCGTCTCCACTCTGCCCAGGCTAAAAGGAAAGGGAAGCCAGGAAGCCAAGTGTTAAAACAAATCTACTGACTCGGCGTGAAGGTAGCTGATGAGGAGCATCGTCGTCTGCTTCTCAGCTGGGCTAGCTCTAGCAGCAGCTTCCTTCACGTAACCACACTCCACTCTAGGATGACGTGGACGTGGACCCCGGCCGATCGAGCCCAGGCCGCGGCAGACCAACGCTGCTCCAGCTAGCTGGTCTATCTGTCCGGTAAGTTCATGGTACTGGTGCTCCCGTCCAAATCGCAGAGGCATTTCAACTCATCACCCATCTATCTCTCTTCATATCCGATCGGCAATAGATCTCTGTCTCACGATCGATCGGGCTCGCAAACAGAGATGATATGGACACATGGTGGACTCTGTATGCGTTTGTGCTTTTCGTGGTCCCAATCAATACAATGACACATGGTCGCACCATCGGAGTAGCTCACCTCAGAAAAAGCTACCCTTCCACGGAACATCGTTTGATTTCCCAATACTTGGAGGCTCGAAACGCCGTGAATAGTTATAACGTTTATACTTTTATATTGTTCCCATGTGATAGTGTACTTACAGCCGTATGATATATTGCCTGGTAACAAACTAATATATAATAGACAAAACATACCTCACACAGATCGATTAAGTCGTAGTAGGTGGCCTCTATGGCCAAATCTGAACTACTACCATTATGAGCTGCGCATGTCACCAGCTCGTGGACCAGGAACTTTTATTTTCTAGAGGTTCTTCAACCATGCATAACAATAGTCTCCCCACTACAACCGGTGGTGGGCAACGTGGTATGCCCCTATAAGCGATTCATGATGAGACCATAGTATATACTGATCTCGATCCTCCACTGGTCCACAAACTGGCGTGTCTATCAATTATTATGCCTAAAATGTTACCCGCCCATCCCGTGCAAAACTTTCGGCATGTGGTGTGGGCGGTGGTACAGAGGCAGGTGCATCACGAGGAGGTGTGTGTGCACCCCCTTTTGTTATTAGCTTATCCACTTTCAAAATATCAAGTATATCAACTGCTGATCCATGCTGTCGCGCGCGATCGGAGAATCTTTATCAAGAATCAAGAGGGCCATATGTATTATACAAGTGTGTCATGGATCGACGCATCATTATCAGCTGATTCGACTAATCTATTGCTTAAATTATCAGAAACAAGTGATCAGACGCTCAGAGTATATATACTTATCCACTGCAATATGCTACAGTGCTGCAGGTTTTCTGGCGATATCACTTTTTCCGGCAAACCGTACACTACCGTATACATGGCGATTTCTCTCAAAAAAGTATACGTAGATCTTCTTATTGCAATTAGGTGGATGAGGCCTTCTGATAATTCTTACGGACACATTTAGAAAAGATAAATTCTAGAAATTATCACAATTATTAGAATCATCCAGGCTTCCCAGCCTGTGGAGACAAAAAAAAAAGAGAGGAAGAAAATGAAGCTGATAAGAAGAATTACAACCAGATTTTGGATCATAAGTAAAACTCAGCAAGTCCTTTGTTTTCGTCCTTAGATTAAAAGTTTTGGCTCGTTCAACAAAACTTCTCTAGCAAACTCAGTGATTCTGGCTGCAGGTTGTTGAGAGATGAAATCATTTCTGAAACCGAATATGCTTCCCAATAATTTAGGTATGGGTGATTGTAATTAGCTAAATAATATGAATACAATTAACTTCCACTAAAAAAGTTCATATGGCCCAATACTCCCACGTATATATGCTGTCACTCTTGGGCATGCGGCCTTTTGGTATATCAAGACCTTTCCAGAGGGATATTCTCTGCTTCATACCACCACTGATACCTCCGTTTTGGAGGATGCCACCAAGTTGGTGTTAGACGAAAAGACAGTGTGTCTTATTAGTATTAACCATTCGAATTAGACAAAGGGCAAGGGACCTCTCTCACACATCGTCCATGTTAACATGTAGCTTGCCTGTCGTTGGCATTCCGCTATGTTGATTCTTTCTATGATGATGTTTTAACAATTGAGGGCCAGGGATATACAGTGCGAAGTCATCAAAAATAGATCAGCTTCTCATTAAAATAGTAATAATCTTAATCATTAAACCTCTAATTAGGCACATCACTGGGAGGGGTATGGACATACTCACTCTTGTTTCATGTCCAAAACCAATTATATATTATCCAATCCCCATCCTCCCCTATTTCCACCCATATCCAATGTATAACTAATTTTGTACGAATACTATATATATATCTAATGAATAAAATAGTTTAAATCTCACACTACCCTTCCATTTCTAATGGATAATTTTTACATTACCTCTTATTGGCGTGAGTGTGGTTGGATATCATGATTATGAATATCAGCAGCAGTACACCTAAATAATGCGGGCAGTTCTCGGATGCAGCTAGCGGAGCAAAGAAGCATAGATCGGCAGATATGTTAGGTTTGCTTTTCTAAACTAATAATATATATACTCCTGTATTTGGTGCAACTGGGAGACCATCCGGACGCAATAATGCATACAATTTGCAGGGATCTAAGCTGAACTCTGTGCATGCATGCATCCACGCATTTGGGCAAGTATACATTGTAGGAATGCTGCATCTTCCAGAAATGTGGAGACAGTAAAGCGATGAACGGTTGTTTCGGCATCTCAAGGGCCGTTACTGAATGACATGACTCCTGGATCCAACGAAGAAGAAGGATGAGCGGGAATAAACCAAACACATATCGCCTTCACACAGCTATGATGTCGAAGCAACTGGCTGCTGATGAATTAAGAACGAAGAGACGCGGCGATAGGGTCGACGAGAACTGAACTGGTCGTGTACAAGACGGGTACTGCCCGGCCGCTTATTCGTGGCGACGGAGACTTGGAATAATAAAGGCGCTTTCAGAAAAGTCGTTCAGGCCCTAGATTTAATGCCCTTTTGTGCGGTGGCGATTGACGACGGTAAAGGCCGGCCGGATCTTAAGGCATCGAGGAGCTCCGGCATCCGCGCACGAGTTCCGCTCCGTCATTTGGAGCCATCTGCGTCGGCACCAGTCAGACGTCAGTCTCGAAACGAAACCGACGCGATTGCGGCATATCCACGGTTGATTCTCGTCGGTGCCGCTGCCAGGAATGATGCTGCGGAGTACGCTTGGCGGCGTCTAATGCCATGCGCCGCACGAAACTGCCGAACTCAGCTCAGAAACGTAGTCGAGTCTCGGTGCGCGCGTTGTGTTCCTTTCCTTGCCCCGGCCTCGAGAATATTCTGCATGCAAATCTTCCGCTTTCGGCCTCTGATCCACTGGCCAGTGCACACAGTTGCCATTGCCAACGGCCGTGCCGTGGGCTCACGGCAGCAAACACTGGTCCCCTGGCTGGTCGCCTAGCTGCCATGCATGTGTGGGCACCAGCACCCCACGCACGCCCACTTCCACTTCTACGGTTCCACCAGTCTACTGCATCTTGGTTGCACAGTTTCAAGATGGCCAGTCTCTAACGTTTGGGTAACCTAGTTGTCAAAGCGTAATGTAGTATTAAATTATTTTAATGTACAATCAACAGCTCACTTTATTTCAAAAAAAAAAAAATTACAATTGGCTCAACTGGAGGCGCGTTCCACTGGAACGTGAGCGCCGTCTTGTTCCTCTCTGCAGGCAGCAGCTGATCGATTCCTTCACGCAACCTGCACTCCCTCCAACCTAAGATGGGGTGGACTCCGACCACCGCAGCGAACCAACGCAGCGGCCCGCCCGCAATCGCAGATTCGCGGGGACCCGTCCGACTCACACAGCATGCGTGCCATGGCGACATGAGCCATGGGGAATAAGACAAGTATATCAACGGCCTTCACACCCGAAGCAGCAATTTGCATTTGTCGCAATATATGCTTGATGAGCTTCAGATAAAATGCCCTCTTGCCGTTGCTTTATCCATACTGGCGGTGGACAACTATTCATTTCTTTGTACACAAATTCTTCTCGTTAAAACAAAGTGATTGGTGGCCAACAATTTTGCTGGGAATAGTCACGGTGTTTGAGGTCAAATGGCGCCGCGATGCTTATATATATTATCATCCATAAAGGGATTAGCTTCTTATCGATCTCGTGAAGAACCTTTTACCGCGTCTGCTAGTCTATCCTCACAATCGTTCAAAATCTGTCAGGGAGAATATTTGGCTCGAATCATATGTGTATTATACAAAACAAAAACATATCTCAAATCGTTGATCAATGCGCGTCGTGAATCTACTGATATGACTAATATTTTTGCTTAAATTATCCAATAATTCTCCATTTGTCAATCTGTGTCACCTTATCCATCCACTCAATAATGCTTTAGATAGTCTATGGTGATTTTTCACTTACCCAGTTGGTACCCCCAAAACATAATCAAAATTAAAAGCTCTATCATAAATCAAACAATAAGTTTGATTTTTAGTTTATATTAAAATATCAACATATATAACATCAAAAAAGATAAACAGTAAACTACATAAAAATTTGCTTGGTAGGTTACTGTAAGTACTACTAATCTTTTATATTTTCTATAAGTAACTAAATAAAATATATTATAGAGGATATTTTAGTTTTTTAGCAACTAGAGGATATTTTAGTAATTGAGGTTGTGGCCTGCACGAGGTATGGCCTTAGCAGGCCCAGCCAAAAGGCACTTTACAATTCTGGGTGGCAAGTAGCCTCTCAAAATGCGCCCTAATTCATTAGATAGAGTAGTATCATCTCTAAATTTACAACTTCAGTCGTCCAAATGCCCGGCAACAATATACGTTTTTCTCCTGCGATCTTTGCAATCAACATCGTTGTCGAAAGTGATATAAGCGAACTGGAGCAAGAAAGTTTTGCCACCATATATATCATCAGTTTTGAGCATGTAATACGACGTAACGGATATTCTTAGTACCAATTGGGTATCTCTGTCCGTAAGTTATGTGTTGTGGAGCAGTCCGACTTTTTTGTTTTTAATCTTTTTAAAGATATTCACAAATAACTTTTAGAAGAAAACGTGTATTAATTTTGGAACGTTACACCGACTGTTTTACAGAAATCAAAGAAAGGAAAATTACAAAAGTACAAAACTTACCGTTCATCTTCCTCCAGGCCTTTAGAGATCAGTTCGTCACAGCGGCAGGTCGGCACGCTTCCCAATAGGTGGGTGGGGCACGAGGCCAAACTCAGCAAGGTGGAGCGAGAGGACTTACTTCTAGAAGCGAATCCGGTAGAATAAACTTGCCTCGAGGCGACGTCGGCCCAACTCAGTTCCCATGGCGTCATCAGGATTCCACGCCCGGCAGCCCAAAGCAAAGCTGATTTTCACGAAGAGAACATCTTCTTGAGATTAACGAGGTCAACAACATCATCGCACGAAGAAGGCGACAATCTTGTAGGCCCTCGACTCTGGGCCAGTCTCCACTGACCTCTCGTTGACGTCGGAGAAGATGCTATCCGGAGAAACGAGGAAGATTTTGAGCTTAGCCAAATTTGTCCATTAGCGCGCGCGTCGGCTTCCACGTCATGCCGTGCCCGGGAAAAGCTTTAAAGCGGAGATGAGATGCGGCTCCTCGGTCTGTCGCCCTAACGCCGCCGCCGAACATCGGCGAAGCTGACGCACTGACGCAGAGGTGGACTCGGCCGAGCCTGCGAAGGCGAGCCGGATCACGGTGAAGGGCGGACCACGCTGCTGCGTTACCCACCGGCAATGCGAGGCCGGAGCGAGGCGCCCGCGCAGCGGTGGCGGCGGCGGCGTCGCCGCTCGGCCGCTTCTTTTCTTTCAGCGAGAGGCGGCTGGGCACTGGCGGCCTACGCGAGACCTACTCAGATTGAACTCATGGAAAGAGCAAAGAGACTACCATTTTGTCTTATCTGGTTTCCGCTGATATATACTGCACTTGCTACTTGCAGAAAAGCGTGAACTAGTGTTGTGTTTCTCCAAAGTATACGATACTCCGTATAGTGTATAAGTTGCACAAGCAAAAGTACAAAGTTGCTTCCATTGGGCGTAGCACATTATTATGACCACCGCAAGCATGGTGAAAAAGCGAATCGGTCGACCTATAGCTGCGTCAGTATTTTTTGTCTTCTCAGGTTAAAATAATTAAAGGTGTTGTTTGCAGTTGTAGGATAAAGGGTGATGCAAACATAAAAGGAATCCAGTTGCAGCGGTATCGAAACAAGTATGTGATAACCATAGGAATCAAGTTGCAGCTAACCACATAGGAATCAGTCTGTAGGATAGATTATGTTTATAATAGCAACAAAGTGGGTAATTTAGAAGCAAATTTAGGAGGTTTGGATAATTTTCATACTGGTAGACGTGGTTGAATTTAAATACAAACTGAGGGTTATTTTGAATTACTTTTCATAGGTATGTAATTTAGATGCAAATTACGTGGGTTACTTTATATATTTTCCACAATAGTACAGGTGGGTAATTTTAATATTACCATAGGTCAATGTTTGTTGTCATAAAATGGTGATTAATTAAAGCTGAATATTTCTGATTATTATGAGAATGTTTAGGTTTTTTTTCTGAATGTGTTTGGTGAGAGAACTAACGTGATATCTTCATTGGAAGCATCTAATTAGTAATATTAAAAGAATTTTATATTAACTATTTTTTTTTGGCGTGTCACAGTGAGAATTAATGTGATGTCTTCGTTAAGATCACTAAGTGGTAATATTAAGATTTTTTTCTTTCACATAGCTTTTAGTTCATCTATATTTTGGTCGTCAACATCTTAACGAACCTGACGAGCATATATTAGGCTTTAGGCGCCACCCCGTCTCTATGGCTTTGGCCAACTGCCAAAACAAAACATAGAGGCAAAACATGGGCTCGTAATGACCCACTGAGCCGTCTTTGGGGTTGGTCCGTGAAGCCCATAGAAAAACCTACACGGGCCCAAGAACACGAGAAGACAGAATGGGCCGGATGGCATCTACACTCACTCCCTTTAAACCTGGTGATCCTATCTACAGTAAACCCGTTAAGAAAGAAGACACATCTTACTGTTCAAACTACAGTAAAACCGTTTAATACCTAAGCCGTCCGATCCACCCAAGAAATCTCCTCCGTCCAGCCATTTACCGTTTCTGGGCCTTACCAAGTGTACGGCAAAATTCCCCGCCGCCCCTCTTCTATCGACACCGCGCAGGTTTCGTCGTCGCGCCGCCGCTTCCTCCTCACCAACATACGCACCCGCATCTTCCTCCTCGCCGGCGTACGAACGGACGCTTGCTCCTCACCAGCGTACGCGCCGTCGATTCCTCCTCTCTCCGGTCGCTACCGCCACCACCTCTCGAACTTCAAGCCATCTGCCGCCCCATCGAAACCCCGTCAAAATCTTGCATCGGGCCGACGACGACGGCCCCGTCGACGCGGCACCGGGGCGGGGCGGTGCGGGAAGTCAGTGGCCGTCCGTCCCCAGGCGGGGTAGGTCATCGCTGCCCTATCTAGCAAGCGGGTCGCCGCTCGCACGCTCTGTCTGAAGGTCCTACACTCTCAGGTATTCCACCACGGCGCCCCTGCGACATCCCTTCTCCTACATTCCCATCAATATCACCTCCCCGTGAAGGCTTGAGCAATCAGCAGCCTGCAGGACGCACACTTACGCCGTTGCCAGTTTACCAAGCAGGTTGCTCTGTGTTGCGCCACCATCTGTTCCTTGCAATCGCTGATTGTAGCCAAACCTGCAATAGAAGAGTTACCAGTTGAGGCTTGGTATTATTGGAAATGGTAGTTTCATATTCTCATTCTCAAAAGCTGCCACCGCTCCGACCCTTCAACGCCCATGGCTACGCCAATCCACGCCATCCACACCAAACCGACCCCAGTAAGCACAACGCCAATCACCATTCCTTACTTAATTTACTTCGTAATATATGCCTGCTTTGTGTTCGATAAAATGCCAGAGCGGGATGTTCAGCTGTGCCAAACCTTCCCTATTTACTTCACTTCCCTGATACATACTGTACCTGCTTCAGCTCGACGAAATGCCAAACTGCCAAACTGATATGTTCAGATGTGCTAGAAAATTTGTAGAAAGCCTTTTTGATTTGGTTTTTGCGGTTCTCAGTAGGAAGATTTCTGTTGTGCCAAACCTCAGTACAACTGATTTACTATAACTTCACTTGATATCGACTAACTCCTGTCATAAATTTTCCATAGGTAATCTCTTCCATCATCCCATCGATCGTAACAATAATTTCCTACATACAGACCAGAGTGCCTCTCATTTATATCTATTGATTTTTTTTCCTTGGTGATTGGAACATAAGTGCAAATCTTAGGACATGGGTATTTTACTATGGTTTGGAGGACATGAATTTTACTATAACTTGGACGCCAAACAAACTTCCAGTTTTTTTAATACCATTTGGGAGGTTCAATCTGAAATGGTTTTCAGTGCCCACTTCATCTTATTTTTCAAATGGCAATACTGTGCTAGACTTTTGTCAGACCCTGCAAACTGAAACATCTATTCAATATTTGCTTTCACAGCAAACAGTGAACCTGAAACATCTATTGCTTCTTCTGTGGTTCGCAGCGCAAAGCGAAATATGATCTCAACATTAAAGGTCAGTCAGCCCAACATATAAAAATAGTTACATTCATTTCTTTTCCAAATAAATATGCATCAGACATCTATTATTTCTATAGCACATCAGAACTCATCACAGATGTTTTATTCATTTACTGATTTTAAACCAACAATGTTCTGTTACAGCTCCTTGCTGCTGAACATCCAACAGATCTCGCTGTTCAAATCCTTGGGCGACACAAACGTAAGCCTCTTCTTCAATAAAGTTTATTTTACAGTCCACTCCATTTAGAATCAAGAAAGCCTAAGTTTGGTCATAGATATCATCACTATTGTTGTTTACTTCTTAGACTAACCTTAGTTATTCATTACCTTTTATTTCCTGCAAAAAATAGGCACAGTTTTCTCTGGTTTCATCTCAGGTCGTTCTCCTAATTTTGACAGATGTCATATCTTTATTTCTTAACAGTACATACTCACCTGACTCATCCTCTTTCATTTCTCTTTTGCAGGAATCACATATAAATCATACAGAGGGCGTGAGCCTTAGTTTATAGCCCAGGCTATAACAATATTGTTCACGGTTGCTGACAGGTTGAGCAAGGACATAATTACTACTTTTAACATGATCCTTTCCTATTGTCATGCATTTATGATCTTATTGTAAAGATGGTTTCTGTTTTTTTGCCAAAATGATCAGATTAGTTCCTCCACATGTCGAGCAAACAAATGGAATTTAACCACAAGAACATGTTCCTTCAAAGATACGCCTAATCAACTGAAGTGCCATCAAGTTTTCATTCATACAACTCTTGCTAATTTAAGATATACTGCAGTCATCTTTTCATCTCAGTATGAAAAAAAAATATAATCATTTTACTCCTATTATGCTTAGCTGCAGTGCGAGAGGAAATCATGCCGATGGACTCCAATCCATAGTTGCAGGCTCGCTCTAAAGTATAGCCAGAAAAGAGTTTTCACTTTTAGTATCCATCAAACATCTTTGTTTTGGTAGTCAAAGTCCAGTTTCAACATTGCTATGAACAGGTTACCACTCGAATGTTTATTGAATAAATAGTAGATCCCCTGTTCTTATCCAAATCACATATACATAGCAAATGTTTATCTTTGCCTCTAATTCTGTGCTCTTCGACCATGGCCCCGTGCGAAGCACGAGAAACTCCTGCTAATGTACCCAATTCTCTCTAGCAGGCAGACGACCGCTGTTCTCACGCCAACATTCCTGCTCCGGGGTTTGGGTTTGTCTACAGACTTGTACTAGTATACGTGTCTCATTCCCGTATAGGGTTTTCCTTACATAACAGAAAAAACCTTATTATCTCAAATTCTCACTCACCGGATCCATTAAGATGTTGTCTGATGCAGTGATGCTATCCTGAGCTCAAGACCAAATCTCCTGGCTTTTACTCTGACAATAGATGCACTACTCAACCTGGGTTTAAAAAGCACCAAATCCAGATCAAACTATTTGTTTCAGGATGGTAATACAATCTAAAATCGTCTCACCATTCCTGTCCCCTGTCCTGAAATAGCCAGCCCGGCAAAATGAACCGCTAGCCACTTCTACAGCCCAATACAAAACAATTTTGCTCAACCGGGTTTTAAATTGTTTCTATAGTTCAAGTTCTAACATGAGATCCAGCGTGTGGATGGTGGCGTAATGGGGACGAGGATCGCTTTGCTGCGGCGGGTGCCACGGTGGGATCCCGGTTCTAGCTTATTGAGAACTTCAAACTGTTATTAGTAACCACGGGCTTCATCAACCGATTCGAACCATTTGTCGATTGAAACCAAACCAGCCAAATTATTTTATTTTGGCCTCACACCAAGCAAAAGCCTCAAAGCAAAGTCTAAACCAGTTGAACCGGTTTTACCGGCCCATTCAAAAGTTGAGATGCGACGCGACATTGGCTTCTTCCCGATCGGACGGTCGTCGATATTCGATAGAGCACTAGTACTGGCAGTAGGACGATCAGGCCAGGCCAGTCAGTCTTCTAGCAACGTACTGGCGGCTGTTGCAGCAGCAGCGCTTCCAACGGAACGGAAGTGCAGCAGATGTGGCGGTTGCGGCTTGACTTGCCCCTGCGGCGGGCGCGGCGGGCGTGTCTGCAAGCTTCTTCCAATCTTGCTCGCATGCCCCACGACTGAACTGCCGGCCGGAGTGGGTACTGCACCTACTGCTACCATGTCCAGCACCTGCTCGTCTGCTCCTCTTGCTTTGAGAGTGATAAAACCACGCCCAGCGGCGGTCTGTAACTATTCTCGCAAGTCCGCAAGCTGAATATTGCAACCAGCACATAGTCTTACTCCCTCTATCCCTATCTATGCAGTACCTCAAGAAGGGTGAAGGTTAAAATCCTCCTATTATTATGCCCGAAGCGACACAGGATCGCTCTTTCTATAGCGGAGTCGGCTCTAATTCTACGCGATACGTTCATCCACTGCATATGAACTGTTTTTTTTCGCGATCCGGATCTTCCACTCGTATTTTAAAGAGGCATATGAACGAATTTACCAGGTTGTCTCTTCTCATGCCAATGGCCCATGGGTTTTATAATGGAAATGCCAATGCCATGTCGATTCTGCAATACATCCGACGCACACAGGCCATGACGGGCCTATCAAACATGCAACAAAGAAGCTCGACCATTGTGGCCAACAAAAGGAAGACGTATCCTGTCGAGCCTCTAGTCCCAGGCCTCTTCTCTCTCTGAAAACAAGATGCCATCTTCTGGCTTGTACATTTTCATTTCAATTTTTATAATCTTGAATTTGGCACTGTGTGGCTGTATCTTGATTCGTACACTGTAGTCTTTAATCTTGAATTTGGCACTTTAAAGCAGGATTCAATGTATTGTGCGGGAATCTCGAAGTTTGGCATCAAAACTTTGGGTACTAAACACACCCCTTCGTTGGGGAGACGGTTGCCCCAACAACGTCGTTTACACTGCTGCAAAGTGCAAACTGAACCAGGGCGTCGTACGTAGGAGTACGTCAGCAAACAGTAAAGCTGACAAGCCCTTGCGATCGAACCTTCTTTTCAGGAGGATCGTGTACACGGAATTTCGCGTGACTTTCTGCTTCAGCGAGGTATCTGTGCCTGCACCGGCAACGAACAGCTGCGGAACAAGGCTTGTCGGCGTACAAAACTACACAGGATCTGTACCGTCGTAGCAAGCCTTGCGAGCCAAACGGCAAGTCCTTGAAACAATCTCATTGTACCAATGCAGATGTCTCACTGATACGACGCAGCTCTCTACTGAGCACCAACTACTGACTGCACTCTCCTCCGTCAAGCTCACCTTGCATTGCATTGGGGCCTCTATAATTCCATGACCACGAATAATGGTCACCATCTGTACGGGTAGCAGCTAACAGCGTGCGTTTCCGACCCTTGTGCGCCACGGCAAAACGGCGGACGACAGCTGATCAGCTCTCGCCTCTTCCCATCCTTCCTGGCTTCCTTTCTCTGGCGATCGAGAAAGTTACCCGCGAAACTAATATTTGGTTACGACTCTGGGCTGGGATTGCTCTCTTGAAGAAGGAGAAAACGATCTCTCCCGGCTGGCCGGCCATCGCTCCCTTCCTCGATCCACCCTTTCCCTCCCCTCTAATAGCCAAAGCTTCTCCTTCACAGTTCACGCCCCCAACCTTCCTTTTCATTTTTTTTTTTTCTCCTCCTTTTGACAATCTTTTGCCAGTACAACGTTCAAAGGCAAGCTGGATATAAGATATATAGCTAGCGAGAGGTTGCTTCCATCCCACTTTGTTAAAACCTTAAGCCATATATATGCGCGTGTTGTGTGTGTCCCCTCACATATGTGACTTTACAATCATGCGCTCCATCCCATCGTCCATATATGCATCCGTCAGCACATATATATTTTTTCAACTCATTGATCAGACAAATACTAGCTACCATCGACATGTGACATTCTGGCTGCTTTGAGAAGATTGGTTGGTGCCCAAACACTGCGGTTGAGCCACGCACCACACACTGTTTGCAGCCAGCCCCAGCGCCTAGTAGCTATGAACGAAGTAATAGTACTATGGCTACCAGGAACTTCATAGAACAATGTAACAATCCTCGTAATAATGAATACTAACTACTATGTAAGCATATTGACGATTTGAAGAAAATATGTAGCAATGCTAAGCAAGAACACACTAGTCAAGTAGCTAACAATTTATTCACACCTTGATGGTACAATACAACGATGGCGTGCGGTTCTTTCTACCACGTGTGTTGAGAAAAAAATTATACAGATGGGAGTGGAGAAGTTGATCAGATGTTCATTTCCAGCAATTACCGAAAGACTCCCAGAATCATTTCATATCTGATGGCCGGTCAAAACTGCTGGCCCGGGCTGTACTACTACCTGAAAGACAGAAAGAGCTCGCACCAAACGCCCTGAATAATTGTTGACCCGAGTGCAGTGGGTTGCAAAATAAAAGGTGCATTTCAAAACCTTTGATTGAAGATTATTGGTTAGAGCCTTTCTCCGCAAAAGGTTGCGCCAGAAAATTAAGTAATACAACGGGCGAGCTGCTTTTGTTTTTGTAATTCACAGTGGTTCAGATGCGCTTTTTCAATTCGTTTCAAAAAGCAAGCTCTGATAGGCAGAGTCCTGAAAAAAAAAACAAATGGATCTGTTAGTACCAGAAAGCATATCTGGTGTGTTTTTCAGGTTGTTGTGGTCTTCACATTTGGTATCAAACTTGTCCATGAAATCAACCAAGGCAGATTGTGACCGTGTACATGTGGATACTGTGGGGATCAGGTTTGTGATTCTGTTACATTTTCATTACATACCAAACAAATTTATCCAGTCCTAGTTAAGCCAAGACGAATACTCGTTGGGTCTAGTACACATAAAACTCCTATAGTTTGTTGTACTAAAAAGTTCAGAAAAGAGGCTCACTCATTTTGCGGGTTGGGACGACCTGTTCTGTTCATCGACTCAGACCGCGCAGCTCCCAACTCCCCAGATTAGTTGCACGTACTGGAATTATATGTTCCTCAATTCCTCATGCATCAACCATGACCATGACAACGAAAAACTTGCAGGACACTGCTGGAACTTCATCTGATTATCTGGAAATAGTCATACAACGCTTCACCATTGGAGGTTAATTCAGAGGATCATCCATGGGGAGTAACTAGACAGCTGAGATAACGTATAGGGATGGGGTGATACATGACGGCCTATCAGTACATGCAAGTGAGGTCGCGTCTGTGAACTGTGATAATACTTTACTCATATTCATGGCGGTGAGGACTGAGGGTAATCAAGTTAAACAGGACAAGTCCTGAGTCTTGTTCCTGGACGAAATTATAATAATCAAATCATGGTACTAGTTGACCTTAGCGTCAGTGCACACGTTCAACTTCCATCATTCCATGCGAAGCTCAGTAAGACTATGGGTCCATGCAAATCATATTTATGGGCGAGAATCTCTTCACAACTAACAAGCTGGTGCTCAAAGGGATCCTCATGATTACATCCACATGACTCTTTTCTTTTGACTTATTGTTGTCGCTGGCACATTGTTTGAAGCTTCTCCTGATATGTACAGTGGTGTTTTGATAATTTTTGTAAAAGGATCAGATCTAAGCAATTGAATGTTTCAAGATTCACGGTTGCATAGGAAGTCAGCCATTGAAGGTACATATATAAGAGCAAGTATAATAGCATGTTGTAAGCGAATCTTTGAGATGGAAAAAAAGAGAAGGAGAGAAGCGGGTTGTAAGCGTATATTTGCAACCAGCTCAGAAACAGAATCTAGAAACTTTGTGAGAGATAAATTGAATCATATATTAATAATACTCCCTCCGGGATGATATTAGAAGTCGTTTGGGACAACGACGGTCTCAAGCTTTTGAGCTTTACCTCTTTATTATTATAAAAATATTTATGGAGATGTGATATATGTATCTTTTTATTAAAGTATTTTTAGGAACAAATCTACTCATATAATTTACATTTACAAAACTCAACAACTTAAAGTTATTGATGATTTATTCCCGATATTTGACCAAAACCTTGGCCAAAACGACTTCTAAATACCAGCGAACGGAGTAATAAAGAGCTAACACTATAGGTGAGTGAGCTAGAAAAAGTCTGCAAGAAACTTTTACAAGCAGCCGGTTGTTACTATTAATCTTGCTCAGGAAATGTACTTCTGCTTATCTCCAACAACACAGCTTCCAAAAAGACACAATTTGTATTCCTGTCGGAGAAGACTTTTATGCGGGTCAATTCCCGATGGATTGACGTAGCGTGGAAAAACCTTGAATCACGAGCGACTAGTCCATTTTTAATATTCCAAAAGAACACAATGCACAATAGAATACAACAATGAATACAAGAGTTTAGCTAAAAAATTTCAGTGTCCTATAAATCAATTTTTCTTTTTTTTTTTTTTTTTTTTTTTTTGCAAGCGTGAATTTTATATAAGGGCACTCACAATGCAGAACTCTATCATAGAGTCTAAGCTTATTATGATCATCATATTTGCTGCACTTTGTTGATGTGGCGCTGATGTGGCGATATATTTATGGAAAGAGAGGGGAAAAAAACAAGATTCCAAGTCTTATTTGGATTTAAGGTAATAAATAGTTTTAGATTCTATGGTAGAGTCCGCGCATTGTGAAAATGTCTTGCCCTAAGCAAGAAAATGGCAATACCAACCGTTGTGCGCACATCTCTAGATAAGGCTCGGATAATAATTACTTTATCCATCCTCGATCATCAACATAATAATCTTCGAGGGATTCAAATTTTCTATCTCGAATTGAGCAACCCAAAGACTTTCTACTTCCTGATAGTTAGGAATAGAGATTTTTGGTCAAAAAATGCCGGTCCAACAACTTTTAAAATTGGTTATTCAAATATAGTCTTATCCTTCTAGTATTTTTGTATTTGAGAATAACTTTCTAGAGTGCACACAAGACGTAGAAAAGCTACTAGAGTATGAAAACATATAGAAAAAACTGGTTTTATGCAAATGGCTGCAAATGGTGATTTAGAGTGCTTTGGGGGAAAAGTCTTGGAGGTGCTCTAAGAGATTTTTAGTTGAAATAGTACCTTTCGAGGGCCCTGTGTTTGGTTAGAGGGACTTTTAGAGTTGGAACTAAAAAACCCTTTTTAATCCCTGAGGAAACCAAATAAGAGGGAGTTTTAGGACTGTTTACTGAAAGTTCTTAGAACCTCCTCTCGAGTTTTTTTCTAAAAGCCTAGGACAAAAAAGTCAAACAGGGGCTCAGTTTTTCAAATCATTAATTCTAGGCATCCTTATTTCTGTCACCAACATAAATATGTAGTAATTACAATATCTCTCTATGATTAAGAAATAGTTTGCATGGTCATTTTCTTTTATCTATACAAGAATCCCATATATATGAGGTGGAAAGAAAAGGGATTGGACACACACGGGCATCAATGCTAGCTTCTGCATAACCCAGGGGAATTGGCTTCAAAGGTTTGGAGACTACTTACTTAAGCATCGATGGGAGAAGACACAAGATCAAAATGTATTTGGCCTAGAACATGACAACAGACTATGACGGACAGCAAGAAGATTTTTTGCAGCCCTACATCCCTTCGGCCCAGAAAAAAATAATTACATGATGATTGGTGCTTAATCATGCATATTATCCCCTTGAGGAACATGATTATCGTTTTCTGAAGTATTAATTAAGGTGGGCAACTGGTATACATGCATGTATTCCATGTTCAGTAGTATTACCGTTAGGATTTACAACTACTCCACTACTAAATCTAGCCAAAACAATATTTGAAGCTCTAATCAATGGAGGACAGCTTATCAACTATATTTTCCTGCACCAACGCCACACACTACATACATCAAAGCTCTGTATGTAACTTGAACAGTGAAGCTAGCACATCATTCTCAACATTACTGATGTTATACAGAGAAGGTGCACATACATGGTATATATTCCAAAAAGAAAAGAAAATAATAGAAATCGAAAAAGTGACGTAATCG
Organism: Hyparrhenia diplandra; assembly: GCA_015847255.1. NCBI lineage: Eukaryota > Viridiplantae > Streptophyta > Magnoliopsida > Poales > Poaceae > Hyparrhenia > Hyparrhenia diplandra. Next base: position 50,039 of record JADLZK010012932.1, read on the forward strand.
CTCCCAGGTCCCAGCCAGGTGAAGACATGAACCTGCCTGGTGCAGTCTACTTCAGTCGAGTCGCCATTGCTTCCCTTTCTCGCCATCTCTCTAGCTCCTCTTTCCCCCGCCCAGGCGCGACAGCCACAGTCCACCCCCTCTATAAACGAACAACTACATCCTCGCGACCATACTACAACTACAATACAGCCCGGCCAACATCCCCGCAACGCAAGAAAATGAGAGAAAAAGGAAAACTGTGTCGAAAACAAGCAACAACTGAATACAGGAACATACGTACACACCAAGAGAAGGCGAAAAGGAGATGGCGATGGGCGCCGGGATACTGAAAATATAGAACACACTGCCACACGTTGCTGTTGTGGCCGGTTATGTACAACAGCAGCTTAACCTCCAAACTCCATATGGAAGCTTTGCAAGCTTGCATGTTACTCATTGACCCACCCCAGTACCGAAGGAAGTACCAGTAGTAGGCCAGTCTCCTTCTCAATAATAACACCTAAGAAGGAGAAGGATGAATATATAGGAGGAAGGGGCCAAATGCAAATCCTAGCGCTAGAAATATAGAGTGTTTGTTAGCTAGAAGTGTTGTTGGGGAAGAGATCCTGCAACCATAAAAGAAAGAAAGCAGGCGAACCAAACCAAACATACAAAGCCAAGCAAAAAAAGCCACGCCATCCAACAAAAGCGCACCAAACTCGTAAAGTGATCGGCGTCATATATATAAAGGGGGAGCAGCAGCCAGGCCGTCGGAAGGACAGCGGAGGAAGGAGGCACACGCAGCCGCAGCAAGCAAGAGCTGCGACCGCGCTTTACCACGCTAAGCTAAGCGACCGAGTGAGGAAGAAGAAGCATTGTTTTTCGCTCTTTCTTTCGTGGGCGCGCACGCCACCCCGCGTGGTGACGACGGCGGCGGCGTGGGACGGTGACGGTGAGTCCGTATCTGTATAATATATAAAGCGCGGAGGCCAAGCACAGCACTGGAGATGCAGCAGCGGCGCAAGTCGGTGTTCGCGTCGGCGCCGTTCGCGATGAAGCAGGCGGCGCTGGGAGCCGGCGTGGCGGCGCAGAACGCGCGCCGCTGTCGCTAACGGCGCTGGTGTTCGCGCTCTTCGTCTTCGCCACGTTCCTGTACAACGAGGACATCAAGTCCATCACCGACTTCCAGTTCAGCTCGGGCGCCGTCGCGCAAGTCCCCGACCTGCACCTCCTGCAGGAGGCCGGCCACCGCGCGCACCGCCGTCAACACCCTGGCCAAGCGCGCGGGAGGAGGTCATCGTGCGCGTCCTCGAGACGCCCGCCGCCGCCGGGGCTGCTCTGTCGCAGGCGCCCGTCAACACCACCACCAGTGTCGTCGTCAACGTCGCGGCCGCCGCTGCAGGCCGCCGCAAAAGGCCGCCAATGCCAACACGGTCCAGGGTGGACGTCGGGCAGGAGAAGGAGAGGGACGTGACGCTCCCGACCGTCACGGGGAGGCGGCGCCGACGAGGCGCGTCGACGCGCGGACGAGGAGGTCGCCGGAAGGCCGCGTCGGCCAAGGCGGCGGCCGCCACCGCCGCGCTTCGGACCGTGGTGAGCGTGCCGGAGACGTGCGACCTGTACCGTGGCGGCTGGGTGTACGACGGTGAACGCGCCCGTGTACACCAAAGGAGGGCGAGTGCGAGTTCCTGACGGGCAGGTGACCTGCATGCGCAACGGCCGCCGCGACGACTCGTACCAAGTGGCGCTGGCAGCCGGCCGACTGCGACCTCCCGCGGTACGTCCCCGTTTCGTCTTGTTTGGATCGTCGTTTTGCTTCCATTCGCGTCTCCCGGAGATCATAGGACACCACTACTACTCTTCTTTAAAAAGCGTGATCTTGTAAGAACACGGAGATTAATGGTCAGCGTGTGAGATACATTAATGCATGAGATTTGCGCATCAAGAAGGGGGGTGGGACTGTGGGAGTGCGAAGCAGGCTGCAGGACTGTTCTGTCCGTTGCGTTTATGCGCACCCGTAGTATTACTAAATTCGAATCAGGCACACCAAAATATTCGGTTTTCCAACCGATCGAGAAACAGCTAGTGGTAGTACAGTAGACACACACGACACCGCCATCAACGAATAATAAATAGAATATGCTGTACTGTACTGTATGCCAGTGTGAGTATCACTGTTCTATTAGCGGCAACGAAAAGCAAATACGTACACCTGGTCTGTCGGTCATCCTATACCATCTACTGCAGGTTCGACGCGGCTGCTGCTGGAGCGTCTTCGCAACAAGCGTCTGATGTTCGTGGGCGACTCGCTGAACCGGAACCAGTGGGAGTCGATGGTTACTGGTGCAGTCGAGTGATCCCCAAGGGCCAGAAGACGCTGACCAAGTTCGTCAGCAGCGGGTCCAGCAACGTGTTCTACGCGCACCGGTACAACGCGACGGTGAGTTCTACTGGGCGCCGCTTCCTGGTGAGTCAACTCCGACAACCCCAAGGTGCACAGCGTCCCCGACCGGGTCATCAGTGGCGCCATCGCCAAGCACGCGCGCGCAACTGGGTCGGCGTCGACTACCTCGTCTTCAACACACACATACATCTGGTGGCTCAACACGCTCGACATCAAGTCCAATGAGGTAGTAGGGAGTTGCTGCTCATGCTGATGATCGTTCCATCTACACGTGCAAACGATGATGATCATCTCTGGCTGGCCGGCTGACATTGTTTTTGTTTTGGTAAATGGCAGGAAGGGCTCCTTCGACCAGGGCTCCACCGAGTACGTGGAGGTGGGACGCCCCGTGGCATTACACGGAGGTGCTCAAGACGTGGGCCAAAGTGGGTGGACCGGAACATCGACCCCAACAGGACGACCGTCTTCTTCATGGGCATGTCGCCCAACCACATCACGTACGTCGTCGTAAGCCACGTCTTTTTTTCCCCCTGCTGCTAGGTGCACCACATCAAAAGGGCGGCACGCACGGTGACGCAGCTCTGTGTCAATTTAGGTGGCAACAATAATCAGCTAGTGCGGGCTGCCTTTGCGAGGACAAAACTGGTGGCAAGTACTGACACTGAGTTCGATCCTACACACTTTGCTAGCAGCCGTGTCACCTGCTTTGCGTATTAATCAATTAATTAAGGTGCCGAGATAAAGACCAGCGACCCTTCAGAGGTGTAGCACAAGCTACTAGCTAAGCTAGCCGACGCATTCACCGTGTTGTAGCAGCATGGCATCTGCTCACAGAACTTCCTGCGAAAATTCGTGTCACATGCCGTCAGAAAGATGGTTGGTGCCGTAGGTGTATAATCATCAGTAGAAATGTGATAGACGATTAGTGATTACTAAGTAGCGTCATAGCTAGCTAGACACGCGTTATGAAATTTTTAGGTAGCATAACAGCACGATTACGACGACAAGAATATACCAGTCAGGGTAATGGGTCAGCAAAACACGTTGTTCCAAACAAAGATATGCAGGTGGGCCATATAAAAGCTCGATCAGGCCCAGGCCCACACCCGTGGCCGTAGGCATGCAACCTCTATATGGGCCCACCTACCTGGAAAGTAAGAACAAGAGCAAGCATACGATTCCAGTTGGAATTCCAGTTTCCCGAGCCCACGCCGGAATAACAGACAGTGGCGATCAATACACCTGTGTCCATTGCGCTGCTTGTGCCCGTAAAAAGACCACGACAAAGGGATTTGGACCAGCCTCGCCATTGCATCATCCTAGCCTTTTTTTTTCGGAAATCTTTGCTATTACACCTAGAGATCCTTGCAGTGTTGGATATGCAAAGCTAATTTGATCGCCATGGGATAAAGTTGGGAGTGGGATGACCATCATGCTACGATATAACGAGAATCTGAACCTGAAAACATGCATTTTTCTGCAGGCCTGAGGCTTGGGGCAACCAGGGCGGGATCAAGTGCGCGATGGAGACGCTGCCGATCACGAACCGGGCGCGACGCTGGACGTGGGCACGGACTGGCGCCTCTACGCGGGGGCGCGGGAGGTGCTCCCACGCTGCGCCGGGTGCCCGTCCACTTCGTCGACATCACCGCGCTGTCGGGCTGCGCAAGGACGCGCACCTCGGTGCACACGCTCCGGCAGGGAAGCTGCTCACCCCGGGGCAGCAGGCGGACCCCAAGACCTACGCCGACTGCATCCACTGGTGCCTCGGGCCTGCCCGACACCTGGAACCAGTTCCTCTACGCACGCATCGCGTCCAGCCCATGACCCGCCGATGCCCAGCAGCAGTAGGAGAGAGCTTCTTCTTGCTCCGCGGGCCGGCCGGCCGGCATCTGACGACACACGGGCCTGGGCCTAGGCTGGGCTCAACGACCCATCGGCGTTTCTGCTTGAAGCTGAGCCGAGGACAAAGAAAAGTTGACACAAGGGATCTTTTCTTTTCTTTTTTTTTTTTTTTCCGATTTCCTTTTCTTTTTGGTTGCGTAAAGCTGCCGTGCCCTGTTGTTAACCTTCGATTCTTTTGTCGAAACAAAACACAAGTGAAGGGTCTAGTCAGGATAAAGGAAAAAATGTGGCGAGCGCCTAGCTGCTCGCTCGCTCATTGATTTCTTCTCCTAGAGTGAGGATGCCTAGGAGAAAAGCAAAAGGCGGGGCTACATGTAAAGAAGAATTTTTTGTGTTACATTTTCATATGCCGGTGCACCCAAGGTCAAGCGAGGTATAAAGATTACCCTCGTACGTGTGGTGCATCATTTGTTCTTCAATCATGACGAATCCTGTGCCTTATTTTCACCTAATATTACTGCCCATTCCCTATGATGTGCAATTGACCAAATAGTTTTAAGAGCTACTGTGATTGTCAATATTTGTTCAGAAAATATATATATATATATATATTAGCAGGAGCATGACCTGTTGTGCACGGCTCTCTGAAGACGAAAGCTAGCTGAAAGGGAGGCCGGACAACAAAGTTCACAGCGTAATAGCGTTAGAGCAGGGCATATCAATAACATATATAAGCTTCCTTTCTCTTCGTTGTCCAGATCTGCTCGATCTGAGCCACAAAAGCAAAAGGATTCTGATCCGACTGTATTCGTTGAGGCAGGCAGCCAGAGCTGCAAAACCATTATCCACAGCTCAATGGACCGAGGATCAAAGCAAGTCTGTTGCAGCACAGAAGGCAGACTCGTTCTAGGAACCGCCAAACGCACTCTGGAATTCTGGATTCCTGGTTGCAATCGTGTGATGCTCCAGCATCTTCTCGTGCCATTGCCGAGATGCTGCCCTTGATGCATGTAATTGTTTGGACTTGGAGCCTGTTTAGATCAAATACTGCTAATAGTTAGTTTGAAGTAGCAGCTAAAAATAGTACTAGTGGATTAAATAGACCAACCAACTATTAGCTAAGGGCTAATAATTACTATTAAATCTGTTACAAATTATAAGGAGTTTTTGGTTTTTTCTAAATACATTGTTTTTATGATGTAAGTAGCCATAGTGTATATCTACATCCATAGTTTTTAGGAAAGGATATGTACATCCATAGTATATGCAATATATTTATTTTTTTCGAAAGGGCGGCTTTGCTTTGCGCGATTTTTATTAGGCGATAAAAAAAAAGAAGGCAAGCGTCCGCCCATTTTTTTGAGTGGAAGCTGGGCGAAAACCACAAATGCAATTGTGGAGGTACCCTCCATTGCGCTGCACCTAGATACCAAGGCAGTACTGACTCGCGCCTTAAGAGCGCCAACTCAACTCTACTCGACTCAACTCCTTACTTGGTCGGATTGGGACATCGACATAAGCTTAAGAACTCGGTCAAATTGGGTCTTCGACACGAGCCTTCACTTTAAACCACTAGGAGCTCCACAACTAAATCGCAAGCAACTAAAGACTAGCAAAACTAAAACACAAAGCAACTAAAAAACAACCTAAAGCTACTCCACCACTGACGACACCAACCCACGAACACGGTGGCGAAAGCGAACGAACTACTTTGCCCAAGACATCCCAACCAGTCGAGCTCCACAGCGACACCTTCAAGAAACGTTATGGCGTAGCGCGCGCCGTCATCCGGTCCAGCGGGGACAAGGTTCTCACCCATGGGGCGTGCTAGGGGACGGCGCCCTCTCAGCGAGGGCGACAAGCGCAAGTGTCGTCGTCGCGGGGCTTTGCCGAGACCCCAGCACGGGCGTCGGTCAAGATGGCGGGACCCCACCAGCCACTAAGGCGCGCTACGGCCGTCGAAGAAGCCGGTCGAGGTCGCGGCGCGGCCACGGCGACCGAAAGCTGGCCCGCACCGCCCGGACCACCTACCGAACACCAGCCTCCGCCCTTTGTGTACGTCCACCAACGCTTTGCCGCCGGCCGTAGTCGCCGCCGGCCACCGGCTGTGGCCGAGCTCCGTCGCGATGCGCCGCGGATCTCGACGCGAGCCGAGACCAGCGCCCCGAAGGACACAAGGCCTCCGTCTTCCGCGGACGCCCCGCGCCCGGTAGTCGCGAGGCATGGGGAGGGGCGGCATAGCGAATACCACCCCCTAGCGCGCCCGGCTGGCACGACTTGACCCGCCATGAAGCCGCCAACATCAAGAGGGAAGAAGGGGGATGGCGAGAGAGGGAGGAACCTCAGCTGCCCACACACGGAAGGGCGGCGGCCCGGCGAGCGCCAGGGCGATCCCCACGAGGAAAGGAGCAGCCACCAACATGCACAGCAGGAGCAGGCGGCGCAGCCACGGCACGTGACACTGCAAGACAACAGCGGCCCACGCCACCATGGGCGCCGCCGAACCGCTCCACCTCCGCGGCGCCCCACCTGGCGGCATGCGCGGCGGCTGGTAGCCCGGCTGCGGCGGCGGCAACCAACAACTGCGGCGGCCACCGCGCGCGGCGGCGGCGTCGTCGGATCCGCCACCGGGGGCGCGGATCCGGCCACCACCATGCCCGATCAGCGGATCGAGGCCCGGCGGCGAATCGGGCCTTGGCCCGCCACCAACAAACCAGCGGCGGCGGCCACACCGTGTCGATGCCGCCACCTCGGCGGCGGCGGCACCTCCCGTTACGCGCACCCGCCCGCTCCGGTACACCACCGCGCCGCCCACGCCGCGCGCGGCGGCGGCCCCAAACCGCCATAGCCGCCCATCCCGCGGAGGGCACACGCCCGGCGGACCGAAGATCGTCGCCGCCACCATCACAGGAAGTGCGCGCGGAGCCTCCGCGGCCTCCTCAAACCGGGAGGATGGAGGGGGTTGGAAAGGGGTGGCGGCGGGCTGCAAATTCACCGCCCGTAATCGCCTATCTGCCGGAGCGGAGCGGGTCGTGTTATTCCTCTTTAAGCCACACTCTATGAAATGTATTTAGAAAATGGCAATATGTTTTATAATTCGAAACCGATGGAGTATTAGTTTCATTAGCAAGTTTGTGGCTGCTAATATGTGCCAACCACACATTACTAACATATTAGTAGATGGATCCAAATGTTCCTCATACCTTGTAGTCTAATGGTAGGACGGTCAGGTGGGGCGCTACCCACCAGGGGTTCAAATCTGGTGCTCGCACCTTTGCAGGATTTTTCGGGATTTTCGGCGTTATGCATTAAGTGGTAGCGGCGTCCCGTCGGCGACGAGGCGCCAATGGTGACCGAGAATCTCGAGATGCCGGGTGTCTTAGGGTGCTCAGTCCTTGGAGGTGCTCATAGGGGTAGGGTTTGCGTCACGTGTGTTCATAGGGGTGAGTGTGCGTGCGTGTTGTGAGTGTCTGCGTTGCGTTTGTGTCATACTCAAAAAAATAGCTAGCTTTTTTTTTTTTTGAGAATTACTCATAGCTAGCGTAATAGTGACCGAGTAGATATTAGCTAGCTTGAAAACTATCAGTTTAGTGGATCTAATGAGGCCAATAATGTCCGTACAAAGATTAAAATGAGCCCAAGAGTTTAAATAGCCCAACAGATGTAGGCCCATCTGCTGATCTGCCTTTGACAATTGCGTCATTTATCTTGTCTTCCTAACGAAAATAGGCTAGCCCGTTCTTTTTTTTTTTTTCGAAAAAGCGTGTCCATTGACACGTATTTCATTAAGGGAAAATAGAGGTTTTACACGGCGCGTGCATTAGCCAAAACAATTGGCGCGCGCACGCGTAGGCACCGCATGACAACAATCGCCGGCTAAAATGGCGGGCGACAAAGTTGTATTTAAAGAGTAAAACTATTGTGCGATGAGAGGGGAGAGAAGCTCTAGCAAATTGCTTGAATCTTTCGGCTGTACTACTATGCAACTGCTGTGGTGTCTTTGTTGCAGCTGCTGTACAGGCCCCAGCGAGCTTTGACGAACAGGCCGCGGCGTTAACCGGCTAGAATTTGTCCATGGGATACACAACGCTTTTCTTCACAACTGTCGGTCGATGGTACAGACTGTACAATCGGCCGGCGCTTTTTCGTCAACCATAATCCGTCATGGCTCGTCAGTCATCACCGACAACGTAGCACAAACTGGCGAAGAAGCAAAAGCTTCCATGATTCAGTGGATAAAGACCCTTGACCGGATTGTTTCAAAAAAAAATAGATAAAGGTTGACCGGTGGACGATTGACTACGAATAAAAAAAATATGATGCTCGCAGCTGCATTCCGACTTTCCGAGTCAACGCAGCATGGAGCCAGGCATCAGGATCGTCGTCGTCGACAGCCAAGGCAATGCAAAGCGGTCAAAACCACAGCCACGTTCTCTCTTGAACCTTTTTTTTTTTGCGAGAAAAGCCCTCTCTTGAACCTTGACTTAACACGCGCACCGAACGTCCAGACTCTGGTAGAGTATAGAGTTCTGAACACAGAGACGAGCCTCGCATCATCATTGGATCGCCAACGCTCGCGCTAGCTCATGGTTGACCTCGTTGTCCTTCGCTCGTGCGTGCGCGCCAGCGATTACGTGTCAAGTGGCAGCACATGCCTTGCCCTGGGTCATCCCCTCGCGGCGACTCGGGTTCCCAACCCTAGCGCCACCGTCCCAGGCCCCTCCCCACCCATTCTCCACCTCGCCGTCGGAGGAGGAAGGCCGCCGGGTATCGAGCGCGCTCCCAATGAGGGCGGCGGCGAGGCCTCTCACTGGGGAGGGTCGCGAGGGTCACGGCGGGGTGGATTCTGGCGGCTATGGCGGCGGCGGCGGCGTCGCGGCGTCGTGGGCGAGTGCGGGATGGTGGAGGGGCCATGGCGGGGGAGTCTCGGCCGGTGTGCCGGTCGTGCGGAGGTTCGATGGTGGCATCGCCGGGCGCCAGCTCGGCCGATTCGGGTGCTCCCACGCCCGTTGCAGCGGGCGGCGGGCTGGCCGCAACGGGCGGCGCATGGCGGATGTTGCGCCGGGCAAAGTGGCATCGGCGGGCGGCGACCGCAGGGTCTTCGGAGGAGCGCGTCTGGACGGACTTGGCGGTGGCTGTGGAGCGCGGGGGCCCAGGACGGAGCGGGCGAAGAGTGGTTCGGCGGTGGCGGCCTCTAGGCTCCACGGTTCGGGCATTCCTCTTCCCATGGTGGCGCGACCGGCGGCCCACATCGGGCGCTGGAGTGCGGCTGATCAGGCGACCCGAGAGATGGGCGTTGCGAGTTGCTGACCATGGTGGCGGTGTTTTTGTCGGCCGGCGACAATGAAGCAATTGGGTTGGCCGTATCGGGGGATGAACAGGTGGCGGCCATGGTGGCTTCCCCCAGTTCGTCAAGGTGGAGGATTCGTGGAAGGGACGGCGAGGATGGCGTGAACGTCGGCATTTGTTTTCGAATCCGTATTTCGCGATGGTGCACGCCGCCGGCGGTTGGCGTAACGGCATGGACCCAAGGGACATGGCATTGGCCGCTAACTATATATGACGGCGGTGGCGCCGAGGGCCCACTTTCCTCGGCCCGAGGCGCCGTCTTTTTCAAGTGGATCTCTACGGTGAAAACCGGACCAGTTGGGTGGACGGCGATGGCGTCTTTGGATGTCATTTTCTCGTTGGAGACGCCGCCGGTGGAAGATCCATTGGATGTCGGTTGGCGCCCGGCATCAAGGTGGCGACTCATCGCGCACACACTTATGGGGCCCTATCTTTGTTCTTGGGGTCACGAGGATCCGGAGTCTCCAATGGTGGAAGAGTTTTGTTTGTTTATTTTCAGAGTGCAGGTGTATTCGGGTGACCTTTGTCTTACACCTTAACTTTGTCGTTCGGTTGTAATTGTGTTGGCACGATGCATCCTCGGATGGCTGAAGCCGAATATAATTTCCTTTATCTAAAAAAAAGTGAGCAGCAGTAGCCCAAGTTGGCATCAGCGGGCGCCCAGGTTGGATTGCTTGGGGAGGGGGTGGGGCAGCCGGGCAGGGGACTGGATTTTTTGACCGTTGATCGAATAACCACGAGCAGGGGCTGCGTACCTACGGAACGGATCCACCTGCACGTGCATTCTTTTGGTTTTAGTGGATCTCGCGATATGACCATCTAGCCGGTCCACTTGACCACGCGCTCGCCGTCGTAGTGAATTGTGACTTTGTGAGCATACGCGATCGAAAAAGCTTTGGCACCTCATTTGCTACTGAATGAATCGCGGTCCGGACGTCCGATACAGAGCGCTAGCGTCGGACAGTGCTCCCGCGTGGGCATCTAACACACAAAGCCTTTGCCCCCGCACCCATCCCGTCCTAGAGACTGCGTGTGCGGAGCGCCTTGCGCCACACACATGCAACACGCTCGCCTCACCCACATGTGTGGGGACTGTTGGCGTGAATCGATGACCGTCTCAACACACCGGTGGGTCTTCACGCCCTCAAGATTGCAAACAACCTACAAACGCGGTAAGAACCGTAGCGTAATCAAACAAGGCGATCTACGGTCGAAAAGGCCGATGTAGAGCTCGGTTTTGATCGAACGACCTGAGAATGCCCTCCGAAAGATCCGTCGAGGAGGGCGACATGAGGGATCTCCTAGACCCGGCAAGGCCGTCTAGGATGCCGATGAAATTCATGGAGAACACCGCCAAATAGCGGGGTAGAGGAGAAAAGAAAATAGGGTTTGAGGAGTTGATAGATTGATCTAACGTCGATTAGATGTAGATGAGATCAAATCGCCCATGAACCCCTTTATTATAGAGAGGGAGGTGGTCTTATCCTCTTAAGAACCGTATTAGATATGTTTCCAAACACCAACACCTTCCAAAATCCGATCTAAAACAAAATCGGTCAATACGGCGTCATCCCGCATATGCGTCGGACGCCGAGATGGGAGCGTCGGGGACGGCGTATGGCGCCCACCGAACGCGGTCTAGAGACCGCTGCGGTCGAGTGGGTGGGCCGCCGGGGCCCGTGTCGGAGGCGTCCACGGACTTGATCGAAAAGGCTGTTTCCACAGGAGGGCACCGCCCGAACGCGATGAGGGTATCGCGCGGATGCGCCTCGGCGAGTCCCGGCGTCCGATGCATTGTGAAGCCAAGCAGCAGCCTTTTCACGGATTTTACGAGTCTTTTGGCCCTCGTTGCACTCCCAAACATGTCTATTGCCCCTTCAACGCGCCCAAGTTACCAAAATCATGTACGGACATTTTGGGTGTCAAGGGACAAACCTAGAGCCGTGTGGGAACAAACTTTGCATGAGCACACTAGCAACACCAGGCGGCGCTATGGCGACCCCCACGGCAAAGACGGTGACCCACAATGAGCACTAGCCGGCGGCGAGGGGTGGCTATCCACCGTCCACCGAGCACGAAGCGCCATTAAACATGTGCTCTCCTAGATGTATATGTGAAATACCCAAATGAATCATTTACAACGATCGGCCGAAACATGTGAAACACTCAAAGCGGGCACTTAAAGCATATGAAACACAAGATCTAGTTTACAAAACTGAAATGAAACGTTAGCAACATATGGTTGAAACATGTGAAACACTCGAAACATGCACTTGCAACATGTATGTATAGCTATAGCAACATATGAAACACAAGATCTAGTTTTACAACATTCTAATGAAACATTTGCAACTTACATACTCCGAAATAGATGAAACACTTTGAAAACATGCGTATGTTGCTACAAGTGCAACACCGAGATTTACTTTTCAAACATCTAGATGAAATATTTTCAACATACATGTAAAACACACGAAACACAGGCGAAAAAGCGTATTCTTGCAACATTCGTATTTAATCATCAAAACATCTCATCCCTAACTTTGCAATATCGGAATAAAACACTAAAAAACTAGAAACTTAACACGACCACGACATCGTTGGCCTACTTGGTGGGTGCTAGCAAGCTCGTAAGAAGAACCTCTAATTACCCAGGACCCACACACACTTTTGTCATTGTCCCAAAGACCTCGGCGGTATGCGAGATACACCCGATAACTTAAGAAGCCCCGTTGATAACTCATACCGGGATCAACAAAGGAGTAGCTACAACATTACAACATTTGTTACAAAAATATAGATCGAGTGCGGAAGAATAATAACATTAATTTTTACAAAATGTGAGTAAGTTACATTTGAGTAAACTTAACAATTAATTCTGCCGAGTAGACTAGAAGACAACGAGATCATGTCGTGCCCCACCGACATAACCTTGGTTAACAAGACACGAGTCAACACACGCAACAAGGATTAACAAACCCCGAGTGCGGGGTACTCAACATGACTTAACCGACAAAAAGCGAGGAGAAGACTTAGGAATGCGGGTTTAGGGGAATCAAGGTAAGGCTTAGGAAGAATCAAGAATTCTTTTGCGAGAAAAGCTTACTAAAAGTGAATCCTTACTTTTAATATTTTTAATTTCAAATTGGTAACTCATATACTCTAGGTGATTCTATACTAGAGCAAACATTTCTTTCATAAGCCAACTTTCTTTCCTCAAAACCATATTCCATCAATTACTACGAAGAAGGGTGCGAGGATCAAGTCTCCTTTTTCGTGGACAACGCCGGTCGAACAGCTTAAAACCCGGTGGGGATACCTCACCACACGACATATGTAGCACTTAAGCTTGCATATATCAACCCTCACTCGGACCATCAAAACGGGACGCGTCCTACGCCACCCGAGAGTACCGTACACCTCCAATCAGGGACTTTAACCCACGAGGGTAACTTGTACTCCCCGCCATCTCTCCACTCCCGGTCGCGGTTTATGCGTTCCGATTTGGCTCACCTCGAGATCTCGGGCTTACTCGTATATGTGGCGATATAACAAATTCTTGATCCAAGGGCCAATCCACGGGCGGTCCTTAAAGCGACCAAACGGGACAAGCACACGGCTAGGTATCCCGCCGGCTTTCAACCTACGTCTCGTCAGATCTCAAATTTATTTCTATTTCTCTTTCTTTTCGAAAAAGGTACCAATAATCTCATGTAAAACAATTTTGAAGAAACGGCTTAACTAATTAAGCGAGGGCTAAACATCACTAAGCATTTTCGAAATAAAGCAGGTTAACAAGGATGGTATTGCAATAAACAAGGATGATAATGCAACAATTAGGTTATCTCTCAACTCCTAGAACTTAATGCAACATATCATCAACATAAGTGTAAAAAAGTTTTGTAAAATACAAGGAAAGGTTTAAATGTATCCGGGGCTTGCCTTCGTTGTGATGCGGGTCACCGGGGTCAACACCACAATAAAAGAAATCCTCTCCAACAGAAAAACCCTCTTCAGCAACTGGCTCGGCTTTAACAATCTCGGTCTCGTTCACTACACGAAATAATGTATGCTTCAACATGATGGAATTAAAAGATGATGCTCAAACGATGCATGAAATGATAACCACTTGAATACAACTTTCCTTCGATAAAGTTGCAACCCAACAAAACCAACTTGTTGAACAACTCTACAAGATATCATCACCATTGCCTAAGGAGTTCTCAAGGACCATTTGATTGTGGTATGATCCAAGATCCACAAAACAACCCCCAAAGTCACTCAAAACCTAAATTATTTGACACTAAACAATTTATAAATCACATGAAATAATAGAGCATAAAATAGAAAATAATTTAAACATTTCAAACTGACTCCAAACTTTTTACACAAGAAGAACACATCATAAAAAACAGTACCAAATAAATTTTTTATGATTTTTTGAATAAATATTTTATTTTCTAAAAATCATGGAAGATGCATTTTCAATTAAAATATATATTTTTAAATCATGCAAGAACTACTCAAAATCAAAGTTTCAAATTTTTCATGGATAGACAACATCATAGGAAGGCTACACAAAATTTTTAGAATTTTTAAACATCTATTTGAATTTATAAGAAAATCACAAAATCGGACACTATTCACCATAAAAGAAATTGATAAAACATATAATAAAGAAAAAGAGCACTTGGGCTGAATCTGGCTTGGCCCAACTTGAATAGTGGCGGGGCGGCCCGAACACTCCCGGGCGACCCGGCGGCCGGGAACAATGCTCCGTGGGCCGACCCGGGCGGTTATTTGGCGGTGGCCGGCGTTGCCCGACGGCAGAAGCTCGCCGGCGACGCGGCTTGGCGGAGCTCACTCCCCACTCCTTCCCGCACCTCACGGCACTCAAAACCCCACGACCCACGAGCACGGAATCTCCATGGCGGTGTCGGTTTGAGCGGTGGGGTGCCTCGAGTGCCGGCAATAAAGAATTTATAAGCCGTGTGCCTCTCCCTCGATGGCGTGGCGCAAGATGGACACGGGGCGCGGTTTATCTGGTTCGGGCCCAGCGGGGCCCTCGTCGGTGGGGGGTGTGTCCTTTCGTGTTACCTCGGCTCAAAGGTGAGCTGCGATGGGGTTACAGGGCGGCCGCGGGGGAGAGACGGGTCTCAAGCCCCACGATCGTGGTTATGGTGGTGGTGGTGTGCGGTTTCCTCCGCGTGGCGGAGTTGAGCGGGCTCGAATCGATCGAATCCTATCGAATCGAAACGAATCGAATCGAATCGAATCCTCCCTAATGAGGTATTACTCCCCTTTTATAGGAGAAGGAGAGAGATAATGTTTACACGGTGGGCGCCTAGGTGGCTAATTCCCGAGGCTACGGGTTGCTGTCTTATTTCCGAGGGGTGGGCGGCTTGGATGTTGCTTGGCGAAGACACGCGTGTCGTCGATCCGATGGTGGACGTCTGCCGTCCCACGGCGCGGCGAGGGTCCCGTGAGGCGTCCCTCCGCGATGCACATGGCGAGGGCGGTCGAGGTTCTTTGGCTATGCGTGTCAAGTGCGGGTACGGCCCAACGTGGCGTTTGGCGGTGCTACGGGAAATGAACGGTGTCATTACGGTTTCCCGTGCGGGTGGTGTAACACGCGTCTGGCGGTTCGGTTTTGCGTCCCATCGGTCGGATTGGGAGCGCGTCGATTCGATTTGATTTGGCGTGTCGATGGCAGCTGGCGCCTCGCTGTCGTGCGACCGCGTGAATGCGGCGGTTTCCCTTCCTCGGACGGAACCTCCCACGCCAGGGTCGGCCGGCCTAGACGGGCTGGTTCGCCTCACCCGAGGATGGAGGCGGTCTCCCTCGGGCGGCGGAGTTTTTGCGCCAGGGAGGGTGGTGAGCTAGGCCACCCTCGGACGAAGCGGGAGATTTCTCCAGGCTGGTGAGCTAGGCCGGCCTCGGGCGAAACGGAGATGCGTGGTCGAGTCAGAGCCATGGTTTTTTTCTTGTCGGCCGTGGAACGTCATGGTTCGTTAATCCGGGCGGAGGTCCTTGACCTTGTCCTTCGTGGCGTGATGAGCTCTTTACGTCGTGGTGACTCCATTTGGGCGCTTTGTGGGCGTCAGGTGGGCGATTTCGTCGTTATGTGGCGTCGTGGCCAATGGCTCGGGTCCATCGTCCGTCGGGCCGTCCCTCCGTGCGGGATGATAGCGGGCTGGGTTTTCTTGGGCCTTGGCGGGCCGGTGATTCTCATAGTTTGGAGAATGTCTCGGGGCCCAATATTTAGGTCCCGACGGTAGCCCCAGGAGCCCCCGGCGAGTGAGGACTTCTTGGGGGGTTCCGTCGTTCCGTCGCCCTTGTTTCTCGGGGTGGTTCGTCTACTGAGGGGTGCGTCGCGGCCACCAGTTAGGTGTAACCCCGAGGCCTCGAATGGAATGGCGGATTCCTTCGAGGTCTTTATGTCTCTTACGTGGCAAGGCCGGAAAGCAGCTCTTAAATTGCGCTTGTTTGTGCGGAGCGTGTTTGTTTTGCGTGGGCACCCGAGGCCGCGCTTATGTCGCGCAAGGTCGACCAGGGCCTCCTCGACTTTGATCATACGCTCCTCTGTCATTCGCCCTCACGAGAAAGGGAGGAGGAGGAGACACGTCACAATGCCCCGTGGCCGAATGTGTCGTGCTCAGGGTGAGCGTTGTAGCGGGTCTGTTAAGCGGGGTGCCGTGCCCTTGCCGGGCAAGGGTCGGCTATGTGATCCGAGATTCACGGGTGAGAACTGCGGACCGCAGCGGATGGGGGGGTTTGGGCGGACCAACCCCGAGGGCTGTGGGCCTCCCACGGATGGGACATCTCTATAGCGGCACCGCGCGGCCTTAAACACGTTCGAAATCGAGCGGGGGGGCCGGGTATAGGCGGTTGTGCATTTCCCTCGTCCTGGCTCGGGTTATCTGAGGCGGCGTGGTGGGCCCATCCGGCAACCTCGGGCGTGGGGTGTGTCGGCCCGAGGCTCGTTTGGTTTCCGCGGGGCGGGAACCGTCAACGGGATCGACTTTTTGCCTCGGGGTCGGGCGCTGCTTTGGATATGGGTGGCCGGACGGTTTTACCTGGCCCCGGAAGACGAGGCGTCTAGTCGCCACGCGCGAGGTGGCCCCATTGCGGCGATGGGGCGCGGCCTACGTCTTCTTGTCGGGGCGGAGATCGAGGGGCTCCGTCAAGGCGCATGTCGCGCTGACGATTCGGCCGCGCTGGCCGTTGGATGAGCGGTTCTCGCTCCATCATGGGCCGTCCATTCGAGTCGGTTCGATTGCCCGGGCCCGGCGGTTTTGCCTTCCCTTCCCTATAAATGTGGGGGTCGCCGGGCGGTGATAGTTGCTCCCTTGCTCTTTGCCATCGCCTTCTTGCCTTCTTGCTGCGGCAATCGGGAGATAGAGAGATAGTGTGGGAGAGATTAAGGGGGAGAGATTCACTTACCTTGTGCTCGTGTGATCGGGGTTGCTAGCGGTTGCCACCCTTCGCCTCCCCTTTCATCCATGGCGCGACAGCGGTAGCGGTGACGGCGTGAGGGAGGTGCTCGATCTTGGCCGTGGCCCGGGGGGCGACGGAGGGGAGAAGCTCCGGCGTCGTCGATGAAGGGCTTCTTCGTCCCGCACCGATGAAGCGCGGCGGAGTGGATTGCTCGGATTGGACCGAGGAGGAGCCTAACCCTCCCGATGGCTACGTGGTGAGCTTGATGGATCTTCACCGCGCGGCCGGTATGCCCGGCGAGGCGGTTCATTCGGGCGATCCTCCACTACTATGAAATCGAGCTTCATCATCGCCCCGAACTCGATCTCGGGCCGCCATCTTCGTCACCCTTTGTGAGGGATTCCTAGGGATCGAGCCGCATTGGGACCTCTGGTTGTGGTTCTTCAAGGCGGACCTTACCACCGCCTCGGTTGCGCGGGGCCAGCCACGGAGCGGCGCGCGTGGGAGGGCTGCGCGCTCTAAGTCCGCTCGGAGCGGGCGAAGCCGAACCGAGATGATTTTATCGTCTCCAAGCTCACCTCCTCCAACAAGGGGTGGCAAGATCGGTGGTTCTACCTCAACGCGGCGAGAAGAAGCGCTTCCGTGTACACGGGCGTGTCCTCAAGCATCGCCGCGAAGTGGAAGCTGGGGTCCCCCTCGGAGGATCATCATCGGTTGGAGGGCCTAAGGCGGGCCCGGTCCTGCGGCTCAGGGAAGGCGTAAATCTTTGTTGCCGTGGTCGCCGCTTTCCATCGGCGTCGGGTGTTGCCGTTGATGGCTCGCCCTTTGCTCATGTGCGGATGACCCCAGGCCGCCGGTCTTGGTGCGTCTGCGGATGTCGGGCCATACGCTTTCCTTCGATGGCTGGCCAAGAGGGTGAGGATGCGTTGGGGTCCAACACCCGACACGTATCCCGAGATCCCCATGCGCCCGACCAGGGTATATCTCCCTGGTAAGTGCTTCTTGACCCCGGTGTCCTTGCATTGCTTTGGTGCATTGTCGCCATGGCGGTTCTCACTCTTTCTTCTGCGGGCCGTGGATTACGCGACTCCCCTCCGCTGTCTTAGGCATTGGATGCGATCGCCGAAGGCGCCTTTAAACGTGCTCGGAACGAGGCTGCGGTGGCTTGTGGCGTTGAAGAAGGAGGAGAAGAAGAAAGAAACGTGGCTCGCTTGAAGCGTCGGGCCAGCGAGGCGGGCGAGTCACTGACACCTCGACCACCGAAGTGGGCGAGGATCCGGAGGACCGGTGCGTGAACTCGTCGGATGACGGCGTGGCGGCTCGGATCAGGCCGAGCCATGGGGCTCCGACCGAGTCGGGGGCCGTTCTGACCCGGGCACGAGCGGGCGTCGGGGGCTAGCGACACTGTGCTTTGAGGGCTCTTAGGCCGAGTCCTCGGGACCATTGGCGTTGGCCATGTAGGCACCTCGGCGTCACGGGGTGAGGCGAAGGAGAGTCGACGCCACGTCGCGGGTACCGGCGCATGGCACGGTTCGGGGAACGGCGGCGACCCCCGTCCCGATCGGCCCCGTGCGCGCACGAATGTCGGTGGGGCGCGGCGGCTCGCGCGTCAAGTGCGACACGCTAGGTCGCGGCCTTCCCGAGCCTCGTCGGCGGAGGGGCGATCCCTCGGGCCGTGAGTTTCCTTTCGCCTTTGCAACCTTGATTTTCTTCGGCATATGATTGCTTTATCGACACGTTCTTGACTTGAAACGGGGGGCAGCCGTTGGCTCTGCACCCAAGAAGGCTTTGAAGGCTAGCGTTCAGGCCTCGGTGGGGCCGAGCCGGGGTCGCCGGCCAAGATATCGTCTTTGCCTTCGTCGAATCCTCCCATGGCGCCGACCCCGAGCCCAGGGGGGTCGGTGGGGCCAGGGCTGCGAGGGCCACCCCGTGGTGGTGCGGGTCCACGGTGGCGATGGTGGGTCGGCCCTCGGCCGATGGTGGTCGACACGAAGAGCTCGTTTGTGGCCCACACGTCGGCTCGGTGTCGGAGCAGATGGGCGCCATTCGAAGGGGGTCGTGACGCCGCCGCCCATCAGGAGTCGGGCCCCTTTTGTCAGGAGTTCGCAAGAGGAGCTCTTCATGGCGGCGAGAGACGCGCAAGTCCCCTCGCGCCGACCCTCGCCGTCCGGGGGTTCACGAGGCGTATAACCCCGACTACCCGCTACTCACGTGTCGGGTTCGAGGCAGCCCTAGGCGGCGTCGACGCCGGCCATGACGAGGCGGTGCCTGTGGTCGGTTCGAGGGCCCTGGACTTCTATTGTTTTGGGTTCCCGGGGCTGCGGGAGTTGCCGGTGGAGGAGATGTATCCCTCTCGAGCCGACCGGTGGGGCGGATCCACCTTTGACCCAGGTGGCACGCCCAGGGGCCCGCCGCCGCGGTGGTCGACGACCGCCCGGGTCGGAGTGGAGAACCCCCAGCAGATCCGTCGATGTGCCGCCGAGGGCCTAGCGAGGATCGGGAGACCATAACCGGCGAGTCTCGCGGAAGTCGGCCAGCGGTATCTTGACGGCCATCCCCTGTTGCATGTTCTTTGTGCTTACGTCTTGATGAGTAGTATTGTCATTCTGGACTCTGTCGACTCAGGGAGGAAGTCCGAGCTCCTTCGCGGAACGTCCCGAATCGGAATGCCCTTGGTCAAACTGGGTGAAGTTGATCGAGGCCCGCAGCGAGACCTCCCGGGCTTCTTTGCCCTCGCCGGAAAGGGAGTCCCAACGGCGGACCACGGAGGCCGAGCTTGTCAAGGCCGGTCCGAGGCCAGCAAAGTGGCGGTGACATGGCCGGATGAGCCATGATTTTGAAGAGGCTCGGATCCAATCCCTCCGGGTCTGAAGGAGGCCCATGACGAGCGGGACCGGTCCGGGAGGGAGGCGCATTTAAGCAGGCGGAGATGTG
Source organism: Hyparrhenia diplandra (assembly GCA_015847255.1). Taxonomy (NCBI): domain Eukaryota; kingdom Viridiplantae; phylum Streptophyta; class Magnoliopsida; order Poales; family Poaceae; genus Hyparrhenia; species Hyparrhenia diplandra. The sequence continues at coordinate 69,987 of JADLZK010012932.1, forward strand.
CGACGCCTTGAACACTCGATCGGCGAGTTGGTGTCCGGGGGCGAGACCCTCGGGAAGGAGAAGGAGGGGCTCCGCAAGTCGCTCGTGGATGAGCACGGCGTGATCTTTAGAAATTTGGCGGTGAAGTGCCAAGGTACGTCTTCTTCCTTAGTGAGCTTTGCCTTCAATCGTCTTGTCTTGCTAACTTGGTTTGAGCACCAATTTCGAGGCGGAGAAGGTCCGGGACCGGGCCGTGAACTGCGGCCACGCCGGCGCGAGGGCTGGAGCGGGAGCAGAAGTCGTACCGGGGGGCTGGAAGAGGCCTTGTCGGACTTCGTCCGCCGCGGGGCGGACAACCCTGAGGTTGGCCCCTCGACACACGGCCTTTTGGGCGCCGTGGGTGGCTACCTCGGGTCAGAGCTCCGGAACGCCTTCGGTCGGCGTCGGACATGTATGGCCGTTTTTGCTCTCACTTCCCGATGGAGTCCAATGTCTTTGGGCGGCGTTGCGAAAAGGCTTCTTCCTCGGTTCCGACGACGAGGAGGAAGTTGATCCCGCCCGAGAGGGATGCTGGCGATGCCGCCAAGACTCAGGCGTTATGCGACCGTGGGCGGCGTCTGCGACCGGTTGGCCTCCCGCTTCGAGGATGAAGTGTGTCCCCCGTACTCCCCCATAGAGTCAACCTATGAGGCGGACACGGAGATGGTGGGCCTTGGTCAGAGGATCGGCCGGCGGGTCGCAGCGCCTCCCTCGGGGAAGCGATTGTCGAGGGTGTTGCTCGCGCCAAAGCTTCCTCGTCGGCTGGTGAGTGAGGCGCAAGTGGATGAAGCCCACCTGCCGCCTCGACCTCTCCTTGTATGAAAAATTGGAGCTTGTGAGATGGATGTATATAAACAATGGCGCCGCCCGAGGTCTATGGCCTTGGCGGGTGCATTTATGTTTATGTTGCGTTTTCGAATTTGTTCGTTTATTGTGTGGCCGGGTCGCTTGCTTTCTCCGCTCGCGAGATGGTAACCGTGGACGCCAGGGCAGTCCATACGGATGCCACTAGGGGTGGTCCGTTTGCCTCGGTTACCTTGCTTTGGATTTGTGCATGAGCGACCTTCGCAACTTAAACGATTGTTCGAGAATGCGCAAGAAAACTTTTTTCTTTCGAAAAAAAGTTTTGAAAAAGGGAAGGGAGGGTCCCAGGGGGTCCCCAATAGCCAGAAGGAGTTTTAGTCTTGTCTTTGGACGAGGCTAAGACTCCTTAAGGTTTACGAGAAGCACTTTTTTCGTAAAGATGTAGATCTTTTATTGAGTGAAAAAGAACAACGATGTTTGACTTCTAGTGCGAATTTAAGGGTAGAAGCGGCGTAGCTGTTCTATGTTCGGCGTTGGAGTAGACTTCGCCCTTCTCGTTTTTCAACTTGTAGGTTAGGGCCTTAATATTTCGGGCGATGAAATAAGGCCCTTCCTGGTGGCGTGAGTTTGTGACGCCCTTTGTTGTCGTCTTGACTGAGCACGGGGTCGTTGACTTGGAACTCGAGGCTTGAGGCGCTTGGCGTGATACTTCTTGCGAGCTTGTTGGTATCTCGGTGAGTGCGGGGCGCAGCGTCTCGGGCTTCATCAACTTGGTCAATGGAGTCTTGCCTCGCTTCCTGGCGGTTGCTTTTTGCTTTCGGTGTAGGCTCGCACCTTGGGGACCCATATTCAATGTACGTGGGCAAGATCGCCTCGGCCCCATAGACTAGAAAGAATGGGGTGAATCCCGTGGCTCGGCTTTTCGTTGTTCGAAGGCTCCATAGAACCGGCGACTCTTGGTACCATCTTTTCCCGTATTGGTTCAGCTTATTGAAGATCCTCGGCTTGAGCCCTTGCGGGATCATGCCGTTGTTACGATCCACTTGACCGTTGGTCTTGGGTGAGCTACGGCCGAGGTATCCTTTCGGATGCCATAGTCGTCGCAAAAAGTCGAGGAACTTCTTCCCCACGAAGTTGGTTCCGTTATGCGTGATGATGGAGTTCGGGACTCCAAAGCGGAAATGATATTCGTAAAGAATTTCACCGTTTTTTGTGTGAGGGTTCACCACGGCTCGGGCTTCGATCCATTTGGAGAACTTGTCAATGGCGACTAGGGCGTGAGTGTGTCCTCAGGGGCGCCCTTTCGGGGGCCCAATCATGTCGAGTCCCCACACCGCAAATGGCCACGTAAGCGGTATGGTTTGCGGTGCATGGTTTGGGAGGTGCGTCTGCGTGCGTAGAAGTCGCATTCCATGCGGTGCGCCGCGACTTGGTTCGCGTCTCGTACCGCCGAGGGCCGGTGAAGCCTTGCACGAAGACTTTACCGACTAGAGTCCTCGGGCGGCGTGATGACCGCATTCCGCGGTGGGTGTTAACGAGCAATTCTTGGCCTTCGGTAGGGTATGCATCGCATGTATACTCAGAGGCTCCTCTCTTGTAGAGTTCCCCTTTCTCTCAATCGGTGTGAAGGACTTCGCCCTTCGGGCTAGCTGGCGAGCCTCGGTCTTGTCTCGGGCGGCTCTCCTCGGGTGAGGTACTCCATCGGCCGGTTTTCTCCCGGTCGGGGGACTGGGTCGGCCGCCATAGCCGGGTGTGGCTTCTTTGTGTGCCGCCCTCGTGAGCCCAGGGTACTTCCGGGGGGGTGTACTTGGCCCGAGTTTATTGAGGTCTCGGGTGAGGACGTTCGGAGGAACGGTACCTCGGGTTCTTTGCGACCTTGGCGATTCATCGCGGCCTCGTTGTAGCGTCTCGGCGTATGCTTGTGCTCAAGCCTATGGAACTTTTTCCTCCAATTTGCGCACTTCCGACAATACGCCTCCATCTTGGTCGTAACACGCCCGAGGCCTTCATGACTTGGTCGATGACCAAGCTGCGAATCCGGTTTTCAACCGTCGGATTCGAGGTCGCCCCGCGATCCGGAGGCCGTTGACCGGCGCCTCGTGATGCGGCGGCGTTGTTGGAGCGGAAAATGCGGCCGGATGGCATACCTCGTGTGAACCCAGGGGTGAGATGAAAACAAACCCGACCCAGCGCTGCCTTCATCTTGGATCCATCGAAATACATGGTCGGCACTCGGCTGGATGGGTGCGGGGGTAGGCGGGTGTCGGTCCATTCGGCCACAAAGTCGGCGGGGACACAGGATTTGATCGCCTTGCGGGCGGGAATGATATAGTTTCGCCCATGAGCTCCACGCCCACTTCGCCACTCTTCCGTGGCCCTCGGTTTTGGAGGATCTCCCAGGAGGGAACGAGGATACCACGCCCGGGTGCGAGGAAGTAGTGGTGAAGTTTCCTTCGTGTGTCGATGCGATGGCGTACAATAGCTTACGCATCTGCGAATACCTCGTCTTGGTGTCGGAAAGCACTTCGCGATGAAGTAAACGGGCGTTGTGCGGCAACGTGTGCCCCTCTTCCCGGCGGCTCCACTCGACCACGCGACCACTGGGTAGTGGCGGTGGCGTATAAGAGCGAGGGTTTCTCTGGGTTTGGCGGTACTAGGACCGGTGGGCTTGTTAGGAGCTTCTTGAGGTTGCCGAGGGCTTCTTCGGCCTCGGGGGTCCGGGCAAGCGTTCGGACTTGCGCGAAGCCTATAGAGGGGCAAGCCCTTCTCCCGAGGCGTGAGATGAATCTGCAATGAAGCGAGGCAGCCCATGACCTTACGTACTCCCTTGAGATCTTGGATCGGACCCATCTTGGTGATTGCGTCAACCTTGGTCGGGTTTGCTTCGATGCCTCGTTGAGAGACGATAAAACCCAGCGGCATCCCTCGGGGGACCCCGAATACGCATTTTCGGGGTTGAGCTTGACTCCCTTCTTGTTTAGGCACTTTCGAAGGTTTCCCAGAGGTCGCCCACGAGGTCCGAGCGTTTTCTTGGATTTGACCACTATGTGCGTCGGCGTAGGCCTCTACGATCCTTCCAATGAGTTCCCGAAGATGATTTGCATGCACCGGTATGTTTTGGCGTTCCTCGGCCCCGAAGGGCATGGTGAGGTAACAATACATCGAAGGGTGTTATGAACAGGTCGCGAGCTGGTGGGACTCTTTCATTTTGATCCGGTGATAAGCGGAATGCAGCGTCAAGAAAGGACAACGTTTCACATCCCTTGATGGAGTCGACAATTTGGTCAATTGAGGCAAGGAAAGGGAACTTTCGGACATGCTTTGTTGAGACTAGTGTAGTCCACACACATCCGCCATTTCCCATTCTTTTTCTCTACTAATACGAGGATTAGCTAACCCTCGGGGTGGAATACTTCTTTTATGAATCAGGCCTCCGGTAGCTTGTGGATCTCCTCGTCGATGATCTTCCGGCTTGGCGTCATCAAAAGCGCGCAAGCGTTGCATGGTGGCTTTGAGCCCGGGGATGTCTAGGGAGTGCTTCGGCGACATCCCTCGGTATGCCCGCATGTCCAGGGTCCCCCACAAGCGTCTTGGCATTCGTGCGGAGGAAGTCGACGAGCACGCTTCCTATTTCGGATCGAGGTCCAGCTGATGGTCGGCGGCTTCTCCTTCGGGTTCTTGGGATCGAGTGGGATCTTCTTGGTGCGGGAGGGCTCGAAGCTCAGTAGCGGCGCTTGGCCTCATGCTTTCGATCGTGATTTCGTCAAAGCTTCTCTTCGCGCCGGCGATGAGTGCCTCGGCAATGGCGAGTGCCTCGGCATACTCCACGCTTTCCACGTCGCACTCGTATGCATGATGGTGCGAGGGGCGGTCGTGATGACACCCTCTCGCCCCCGGCATCTTGAGCTTGAGGTGCGTATAGTTCGGGACAGACCATGAACTTGGCGTAGGGGGCCGCCCGAGGAGTGCGTGGTAAGTACCGCGGACCCCAAGGATCTCAAATGTGAGAGTCTCTTGCCCGAAGTTCGAGGGTCACGAAGCAAACCGGTAAGTCGATCTGCCCAGGGGCTTTAGCTGCTTGCGGGACGACGCCATTGAATGCAGGCCCTCCAGGCGGATCTTGGACTTGTCTACCCCGAGGAGGTCGAGGGTTTCTTCGTAGATGAGGTTGAGGTCGCTCCCTCCGTCCATTAGGACTTTGGTGAGCCGAGTGTTGGCGATGATGGGATCACTACCATGGGATAAGCCCCTCGGGTTCGGGATGTCTTGGGGTGATCCGGTGGGTCGAAGGTGATGGCAGTCCGGCCACTTGCGTAGCCGGGGTTCTGCGGCTCCGTGGCATAGACCTCCGGCGCTCCTTCTGACTTGCCTGCCGCCGCGGACATATTCTTTAGTCTTTGCCGCCGAAGATCATGAAGCGATTATTCACCTTCGGGAACTCCTCGTTGCCCTTGGCGCCACCCTCGGGAGCCTCTTCCTCTTCACCCTCGGGGATGGCCTTGAGCTTGGCGAAATGTTGGCGTACCCTCTTGCACTCCCAGGAGTATGCTTGGCCAGGGTAGCTATGGTTACGGCATGGCTTCTTGAGCATGTCATCGAAGGTTTCTTGTGGCGGGGGTCGGGGCCCCTTGCGTCGACCGCAGCCACCATGTCTTCATCGTCGCTGGGTGGCGTGGCCCTTGCCCCTGCGGCTCTTATCTTTCTTCTTTTTCTTCTTTCTCTCGAGTTGCGATCCCTGGGGCTCCTCTTCCTGCGCTTTCCCTTGCGAGCCCGACGGCCTCCTCACCGTTGGCGAACTTGGTGGCGATGTCCATCGCCCGTTTGCCTCGGTGGGAGTCCAGGCCCAGCTTCTTCCACGAGGTCTCGGCAAGTGGTGCCGGCCAAGAAGGCCCGATGACGTCGAACTGGTCACATTGGGAGCTCGGTCCGCCGCTTGGAGCGCCGGATGTAGTCAGCGCGAGGATTCGTCGGATTTTTGTCGGCATTTCGGAGATCCCACGAGTTACCGGGCGTAGGTATGTGCCCAGGAAGTTACCGCGGAAGGTTCTCACCAAGTCGCCCGGTTTGATATGAGGTTGGGTGGAAGGTGTTCCGGCCAAGCTCGGCGGACTCGGAGGAGGCGGGGCAAATTTCGATTATCACTTTGTCATCGTGTGCCCCTCGCGAGGCGCATGCCCCGATAGTCGTCCGGCCATACCTCGGGGACGAGTCTCTCCGTGTACTTCTCGAGATGGCTCGGGGCACAGCAGCGAGGAGTGGTGCCCCTCGATGTCCACTGGTGAAGGCCGAGGCCGGCGGATCGGGGAGTACCCTCGGTCCTCGACTGCCTGCGGCCTCGTCCCGCTTGTCGTCCCGAGGGCGAGCCACCTTAAATGGCGAGCCAGCCGCCGCTCGATCTCGTCCCCGAGGTCGGGCGCCTCGGTTGCGGCCGCGGTGCGGGTTCTGCGCGTTCCCGCACCGGGCGGTAGTAACGGGTTGTCGCCCAGCGCTCCGGGGCGGCCTTGCGGGGCTCGGCTCGATGCGGGTGGACGGGCCTCGCCGATTTCGCCTGATTCCTCGCCGTGGCGTCAGCGTCGCCCGATCGAGGAAGCGAACTCTCGGGCTGTTGCACCTGCCGCCTTGTCAAGGAGTTGACGGAGGCCTTCCCGTATGCGCCTACCCTCGGTAGTGGAGGGCTCCGGGCATTTCCCGTACGGCATGGCGGCCGCGCCCACGCTGAGGGCGGCGCTCGTTTGAGCCGGGCCGCTATATCGGGGATTGGAGGCACTCCGGCCGTCGCCGCGCCGCCGCCATTGTGAGCTTGAGGTGCCCTCGGGGCACGCCTCGCGCTAAGCCTACTCGCCGGATGTTTTCCTCCGATCGGCCGGTCGAGCGGTCGCCCGGTCGTTCCTGCAAATCTCGTCGTTTGGGCGTTTTTTGGCGGCAGTCGTGGCCTTCACTCGATGGACCGGGCGGGGCCGCCGGCGCTGGAGCTCGTCGTGGCGGTGCGTCCCAGCGTCATCTTATTTGGAGACGTCGGAACGGCCATCTGTGGCGGGACCTCGATATTGAAGCATTCCGTGGGATCATAGTACTCGTCTTCATCGTCGTGTGCGGTCGCGCCGAACGTCTACGGGAGGAGGTTTCGATTCTCCTCCGGTAGGCGCGGTCCTCGGCTCCGGGACCGGGCCCGATTGAACGGGAGGGTGGCATGGCGGGGTCGCCCCGCATCATGGAGGATGCGCTCCCAGTGAATGTCCATGGGATAACGCTCCGGGTGGAGCGACGGGTGGTCGGCTCGTGCTCTCGGCGAAGGCTTCGGCGAGGTTTCACGCCCGCGAAGGGTGCCGGGACTCCCTCCCGGTATGTCCGGAGCGGAGTTTTTCACCGGTGGGGTTTCGAGTACCCTACCACGGACGGGTGGGCGGGTAAGGTATTTCCGGGGGCCTAGGGTTCTGGGTGCCCTTAGGCGAGGTCGGCAGGGGATACGTCACGGAGTTCGAAATCCGTTGACGCGCGCCTTGCCTTGTTCGATGGGTCCGGAATCTTGTCTTGCGGCGGCCGTGATGATGGGCTTGCCGCGGTGGCGATGCTGCCCTCCCTTCTGCCCGTGCGTCGGGCGAAGGATCATCTCGTAGTTGTGGAGGCGCCACAAATGCTAGCGTTAAGAAGTGGTGTTCCGCGGGAGCTCGTGCTTTCGGGCGGCGGGGTGGAAACGAAGGCGGAAACGCCATGAGGGCTGATGGAGATGCCCGGTGCACACGGCGCCCCACAGCGCCGCCAGCTGTCGGCGTTCGAGCGGTGGGTGCCTCGGGTGCCGGCAATAAAGAATTTATAAGCCGTGTGCCTCCTCCCTCGATGGCATAGCGCCAAGATGGACACGGGGCGCAGCGGTTTATCCTGGTTCAGCCAACGGGCCCTACGTCCAGGCCGGGGGGTGTGTCTGCTCGTGTTACCTCGCGGCTCAAAGGTGAGCTGCGAGTGGGGGGTTCAGCGGCCGCGGGGAGACGCGGGGTCTCAAGCCCCACGATCGTGGTTATGGTGGTGGTGGTGTGCGGGTTTCCTCGCGTGAAGCGGAGTTGAGCGGGCTCGAATCGAATCGAATCTATCGAATCGAAAGCAATTGAATCGAATCGAATCGAATCCTCCCCTAATGAGGCATTACTCCCCCTTTTATAGGAGAAGGAGAGAGATAATGTTTACACGCAGTGGGCGCCTAGGTGGCTAATTCCCGAGGCTACTTGGTTGCATGTCTTGACTGCCGAGGGTGGGGCGCTTGGATGTTGCTTGACGAACACGCGCGTCGATCCGATGGTGGACGTCTCTCTTTCAGCGCGCCCCGAGGGTCTGTGTGCGTCCCTCACGATCGCATGGCGAGGGCGGTCCCGAGGTTAGCGGCTATGCGTGTCAAGTGCCCGGGGTCGGCCTAACGTGGCGTTTGACGGTGCTACGGGAAATGAACAGTGTCATTACGGTTTCTCGTGCCGGGTGGTGTAACACGTCAGTTCGACTTGCGTCCCATCGGTCGGATTGGGGCGATTCGCGCGATTCGATTTGGTAGGCGTGTCGATGGCAATCGGGCGCCTCTTTGTCGTGCGACCGCATTGAATGCGGCGGTTTCCCTTCCTCGGACGGAACCTCCCACGCCCGAGGGGGCGACCCTGAGACGGGCTGGTTGGGGCACGCCTCACCCAGGGATGGAGAGCTGGTCTCCCTCGGGCGAGGCGGGTTTTTTGCGCCCGGGTGGTGAGCTAGGCCACCCCCCCTCGGACGAAGCGAGAGATTTCTCCGGGGGCCGGTGAGCTAGGCCGGCCCTGGGCGAAAGCGAAGATGTGTGGTCGAGTCGAGCCATGGTTTGGGCTGCCGTCGGCGTGGAGCGTCATGGTTCGTTATGCGGCGGAGGTCCTTGACCTTGTCCTTCGTGGCGTGATGAGCTCTTTACGTCGTGGTGACTCCATTTGGGCGCTTTGTGGGCCGTCAGGTGGGCCGATTTCGTCGTTATGTGAGCGTCGTGGCCAATGGCCTGGTCCATCGTCCGTCGGGCCGTCCCTCCGTGCGGGATGATAGCGGGCTAGGTTTTCGGGCCTTGGCGGGCGGCGATTCTCATAGTTTGGAGAATGTCTCGGGGGCCCAATATTTAGGTCCCCGAAACGGCCGCCGATTCATGGCGGCGGCCGGCTTAGCAACGGCGCGGCTCACCGCGGAGCCATCCCGGCGGGGCGGCGCGCAAACGAAGCAGCACACTCCGGCGTCGTTTCCCCTCACTCAAACAAACCCGAACCGGCCCCTATCTAGGGACGCTTCGCGCGTGGCGGACGGGCGGCGCGAGCTTGTCGGCGCGGCGGGCGTTCCGGCTGACCCGGCGCGCAGATAAAGGCAAAGCGGGCGACACGGCACCTCCAGAGCTCACCCAAACAACGGCCGCGTTGGTTACGGCGGGGGACGAGTGGAGGGTGATCGGCAACGGTGGCGGCAATGGTGGCGGCGGTGGTCCAACGGCGGCGATGGCGTTCGTGCGGTAGTGGGCGGCCGCGATAGCGGTCAAGCCGACCATGTTCACGGTATAAAGAGGAGCTCAACGCACAAGGCGGGGCACAAAAAGGCTCACCGTGATGACCGGTCGGCGATGGGCGGATCACGGCGGCGTTTGCCGGCCCGGTAGTGGAAAACGGCTTACGCGGGCGCGGTCCGGCGTTGAAGTGCGCGGCGCGGCTTTGTGGGTGCGCCAGGGAGTTGCCAAGGCGATGCGTGCTCAATTGCGAGGATTGAAGCACGATGGCGGTGGTGCGGCGGCGGCGGAGCGAGAGTCGAGTCGGGCGGCGGCGCCGAAAGGAAAAGAAGAAGAAGAAGACGGCGTCCGGCGACTTAAGAAAAAAGGAATAGGTCGGAGACGTGGCGGCGCTTCACGGTCGTCCGGATGGTCGGTGGCGTGCGAGGGTGGCCAAAGCGTCGAGGCGAGCCACGGCGACGCCGGCGGCCGGCCGGTATGGCCATGAACAAAGATTCCACTACCTTTGTAGCTCCAACCCTAACTCTCGAATTTTGCCAAATTACTTCCAAAATTTGAACTGAACTCGAAAAACTCAAAAAGCAACTTTGCTTAAAATTTCAAGATCTACAATTTTCACAATTGAAAGATTTTGAAATTCTGCCTCTAAATATGACTTTTTAAAATGGGGTCAAAAAGGGATAAATTTGAATTCAAAATTACTTTTAAAATTACTCAAAAACTTGAAAAACTCAAAACACCAACTTTGTACATCAAGACAAGATCTACAACTTGGTTTTGGAAGTTTTTGGCAAATTTTACCCTAGATTTTGAAATATGGAAAAGGGGATAGATAAGGGTTAGGGTTTAGGGTTTCCGACCGGCCGGGGGTAACTTTCGGATTCCTATTCTTTTCGCGTCTCCTTCGACCGACAACGTAACCAAGCATGAAATAAACTTATTTTTGTCCAAACCAAAGCTTAAGCGGTAAATAACACACAGGGTGTTTCACTCATGACCCTCTTTCCCAAAGCCTTTTTGCCCCCCAAAGCCACGCTCATCATCTTCGCTCCTCCTCGCTCGTGAAGAGGCGAGTACACGACGACCACCATGAGCCCTCACTAGCGACGCCCACACCCATGGCTTTGCCGGGAACCACGCCGAAGAGGAGCGCACGGGCGTGGGAAGGCGGCGTCGGGTAGGCAAGATACGTGGGGACAATGTCGCGCGCGAGGCGCGGCTGCGCGTGACGCCGACCGTGGCTAGTTATGTGGTGGTCCAGCGCGCATAGGGCAACCTGTCCTTAACTTGCGGGGTGTGAGGGCGAGGTTGGAAGATATTTTTAGAGAGGGAGCGAGAAGCAGCTTTTTTTTTTTTAGGGATAGGGGCGAGTAGATGTGGACGGTAGTGTCAGGCCATGAAACCACCCGTCCAGAACACGATGGGGACGCTCCACCGGCGGCATTACCGAATGAATTGTGATGGGCAGCTCGTTCGGTAGGGCAATGCTCGATGGTACAGTACACATCTCTCTCGGACCCGAGCAAATACGAGCAAATCGACACGGGCCTCGCTTAGATGCAAAATATGTGCCCATTACCAGCGTTCTAACTCCCTGTAGCACCTGTCAGAAGACTTTCGTTTGTATTTGGTAAACATTGTCCAATCATAAACTAACTAGGCGAAAAAAGATTTTTCTTGTGATTTACAACAAAATTATGTAAGTAGTTTTTTTTTTACCTACATTTATTCTTTCTGAATATATGTATTTTGATGTATTTAATGTGATATGATGGAGAGAGAGTCTAAAAAGTTTTTTGACAAAATATTTGCCATCTAAACGAGGCTACGTCAGGCGGCCGGAGCCAGCGGACACGCATCTGAATAACAGCGCCACCACACACAGCAACAACAGTCAGCAGCCCTGGCAAGTGGCCACGAGCCCACGAATACCGTTTCCCTTAGGTGACTGTGACGGGCCCACATGGGTCCAGCCGCCCACGGTGCGAACGACCAAGTACCAAACTGCCGTGCCAAACTGCCAACGGCTAGTACATTTCCTCCGCCCCGTCGGCAGCCGGCTCGTGGACGTGGCCCTCTCTCTCTCTCGTATCCGCCGCTACGGGCACTCTCGCTCTCCCACCCAGAGGGCCAGAACTAGCACCTGGCTCTGACAGGTGGGGTCCGTAACCCAGATCGCCTAGCTCCGAGACGGCTTCCGTTTTGCTACCAAATGCGCCAGAGTTCAGTGTCAAAAGATGATTTCGCGGCAACAGTACACGTGCTACCCAATGCAACGTATTTTATAGTCTTGTCAAAAAAAAACGTATTTTATATTATTATTATTATTATACGAAACAATGAAGAAGCCAACTGTTACACGATGAACCGGCCGGCGCATTGTCTTTGTGCCAGCAAAGGTTGCTTAGCCGAGATTGCCATGGCAATGGCATGACTGCACGAGTGCATTCGTACGCGTCGTAGACGCGATATGTGTGGTTCATCGTGGTCGCCTTGCTTCCAACGTTCGTCTGGGTCTGGTCCAACCCTACACGGTCAGCGTCGCGTCTCTCTCTCCTGGCCTCTACCCTCTTGTCGTCCCGTCCCGATCGATCCTAGTCTCCCAGGTCACCACCACCGCCCGGCGCCAGCAGCTTCCCGGCACGTTCCTCTTCTACCGGGCTGGGCTCCTCCAACTCCCGTCGCATCAGGCGACCAACGCCGCACACGGTAGAAGGGGCGGCATCCAACGAGACCGCTCCACGCGCCACCAAGCTCTCGCCGTGGCGGACAGCGGTTGGGCGGCGTCCGTGTTCCCTGCCGTGCCGTGCCGCGAACGAGGGAAAAAAAGGGTGCGCGACGCCGACGCGAGCGGCGGTTCGGCGGCCGTGCAACGGAAGGGCAGGCAGCAAGCAGGCTCCAAAGGAAATCATCAATTGATTAATGACCGCGTCATACACAGGGCGTTCAGTTCACAGGGCAACCACTCAGGGCAGGCCAAATGGATCGGCCGTCGGCGACGGCTCTTGTTTGCTTCCTTCCCGTGGTCTGGTCTCCCACACGGGATTAACGTAGCTTTGACTCGCGCGCCGTTCACGCCTCCCAGGTAACACCTGCTCCTCCGCCTCCGCCACCGCCACGGGCCTCGGTTGCCTTTCCTTTCCTTTCGTTCCCGCGCGGTCCGTGGTCGTGCCATATGACGACGGCCGGCCCGTGTGCGCTGTATTTTCCCTTGGACTTGCCAGTGTGAAAAACTGCTCACTGGAGACCGGGTATAACACTCTGCAACGGCCGCTTTCGTTTTCTTTTCTCACTACTATAGTAGTGATAATAACTCCGCTCTCTTGCTTTTACGTATTTCGAAATTTCCAAGCTGCTAATGCTGGGGCTTGCGTTTAGAACAATGCTCCAATTCATACATATATGCAGACTCGCGTTCTCACGGAAGAATTATAGACCTTGCATTTCATTGGCTTTGTATGCATAATATCATAGTCAAACAGTGTAACTTTAACTTGGGAGCAAAAATGAAACGCACCAACTCAAAGTGGTTGTTGAAACATGGACAAGTAAGTGCTAGTTATAATCTAAACCGAGTGTTTATAGTTCTATGTGGATATATAATGAGAGAGTTTTCTGTAGTAGATTTAGATATCCCTATGCTGTTTTTAATAAAAAAAAAATATGGTCCTGTTTGCTTTATGGACTTTATAGTTCCTAGAACTTTAAAAAAAGTCAAGAGATTTTTTCTCTATTACTCCACTACCTCAAGAAGGGTTTTTTTTTTTTAAAAAAAAGTGCCTGGGACTTTTGAGCCTAACAGCCCCTATGTTTTATAACAGGCCTCCCAACTTTCTTAAAAAAATGAATTTCCGAATTCCAAATAAGCAGTACTTAAATAAATATTGAAGAAAAAAAAAAACGTAAAACATTTTCAAAAGAGCATATTCATGGCATAACATATGTTCCGATCTCCGTTTTGACTATGAAAGCGCATTCTTATCCTTGTCCATCCAATCTCCCGTTAGGCGCGTCCGCCACTACGCGTGGTGTGGCCGGTCCCCCGTATATAACCCCCTTTCAAACGGCCATTTCCGCAGACCATTCCAAAGCAACTGAACCGAGACCAGGACTCGGCGAGGAGGCAGCAGAGGCCGGGCACCCACACACACACACAGAGAGCGCCCGGAAACCCTAGCCCCCGCCGCCTCCGCCTCGCGATGTCTTGCACGGTGGCCATCCCGAGCTCGCCAGTCTTCTCGCCCTCGCGCCGCACGCTCTCCTGCAAGGCCGCTTCCGCCTCGCCGGAGCCCGCCGCCGTCTCCGCCTCCTCCCCGGCGCCCGCGCCCGCCACCGCCGGCTCGCCGCTCCGCCCCTTCGCGCTCCCGCGCGCTGCTCAGGGAGGAGGTCTCCCCGTCTCCGTCGCCCCAGCCGGCCTCCGTCGCCGCGGTGGCCTCGGCACCTACTGGGGCCGTGCTGAAGCGGCGGCGACCGGCGCCGCTCGTGGTGCCGGCGTCCGGCGCGGCGGCTGCTGCGGCGGCAGCAGCGGCCGTGGCCGCTGTGGAGGCGGATCCGAGGAACGAGGTGGAGGAGGAGGGGAGGAGTTCGCGGCGTACTGCCGGAGGGGAAAGGGGAGGAGAAGGGTCGAAATGGAGGACCGGCATGTGGCCAAGGTCGCTCTCGGCGGAGATCCCCAAGTGGTAAGTCTCGATTGAAAATCTCTCTGACTCTCTGTTTCGATGTGTGTACTTTTCTCGTGATGATTTTGAAAAATAAAAATAAAGATGAAATTGGAATTGTCCTCCAGTGGCGACTATTCGAGTGATTTGGGGCGGAAAATTAGCCTTGTTTCCTCTGAAATTGCCACAAGGACTAGAACTAATCGACTGATTCCATCTTCTCAGGCGCTGTTTGGTGTATTCGATGGCCACGGCGGGAAAAAAACGCGGCAGAGTTCGCTGCTGAGAACATGCCCAAGTTTATGGCCGAGGAGTTCAAGAAGGTAAACGGCGGAGAGATCGAAGGAGCCGTGAAGAGGGGTTACCTGAAGACGGACCAGGAGTTCCTCAAGAGGGAAGAAAGCGGAGGCGCCTGCTGCGTCACGGCCGTACTCCAAAAAAGGGTGGACTGGTCGTCTCCAATGCTGGAGACTGCCGTGCGGTGCTCAGCCGAGCAGGGAAGGCAGAGGCGCTCACCTCTGACCACCGGGCCTCCCGGGAGGATGAGAAGGAGAGAATTGAGAATTTGGTATGTCCAGGATGCCCTAGCCGTCTCATTTCTTGCACAAACAGTGCTAATGCATCATAGCTGAATCGACTGGATTATTGAGCAGTTAATTAACAGTCGAGCATACATGACTTATACTTTGTTCTGCAATTTCGCTTATGTGCCTACTCGTTTGCTTTTCAGGGTGGATTTGTGGTGAAACACCGAGGAACATGGCGAGTCCAGGGCTCCCCTGGCAGTGTCTAGGGGCATTGGGGATGGACACCTAAAGCAGTGGGTTGTGGCTGACCCAGACACCAGGACGCTCCTGGTTGACCAGCAGTGCGAGTTCTTGATCCTTGCTTCTGATGGCCTCTGGGATAAGATCGATAATCAGGAGGCAGTAGACCTTGCACGACCTCTCTGCATTAACAACGACAAGACCTCTCGCATGGCTGCCTGCAGGATGCTCACTGAAACATCGATTTCCAGGGGCTCCACTGATGATATCAGTGTCGTGATTGTGCAGTTGCAGAAATTCTCGAGTTCCTAACCTAATTGGAGAAACAGGACCAAAACTCTAGCCAGTAGCACTAACAGACTGATGGAAGGCAGGATAGGTTGATATCATTTGTTACTTAGCTGGCGAAAGTTTTCATGAGTCGGCGCTATTTTTGGGGGATTTTAACATTCATTCTTTGGTGTAGAACCGTTGGTTTCATTATTAGGTCTATTTGATTCATTCTTTGACAGTATTTATTGGAATAATGCGGGATGATCTCTCGCTTCATGATCGACTTGACTGTAAAAGGCGATTTGCCCATGTACAATGATATATTCAATTCGTTGGTTAAAAACGTTACTGTGTTTTTGTTTCTTTGCCTTTTGTTGAATTGATGTCCGTTTTATCAAAACAATGAATACTGCTAATCAGGCAGCAGCTGAAGATGGCTACAAGAAAAACTACTACAGCGAGCAGGCTGTAACTTTCGACAATACCGGAATACCCTCATCTTTTTCTTAATATCTGTTTATGCTCTATTTTAATTTTAGTTTAGACATCTAATTGTTGGTCAGACTCAACTCAATGAAGGTGCGTGCTTTTTGACCTCCGCTGCTCATCAACCTGCATCAAACCAACAAATTCACTATAGGACACAGGGACAGGAGCTACGAGTTTTGCTTATTAAAATACTGTGCGGAATGGAGAAGCCTCATTGACATCCAATTAGCCCAAGTGTTCTTTTCATTACGCATATTTATTCCTTTTTGTTTTTCTTTTTTTGCTTCAGCATGAAACCCGTGTTTAATTCGAGTCTCCTTTTGGAGTACATCAGCCGAGGAAACCGCGTAAAATACTGTAGAGCTACCAACTGAATGATTTAAAAGCTGTATGGTATGAATCTCTCGAAGACAACTAACATATCAATATCAAGGTACGTATGATTTAGGCTCGAGTCGATTTGCGCGTGGCCACGTGTTTTGAGACGACCAAAGAAGAGGCAGTCAACTCATTTTCTTACGAAGCAATTCTAGTCAGGGCTTGTGATTATCACTATATATGTAGTCAATGTAGAGTTAATTACTTTAGAAAATTTCGCTTCTCCTGAGGTGATTGCGTCTTGACTCAGGGAATCCTTTGAAGCGTGTTTATGCCACGCACTTAACCGTGTTCCGATTAATTTTGAGTTTTTGACCAAAGTTAAAATTGGTGGAGACCGGCGTGGGAGGTCATGGGCAGCAGTTGAGTTATCGGAGATGACCTGCGTGAGCTAGCTGTTTTTCGGCATGCAAAGGTGTTCCAACGGGGCAATTTGGAGGACGTGTATAGCACGTTTATATTTTGATGAGTTAACGAGGTCGGACGAACTTTTGTGTGTGTGCCTTGTGTTCGAGTTTGTGTGAGTTGGAAGTGTTATGTAATATAAGAAATAATTATATGCATCGGTTGATCCAGACCGAAATATCAATGTATTCCCTTTTCTAAACAAAAATACAGGGTGTCCTCGCATTTGTAGTATACTGGTCATCAAACAATGCTTCAGCACGTCCTAAAATCTTAATTATTTTGTAGATAAATTTAATACATACTGATAATTAGAATTATAGCTTTTGTCAATAAAAATAGCCATTTATGTTTTATGATCTTAGTTATTACAAAGACAAAAACAATAATTTCAGCTACATAACAACACTCAAGATTTTGACCTATATTAAGTAATTATATGTATATAGTAGTAGTATTCTTATGTAAAAGATATATTGCTAAAGCTAAACTGCAGGTATTCATATGTCATTTGTTTCGATAAAAATATAAAATTATATAAAAAAATAATAACTTAAAAATTATTAAAATGAACTTTTCCAATATCAATGCATTTGTTTGTGGTCTATTATGAAAATATTGTTATGACAAATGATAAACTATAAAACATATACTCCATCCCAATTGTACTCATTTTCAAGAATCTCGGAGACTCTAAGCATCTCAAGCTTTTGATCAAAATAATAGAGAGAGTTATAAAGATTTGTGGCATCAACTAGGCATACTATAAAAATATAAGTAACGAAGAATCCAATGATATTTAGTTAACATCCTAAATGTTGTAATCTTGTCATATAAGTATGGTCAAACTTGAGATGCTTTGACTCTCTAAGTATAATTTAGGATGGAGGGAGTATTTTATTTGTAATGTACTATACATTGATGCATTACACACGGTGACACTTACTATTTAATTTTACTTAAAACTTAATTAACTGTAGTAGAGATGGGTTGCTTAGAAATATATATTATTATACATTATGGTTATTCAGGTTATTATACTATGGACAATTCAGATGCAAATGAAAACGGTGTTTGTTCGGGTTGATGGTTTTTATGGCGTATACACCGAATCGATGTTGATTTGTCGTGAGATAAAAAAACATTGTACCATGGCTGATAGGCAAGACTAATAAGTTCAAGCAAAGAATTGAACTTTAAACTAACTTTTTGAATCCACGAGACTACCAATTAGTCGTGTTCATTTTTGCATTATGTGGACCTACAAAAAGGCAGTCCAACAAGGCAATCGTCGGCGGTGGTGTCAAATTCTTGTCTAGCCTTAGACCCTGTTTGGATTGGATGATTGAAACTTTAGTTACCCCTGTTTTAGTCACTTTACATCAAAACGGGGTTGACTAAAATTAAGAAGTCGGGATACCCCCAACGTTTAATGACTAAAAAGAAAATTTCCAACAAATCATTCTTCTTTCATAGTTTTAGTAGCAATTAGTCCACCGTTCCAAACATGGGTGACTAAAGTTTTAGTCACATGATTAAGAATCCAAAGCGGCTGTAACCAACAAGTTAAACTCTATTCTCTTCTCTTCTCTTTCCAAGTGCAAATCGTGGTACACACACTCATCAATGGGAAATACACACCCAATAATGTATTTCTGCAGAATGAAATCATCGTATAAACGCCTAGTCATCAAGGCACGAATCGTCAATCAATTTTTTCTTTTTTTAAGACGAGCGTCCGTCTCAAGTCCAATACGTTTTCTACCTTTTTTTAACTACAAGTCCGTATTCAATCTCGGGTGAGCAATGAGCATCTCTCACCGTAAGAAGCTACCCAACCGAGATGTCCTTTTGTATAATTTCGTTCCAAATCTTACGTTTTGGACCCGTGAAAAGGTCGGCACGCTGCAGACATGCTTCTACATGGAGAGGCGTCCTTATTTTTTTCGTTAGTCATTCCGTGACGTCCGGAACGCACACTCTGAAACCGTGAGACGCATGGATCACGCGGCTCTCATCTAGCCAGTGCCACAGCTGAGAGTCGCGAGCAGTGCCAGCCTGCAGAACGCGATGCCCGCGTACTACGACACGAGCGCATGTGCGCCGACGCCGAGGACTACGGGGAGTACCGCGGTAGGTGGGTCCTCCCTAGAAGTGGCACCTACCCAGGCAGCATCATCGATCATCCTCAGCTCAGCAGAGCTCGACAGCTCCTGCAGCCTGCGCGTACCACTCCCCGCCACTCGCAAGTGGGCCCACGTCCGGGCCCTCTGTACCGTCACGCAGGTGGCGGACCGCACAAGCGGAAGCGGAGAGCGGCGACGCTGCTTGACGCATCTGTGCCGATTCCCATATAACCAGCGCCGCTAGTTTCCGGGTCCTTCGCTGTTGAGATGCGGTAAAAAGCGAAACAAGACAAGAGCCCGATCCGCTCCTCCACGCCAAACCCGGTAAGGCCGCCGCTTCCGCAATGGCCTCCACCTCCTCGCCTCAGCCGCCGCCAGCGGCGGCCGGGGCGGCGGCTTCCCCATCCGAGGAGCGCCGGGCAGGCGGAGGCGGAGGCGGCCGTGCCCCGGTCCCGCCGTACGTCAAGGCGGCGGCGGGGTCCCTGGGCGGCGTCATGGAGGCGTGCTGCCTGCAGCCCATCGACGTGGTCAAGACGCGGCTGCAGCTGGACCGCACGGGGGCGTACCGGGGCATCGCGCACTGCGGCGCCACCGTCGCCCGCGCCGAGGGCGTGCGCGCGCTCTGGAAGGGGCTCACGCCCTTCGCCACGCACCTCACGCTCAAGTACGCGCTGCGCCTCGGCTCCAACGCCGTGCTGCAGTCCGCCTTCAAGGACCCCGACACGGGCAAGGTCTCCGCGCACGGCAGACTCGCCTCCGGATTCGGCGCCGGCGTCATCGAGGCGCTCCTCATCGTCACCCCCTTCGAGGCAAGATTGTTCTACTCTCTTGCCCTGGCTCCTACAGCTTACACTGATCGCACTAGATGTTTCCTGTTGAATAAACAATTTGCTCCCGTTTTACTGTATCTGAAAAAAAAGGCGACGTTCGAGAACTTAGTACATTCAGATTAATGTAAAAACGGCATCTTTACTGTATAGAAAAAGAATGGTTACAATTCTTTATTCTTGTCTCTTAGTGGTGTTGGATGCATTGTGCCAGCTCCGGATTAAAAAATGACAGCTATGCAGCCAATTTGAAGTTTGCTAGAACCACGATCAAGGCAGGTCATTGAGCTACTGGGAAATACTGTATCTGTATATTAAAACCCTGCTGCAGTCAAAACACAATTGGCCAAGAAATTGTTGTCAATCACCTGTTTCTCCTTTTGTGTTAATCAGTGGAGAAGCCAGGAATTTTGTGGAGCCTGGGCGAGGCACAATTGCCATACTAATAGTAGCGTGGCTAGACAAAATAGTGCGGATAATTATATATAACATATAAGCTATAGGATCCGAGGAGCCTGCTCCCTGCCTCATCTGAGTACTTTGCTAAGTTGTCACAAGTCTTTTTCGGCATTTGGGGCTAATAAGGTGTCAGCAACAGCCAGCAGAGGAGCCCAGGGTGGCCGGGCCTTTGCTAGGTTGTCACAAATTACTTCGTCCTCGTTTGTCGGTTTGTTCAATGGAAACACTATTTTGTTAAATTATTACCTCTCTGGATCTTACTGACATACACCATAGTTTTGCTTAACATGACAAAAGCAGGGTCATCTATCTATGTAAGAAAAACAAAGGCTAGGTACAAAGGGGAGCAATGGGATAGTACTAGGATCGCAATTTTGTATGCTTATTAAGTCTAAACAAAAATGCTTTGTTGCAGTCATGAATCAGGAGTTAATAACAAGCTTCACAACTGCATTGTGCCATTTTCAATGCCGGTTTGGAGCTTACCGGTTAGTTCTTATGTTGGCCCAGAAGTAATAGATATTGTCCATCCTGTCCCTCTTCACAGTGATGCTTTTTATTTCGACATGGAAATGATTAAGGGTTATCTAATAATCAGAGGTCACTGGAAAAAATGCATTATATTTCTTTTTGTTATAAAATTAGTTTTCCTTGTTGACTGAAAATACGATGTTCTGTGAAACATTTACATCAGTGCCATCTGGAAATGGAATCACCCCAAGCCAACCGAGCATTGTGTGTGTTTCCATATTCTTTGAGGTAAGGTTGGGATCTTAGAACCAGTAATATTCTTAGCGTTTGCATAAACTTCACCAGCTTTTCATGTGCTTTGTTGTCCCACTTGTGGGAGGCAAGCGATTTTCATTTTGTGAGTGACGCTTCTGTGTATTACCAAACTATGCTGAGAGAATTCTGTAACCTGTAACGTTTCTTTGCCTGGGATGCAGGTGGTAAAGATTAGATTGCAACAACAAAAGGGCTAAGCCCCGACTTGCTCAAATATAAAGGTCCCATACACTGCGCAAGAACTATAGTTCGAGAGGAAGGCCTATTTGGTCTTTGGTCTGGAGCATTGCCAACCGTCATGCGCAATGGCACAAATCAAGCGGCAATGTTCTCAGCAAAGAACACATTTGACATTGTTCTATGGAAGAAGCATGAAGGGACGGAAAGGTGCTCCTGCCATGGCAGTCAATGATATCTGGGTTCCTTGCAGGAACCGCGAGGCCCTATCTGTACAGGACCCTTCGATGTCGTGAAGACTAGGTTGATGGCTCAAGGGAGAACTGGTGACATCAAGTACAATGGCATGGTCCATGCTATTCAAACAATATATGCCGAAGAGGGGTTGCGAGCCCTATGGAAAGGCTTGCTTCCCCCGGCTCATGAGGATTCCACCTGGGCAGGCTATAATGTGGGCAGTGGCTGATCAGGTGATGGGCCTCTATGAGCGAACTTATCTGCAGCCAGTTCATTTTTGACCATCCTACTTCAGTGGTGCAATGAAATTTTTTGGTTGGTTCTCATGATTTTGAATCGGTGGTTAGACGAAGCCGTCAATTAAGTGTAAACTGTTCCAGTGACTGGATATTCATTTGTTCATTGCCTAGAGTTGGGTATTGATGGAGGCAATGAACTCTTGTAATATTTTGTTGTCAATAATGATGAAACTCCGTTTCTGGACTGAGATGGAATATTCCCGTTCTGGTGACTATTATGGTTGTTAAACTACATCAGCATTAGTGTAATAGTGTGTATTAGTGTGTATGATGATTATTGTTGGATCTATGTTCATCTGAAAAGGTGAAGGTCCTTTCATGCCCTGCTGGGCCATATAAAAAGGTTATAATTTGTACCTGGGCCAGAAGTGATAGTGGAGCCCATGACCAAATTCGAAGGATGGCCTTTCTCTTACACTGTTCGTCCTGCTACTTGTGCACAAACAAACAAACGGAAAAAAAAAAAAAAAAAACAGCAGCCTCTTTTTCAATCAAGAGAATGTAAAAAGGCACCCTTTGGAACATGGGATTTTCGGAGGAATCAATGAACCTTTTGGAACATAGGATCATATATTGATTCTGTATGATTCGGTTCAGATCACAAAAAAAAAAAAAAAAACTCAAAGATTCAAAAAAAATTGTCCTCCATTCAGCAATAATATAATTCTATAGAAATCGGTTGAGGTTCACAGAAAAACAAACAAGATTCAGCAAATTTTCCTGCATTCCAAAGGGAGCTAAACCTTCATGTTTTAAGTGTAGATAGACGGCATAAGTTTGTTCGTTGTTCCGGTTGATATAGCACCACCATGTTAAGAAAACCTGCTCATGCCTCATGATCTATTGACCTCACTTTGGGAGTTGGGAGGACAGAGGTACTGACCGACCTCCAATCCGAGACAAGATCCTGTCTCCTGTCGGCAACATTGCGTTCGTGCACGGCGCGCCCAGCGTTGCGCTTGGCTCGCAATGCAGCGCAGCGCATCACCTGAGTTTTTCGCCTGCTCGATTCTCGATGGCTACCGCAGGGGCAGGCAGGGCATCCAATTCCGAGCTTTGAGCCTGCGACGCAGTGGCCATCTTTTTACCTTGCGTACTCTGACGAAAAGCTCCGAGGATCCGGTTCTCCTGCGATCGACCCGAGCATCCGCCTTCGTCGCCACAGACACTCGGGAAAAAGGCCCGCGGTCGCCGGGTTCCTGCCGCCGGTTGCTGTCTCCGTGCAATTCCGTTTCTGAGACGCCCCTCCGCCCCATGTGTGCCTACCCCTTTTCCCGCCGGCCATCGCGTCCGCGTCATCGCAGCACCAGCACGTTTGACTTCTCTCTGCGTGACTGCGTGCGTCTCGCAATAACGTTTCACGTCAAAATTGTTGTGTTCTACTTGCACGGCCGGGTCATTCGCCAGGTTTCGCAATGTGATGCGTACCTGGCTTGGCGGGCGCCGGCCAGGCAGCGATCCCTGTCACCAGGCCATGGAAATCAAACCAAATGCCAAAAGAAATAACACGTAGGGACCAGCGCTCTGGCAGCAAACACGAGAGAGGGAGGAAGGATTTGCTGCCATATATCTGGAACAGGAGCCTCTGCTGCTCTCTCGTCTGCGGTCTGCGCCATACCCTTTCAAGTGAGCTGTGCACGGTTGTGGCGGCCGCCTTTTCCGTGGCCAGGTAGCATCTCAACTTGTGCTTCTTTTGCCATAGTGGCCACGAGAGGTTGGCCCTCCCTGTCACATGGGACACGGATCCAAGATGTGGTTGCACAGCGACCACGCACTGCATAATGCAGGCTATCAAATTGACGGTCTAGGCCGAGGCAGATGGAAAACAGTGTAGGCATCGGACCGTCGATACGCGCGTCTCAAAACATACTTTTCGCGATTAATAATTGGTGTATAGTGCAGTTTGCATAGCGGCGGCCTATTAATGGTAATGCATTTTGAGTAGGCTAATGAGTCTTTCTGAATTGATGACTAAAAGAACAGTCGTTTGTGTGAAGTTGTTTCAATCCTCAATTCTTTGTTAGGAAAGGATGGATGCAGTGTAGTTTCTCCAGTTTCAAATTGTAGTTTCACTTTTGGCTTTTCTAGATTCATTTTTTTATCGTGTATCTGAGACGTAGTGTATAACAGGAAAGATAACAAAATCAATGTATATCAGAAAAGCCAAATTAAACTCTGATTTGAAACGGAGGAAGTAGGTCACATGCAAACTTTACACGGTAAAAAGCACCAGGGTGTGTCGGCACTGGAAATGGAAAGACTAACGCTCATTGGTCGCGTGGTAAAAGTGCCTCGGCCACTAACTAACAGTGCGACAGTTATTTTGAGATGAACCAATGAGCGGATCAATCCTAATCTATTTGTCATCATCAGTAGTACTAATAAACTACTTAGGCCGGCCGCATGAGAAAACCCATCCTTGTAAGTCTGAGATGGACGTATTCTTTTCAATTTGGTATTCCGCAATTGCACAGTGTACAATGAACTTGTGGAGTAAGTTTCCACGTGTGTGTTATTTAAAGCTGATGTCGTAATCAGGTTAGGCTAGATACTTAATTGCAAAGTTCAAAATGAGCGATGGCAAAAAAACACTCAGGTCCTAAGAACTCATCTTAGGCCATTCTTATAAGAAAGCTTCATAGGGGTTCTACTCTTATTAAATAGCCACATAGATAAAATTGGTGAAATATGTTCAAAGAAAAATGGTGGCATGGCCAAAAAAAAAAAAAAAACCAAGAGATAGAAGGGATAAATTTTACCAAGATGAAACTATATACGCTATGTTTTGAGGACTATGAAACCTGTTGAAATTGACATTTGGGATTAGTATCTAAAAAGATGGTTTCATGTCATCTAACCACGACAATCTCATGGGTTGCATTTAAATATTGTACAATAGTCGTGTCTAGCGGTCTAGCCTATAAGAAACGAAACTGTGGTTTCTGACCTTTTTACTTGACTGGGGCCTCGTTTAGTTGGCTAAAGTTTCTAACTCTTTTTTTTTCTCTCTCTCCATCACATCACATTAAATACACCAAAAGACATATGTTAGAAAGTATGAAATGTAGGTAAAAAAAGTAACTAATTACATAGTTTAGATGTACATTCATGAGACGATTCTTTTGGCCTAGTTATCCCATGGTAGGATAATATTTTACCACAAACAAACGAATGTCGCTACGCGAGTCTTCTGGGGAGTTCCAGGGAGTTACTTTTGCTAAAATTTCTAACATCTAAACGAGGCCTGGGTTGAAACACTGCTGCTAAAGCTCTACTTATTTCCGATCCCATGTTTGACTTTGGAAACAATCCTCGCACATGTTATTCTAATACTCTCTCTGTTCCATGTTTTCACTATATGTAGATGCATAATTTTTACAAAGTGTCTAGAAAAGGCAGAAATGCTTGTAATTTGAAACAGATAAACAGCGAGTTCACTGAATACGCAGCATGGCGAGCACCGTCCATGATAACTGAAAACGAACTTCTCATTGGTTGTTGGCCGGTGTACCGGATACTCAACGAATCCAACGCATTCAGGCATTCACCCTGATGTCCCTTGTTTTTCCGTTACAAAGTGCGTTGGAGAAAAGAGCAGACTGCGTCACCCTGCTTTTCCCTTTGTATTTTTCGATTGCAGACTTTGCAGTTCGTCAACTTGGAGCAGTTATTAAGTCTTTCTCGATCCTTCAGTACAGTCGACGAGTACATAGATGTGCGAACTGTGCTATCAGACTACTACTTAAAAACGATCAAGTTGGTGCGTAGTACAGCATCACAACATGGCCGACCCGGGTGAAGGACCGAAACGGCGAACAGAGGAGGGGTGTGAATGGGAGCCTCGATTTTTCCTTTTCAATTTCGGTCATCGGCTCAACCCCAACCTCAAAAGCGAGCTCACAAAGATACGAGTGATACACATGCTAACGGTAGCAAGATCTCAAAAGCGAAATGTTGGCCTCAATGAATCGAAATAAAAAATCGGTTCTCAAATCGGAGATCAAATGTGCACATAAACCATCGTGGGGCTGCTCACGCTAAAAACTGATACTTCACAAATAGCAACCGAGAACTGTACTCAATTCAAGCAATAGGAGTTGAGCTAATCGGACAATGATTAGTTTGATGAATAATTAAATAGTCTCCACACTATTGCTTGAAAGAGACAAGACAAAAGGATTTAGCTTCAATCACACACAACTCACGAAGCAGGCAATGAACAAACTGAGATGCTAATCGTGTTGAACCAAAACACAGAGAAGACAAGGTGCTGCACTTGTCTGCTGCTATTGCCGAACAAGAAAGACAGGAAGTTGCTAAGCACGAGCTGCTGTGCTACTACTGCTGATTACAAAGAGCAACCTGGAAGCAATTTCAAGATGTGCTACTCCAGCTACTAGCTAAACAAAAGAGATAAAAATAAATGCAGTAATAATTGGCTCATGATTGCTAAACACTAGTTCACAGTTGCAAGGAAACAAAGCTGCGTAGAACTGAACTTGATTCAATTTCCAATCGACAAAAGTTGCTATCTGCTGTCTACCTTGAGGATGCAGAGAGCGAACGGTCAGCTGCAACCTGCTGAAGCACTTGAGTGGGAAGGAACGAATGAGCTGCAACTTACCGACAGCTGCTGCAGACTACCTGAGGCACTCGGTGCTGGAGTGACCGGATCAGACGAACGAGCGCTGCAGCTGGACTGCTTCTCTTCGATTGGTGCTGCAACACGCACAAGCTGAAGATGCAGAGCACTGCTCAAGCTACCTGACGAGAAGCTGTTCCCTTGCACTAATTCCTGCTCGAAGATGGTTAGCCTTGGGTTGATCTGCACGACACAAACAGAGAGAATACGAGTCTGCTGGTACTGATCCAAAGCACTGAAATCCACCAAGCGGATGAACTGTCGAACACACGAACTGCACACAAGAGTAGACAGGGACAGGAGGCACTCGACGCCGGGAAAGCAAGCAGCTTGACTGCTGTGTGAGCGCCGAAGGTGCTGGGCACTCTTGCCCTATGGCTCAGCAATCCCACGCACGGTTTGCCCCCTGCCAAAAACACGAACGCCCAAGCCAGCAAGAACGAAACAGCCGAACTGACGAACTGGCGAACAGAGAAAACACGAGCTCCAAAATCCGATAGAAAACGGACCAAATCAAAAGCTCTTAAGCCCAAAATTTGCACAGATGAGATTCACCTAGCTACGAACCAGATTCCAAGAGATCTTCACCTGGAATGCATCCAAGCTCCGGCAAAACCAGATCGTGGCCAAGCACGAAAAAGCACAGTAAGAGGCACGAAGAAACTCAGGAACACAGTGCAAATCAGACACAAGCTAAATCCAAAACGCCACCATGTGACAGGCTAATTAGGGCTAGCCCTTGCCCACTCCAAGAATCGCAGGTTCACAATCTCCAATTTCTTACAAATTTCACTCGTGGACCTCTCACAGGAACCCTAGCTAGAAAGGGAAAAACGAAAATGAAAAGCAAGAAAGAGGAGGAGAATTTGTCATCCTCCACATATAGTCTAAAACCCTCTTTCCCAAACTACCCCTAGATACATATGGCCGAAGGCCGCTAACCCTAAGGCTAATTTAGTCCGACTTGGAATAATTTCATCCGACGACCGCGCGCCTCCTCATCTGCGGCCTTTTTCCGCGCGATCTCCCGGGATGCCGCCACGCGATCCTTAGATCCACCGAACGCTCCGGGTTTTGAGGCCCAAACCCGAAAACCGTCGATGGTTTTGAGGCCCAAACCACCAAACCCGCACCCGTGGTTTTGAGGCCCAAACCACGAAACCCGCGACCGATGGTTTTGAGGACAAACCACCAAACCTCCTCGACACGCGTGTCATCGCCGTCTTGACCGCCCGAAGTCGCCAAGTCATCCGAAGCTCCCCGCTCCGCTGCCGCACGCCGCCCGTCTTGACCCGATCGACCGGCCCCGTCACGATCCTCTTGCATTCGTCGATGTCCCGGATGTCACCACCATGGCTAGCCACCGGCGATCCGGTCCCTCGGTCCAAGCCTCACGTCCGATCCTTCACCTCCGCGGTCCGTCGGCCCCAAGACGCCCTCCTTGGCCCCTTCACCTCGCCGTCCTACCATCTCAGAAGCTCCACACGCGTACAACACGAACCAAGAGATACGTCTCGACACACTCCACGCGTGTCTTGGGTGAACATAGCCAAGCATAAAGAATAAAAGAAAATAGAATTAAAATGTTATTTGTTGACAATCACTCAATCACGTAACTAAACACATGTGACCTAAATCAACCATGTGTTCGCACCGGGCATTATCTGTATCTACATACCATGGCGCGCAGAAATATCTTTAGTCTGACCGTGACACTCACCGTCACAAAAGGCGCCGACTTGATTGAGGCTTTTAAAACCAAAGAAACGATGGAGCTTATTCAGGCATGGCGTAATATACGTCGCCGGATGCCACACCATACTGACTGATGAGCAATCCACAGCGAGCTGGAGGATCTCAATTTTTTTTAAAAAAAAAAAAGACCAAAAAATAACTCGTACACACCAATACTACTAGCATGTCCTCGGGACCCAGTGTGACAAGCCTAGCCTTAGTGAAATGTTTGACATGACCTGTGTGATTTATCGGGCAAAGCGACGACTCAGATGCCACGGCCGGCTATAAAAATAATAAAAACACGATGGTTGCGGGCTGATGATGCGTGAAGGCGAGGCAGGCGGGAGGCAGCGCGGGACCGGGGCCTTTGCGGCTGGCCGGCCGGCCGGTGCGGTTCGTGCACCTCTGATCTTCTCCAACAGCTCCGTTCGATTGGTTTGCCAAGTTGCCCCACCACCCGGCGGGGCCTTTTCGGCCGCCAGCCTATGCGCAGCCTCTCCCGCAAAAAGGTCGGCCGTCACTGGGTTCGCGGATCACGGACCCTTGCCAACTTGCGCCGCGGGTGGATGCCGCGCGCCGCACGCGCTCTCTAGACCGAAACGGACTGCATCACCCCTGCTTCGAGCATGCCTCTGTCTCTGTGTTCCCTATCCCAGATGCTCAGGGCATTGAGCAAATCCCCGCATAGGCTGACAGATAACCGTGAGTAACAAAACAGAGTAAGTCAGCATATCATTTTTGATGCGTTGCGTACCGGTGGTCACCACACGGCCCTTTTGGTAAAACTGTGCGGCCATGTGACCTTATTGCCGAGTGGAAGAAATGAACTAAAGTCACAGGACCATCTATCTCTCCCTCTACGAAAGAGTCACTCGGTAAAGTAATCGACAAGCATGTGTAGTATTTTTGTGCGGCGCCGATGGTGACAGTTTGCGCATCGCTATCAGAGCATGGGTGGAGACAGCCGCGCCAAGGCCCCAACACACGGCCTGAGAGGGTGGTAGCTTTGCTTTCAGCTTAACTTCCCACGTGATGGCAGCATCTACCTTTTTTCATACGCTAAGATGTGCGTGGTGTACGGGAAGTCGCTAATAAAAATCAGTCCGGTGCTCCATCCACCCAAGCAACCTGGTTTCGTGGTCCGCGCGCGTGACGCCCCGATTCGCCACGGCGCACCCGGTTGCGGCCATGCCGTCTCGGCGTCGGTCAGTCAGCTCAGCACCGACCCGCCGGCGCCAAAACTGGCACGACAACGCCTGGCCGGCAGTGAGCCAAAAGGCCGGGCGGACTACTGGCGTGGTGGGCAATGCCGCAACGTCACCACACTAATCCACCACAGCGGGGATGCATGACCATGACCGCGTGATCTCGGGACACCGCCGGCGACCGGAGGTTCTTCTCTCGACTCGGGGCTTCGGCCGCGCGGCGCGGCCGGCACCTGGGCCCCGTGGTGTCGGGCCGCTGGGCGCGCCTAGTGTTGTGTTGCACTGGCCGCCCACCCCACGCTGCGCTGCCCGCCGGTGTCGCGCAATCCCATGACACCCCGCCGCGACAATCCTGGGCCCGGGCGCGGCTCATGCATCCATCCTGCTTCCAGCCACAGCCTCGCTAGCTGCCTGGCCGGTCCGACGCCGTGGGCCAACGTTTTTCGCGTTTCACGGGGACAAACCCCGCGCCTTCTCACGCTTCTGGCCTTGTTGGCACACGTCCGTCGGCTGCGGCACCGTGCCGGCCGGATTGCAGGAAGAAGAACCCCAGCGGTCGGCGCATGCGTGCGGGGTGCGGTGGTGGATGTTCGCGTCGTGCCGACTCCCGGGCGAGAAGGATTTTTGACTTGACCGTTGGTGTCTCCGTCGTGGGAAGGACTAGCCGTCAATTGGCATGCAGTCTGCCTGCTCTTCCCGGTCGTTTTGCTTTTGCCTGGTCGGTCCAGTTCACCGTTTCCTGGCGATCGATGGATCGTGCTGAGAACCTGGGCTGGCCGCTGGGTCTCGTGGGTTGGCTACTAGAATGGGTGGGTGCATCCCATGCGTCTCACTTGCCCACACCACACACAAGGCAAGGGCTGTTTGGGCTGTTTGTTTAATCAAAACAGCTGTGTCTGCCCTGGGTTAGCCCGGTTAAATAAACTAGCAATTGAAGGCGCCTTTTTGCGGCTCCGGCTTCTCGTGGGACGGATGCGGATCGGAGGCAGCTCCTCCAGAAAGCGATGCCGAAAAGGATTTTGACCAGGGAATTAAGTGCTTAAATTGCAACTTGTGGGGGTCACCTTTTTCCCAGATTCTAGCAAGATGGAGGAGTATATTACGTTATCAGGAAGCATACCCCCAAATTAGGACGGTATCTAGCCTGACAAGCTTGAGAAATAGGTCTCGCGATCGATGGCGTACAAGGACTTCAAAGTCAAGAGACCGAGTGAAATCTGTAACAGGCCTCTCCTCCACCAGTCGTAGCTTCTTCCCTCATGTTGCAAACAGCACGATCGAATGGGGAACACTGGCTGGATTGAATCTTGGGCGATCGGCGATCTAGTGCTGCTTTTGCTTGACGCCAGCACCATACAGCAAGAATCAAGCGCGGATCTTATATCTTATCCCGCACACAGCCAGCATGGGGAGGGTTGGTCGCACGCATCAACTAAGCCTGCAACTAGCGGGAAAAAAAGATACCACGAGCCGCGAATGAATGCCCTCCGATCGATCCCTCTAGGCATCTTTTTAGCCACCGGCCGGTGTTTGGCTCCATCGGCTGGAATTGGATATGCTATGCCTGTAATAATTGTAATAACTTCGAACCGTTGCACGCATAGCACGGCCCGAATCTTCGAGATCCGTGGATATAGCTATACTTGCACCAACGCCGGGCTCATGTTGGTCGTGCCAATGTATGCACACCAACGCTGTGCATGGATCGGATAATGTAAGCTTGTGCCGGGTCGGATCCACTTTACAAATGAATTGCGTGTTCCTTCCATTACGTTCAAAAATAAAAGAATTGCGTGTTCCTCAGATCGACACACAGAGGGGTCGTCCAATTATGTGCCTTCTAATCATTGTTACCGACAACTGAGCAAATTATTGTTCAGTTCGTGGGACGTTGCTACTCCACCAACGACGGCCACAGTGTCCGTACTCAGCTGCGAAAAATATATACAATTAAATCATGCAAACGTGAATGAATTCCGTTAGGTGTGTATATGTGCTTTACAACCGCATGATTGAAGGAGGGTACCGCAGAACTGGTGATACTACTGCCTACCAACGCACGTTGGCGATTTCATGAACCACGGGTGTGTGCAGCACCCTAACTTTCTCTCCAAATTCCACCCATTAAAAAAAAAAGATTCCCCATCAAATCAAAATACCGCACATTTCTCGAAGACGAAATGTAGATAAAAAAATAAACTAATTACACGGTTTAGATATGCATATCATGGATCGATTCTTTCGTTCTTAATTACGCCGTGGTAGGATAATATTTACCACTAACAAACGAAACACGTCTTACTGATCTTTCGATGTGACATTCCTTCAAAATTTTACACCAAATTTTGAGATCTAAACACACCCCACGAGACTGGACGTGCCACCAGCGCCGTCGAATCGAACAACCTCGGGAGGCGGGTGGGGGCACGGGCCGCTCACCGGTGGGCGTCGCTCGCTCGTCCAACATGCACAAAAAGAGAGAAAGAGCCCGCGACCCGCGATGCGAGTCACGCACGTTTCCCAGGCGAGGGCCACACGTTAGCGACGGCGATCGGTGCCTACGTTGGTTGAGCGCGCGGCGCGGCAGCGCCCGGGGCCGCGGGGTTCCGCGATTGTCTGTGTGGCTCGGCGGCGCGCACGTCCGCAGGCCGCCCACCGCTGCGGCGCCCGTGCCATGCCATGCCAGTGCGCCCACTGCCCAGTGGGCGGAACGGAGCTGGGACCCGGAGGCGCCGGATGGCGATCCGCGCGATAAATGCCGCGCCGGTCCGAGCCTCACACCTCGCTCTCGTACCGCCGCAGGCCACTACTTTTAATTTGCCGGCGGACCGGCGGTCCTGCTATTCCTTCCAATTTCGCCCTTTCGTTCCCTGCCTGTTCTTTTTGGCTCGCGGGCGGCGAACCACCTGGGCCACGAGTAGCCCCCTGCCATGTCATCGCGGCTGCGCGGGGCCCGCCCTGCCACATCGGCGGCACGGGTGTACAAGACGATGAGATATGAGGAGCGGATCGAAATCGGCATTTTTGGTGGTGTGGTTCGCCACGCTCTGGCAACAATAATTCTATCCTCGACTAGATAATGATGATAGTGATATGGACGCATCACGGAGTGAAAAATATTGTTTCGGGCAGCAAAGCCCATTGGTGTTTTGGATGCTAGTGCAGGCGCGGAATCCATAACATATATTTTGATGCGGTTAGCTAGACGTGCTGGTGCTTATGAGGATATGACGAGATTTTTAGAAGATCTCCGATTTCTGTACCTTTGGTTGGCGCTGGCACCAAATGAACCATACATAAATCCTTTCTCGGCATCAAAGCAGATATACACGACGTCAGATGTTGATGATGCTTCAGAATTAAGGTGGTAATGGCGCGGGTAACAAAACCATAGATCTTAATCTTATGCACATGAAGATTCCGAGGTGTATGTTTCAGTTCGAATCATGGATTACAGTTCAAAAACCTATTTGGGAAGGATCTATGCTTATTTTCAACTCCCCAAGCATTTAGGGCTTTACGCCCTTCCTCGTCTCGGGTGCCTAGGTATAGCCTTTCCTCTTTTGAACCTCGCCATTAATTAAGGCTATGCCATCCTAAGGTGCTACTAAATGGAAGGATCTTATCAACGCCCATGAATGCGAAATCATAGATCGACCCGACAATTGGCAACCTTCGGTGCTATCATAGTATCCGCTAAGTTCACGGGTTCGAGATAAGCGGACTCGAACCGCCGACATAGGGTAAAACCACAATCTATACATAAAAGGAGGCGCTATGGCTTATGATATGAGATTCATGATGGTATAGTATACAAATATATCTACCGATTTACTCCCTCCGTTCCAAATTATATTTCATTTTGGTTTTTAAGATACATTCTTTTTGCTATGCATCTAGTATACATAATGTCTAAATACATATTAAAGAATTGTATCCGTAAAAGTCAAAATGATTTATAATTTGAAATAGAGTAAATATCTGTTATAAAAAAATATGTATATTTTTATATATATTTGGTCACATTTAAAAAATGACCAACTTTGGGGAAGTGAGAATGATAGTTTTTATGGAATAGAGAGAGTAATCATCTTTGGAGGAAAACACACGTGTATAATCAGTTACTGCAAAGCATAGTTAATGACCGTCAAAGAAAATAACCGCGGGGAACTAATCTGCCAATACCATGGAGCAAAGCTATATAGTGACAGCATTAGTCGTCCTAACAGTAACAGGTGACGAAGCCTTGCGAGTAAATGTCATCCATCCATCCATGTATCCAGGGGAAACCCCATCAAACTCATCCCAAATCTTCGCCCATGTGGCCTCGACGCAGCGGCACCTCGAAGATAACATTACAAGTTGCACAGCGTCACCTCTCTGTTTCTCCCCCTTCGGAAAACCAAGACCCCCGGCCGGTTTATTCTCCCCATGATATCCCATAAATATTCGGGCGAGTTTGATATCCCGTCCGCCCAACATGCGAATCAAGTTGATATCCCGGCAAAGGACAGGCCAACGAGACGAGAGGGGGAAAAAGAAAAGGAAATTCCCAGGCCGAAATCCTTGCCCACACAAATTGCAGGGCGCCGGAACCCCACAACTATATAAGCGCCCTCGGCAGACTCACCCGTTTCTTGCACTCCTCTCCTTTCGCTCGCAATTCACTCATCCTCCACACCTCTCTCCCTGTCCCACTCTGTTCCTCCCACTCGTCGGCTCGGCTTCGACTCTGCTCCAATTTCAATTCAAAGACGCTCTCGGACATGGAGTGGCTGCGCGGGAAATGCATCGGCAAGGGCGCCTTCGGCACGGTGCACCTCGCCGTGGACAGGGCAACGGGCCGCGCCTTCGCCGTGAAGTCGGTGGACGCCAAGAGCGCGCCGGCCGCGGCCATGGCGTGCCTGGAGAGCGAGATAAGGATCCTGAAGCGGCTGAGCTCGCCCCACGTGGTGGCGTACCTCGGCGATGACGGCGCGACGGTGGCCACGAGGAACCTTGCACATGGAGCTGGTACCCGGCGGCAGCGCCGCGGAGGCGGCGGCGCACGGGGGCCTCGGGGAGCGCGGCGCGCGTGGCGTCCTGCGGAGCGTGGCCGCCGCGCTGCGGTACCTGCACGAGGAGGCCGGCGTCGTGCACGGGGACGTCAAGGGTCGGAACGTGCTCCTCGGCTGCCGCGACGCCCAAGGCTGCTGCGGCGCGAAGCTCGCCGATTTCGGCGCGGCGAGGCTGGTCTCCGACGCCGCGACGACGCCCCGCGGTCCCCGCGGGACTCCCGCGTGGATGGCTCTCCGGAGGTCGCGCGCGGCGGCGTCGCGACGCCGGCGTCGGACGTCTGGGCTCTGGGCTGCACCGCGCTCGAGCTGCTCACGGGGAAGCGGCCGTGGTCGGAGCTCGGCGGCGCCAGCGAGGTCGGCGAGCTGCTGCTCCTCGTCGGATTCGGCGGGAAGCGCCCCGCGATCCCCGCGTACCTGTCGGAAGCGTGCCGCGATTTCCTCGACAAGTGCCTCCGCCGCGACGCGGCCCAGCGGTGGAGCTGCGAGCAGCTGCTGCGCCACCCGTTCCTTTCCACGGACGGTGGCGACGACGCCAGTGAGGCGTGGACGTGGCCGTCCCCGTCTCCATCTCCGTCGCCTCGCGCGGTGCTCGACTGGGCCCCGTCGTCGGATTCGGATTCCGAGGCGCTGGAGGAGGACGCGGAGACCGAGGAGAGCAAGCACGAGGTCATGGCGCGCGCCAAGGGGCGGGTCGCCGAATTGGCCTCAAACGGGGCTAGCTGGGACTGGGAGGAAGTGGAGTGGGGGACCGGGGCCACCTGGGCAGCCGACACCCGGGCCCCACCTCCCAGTTCCGAGGCGCCAAGAAATGGCAACGCCAGTGCGCCCGTACCCGTACCCAGCGCCGCCGCCTTCTCCGACGGCCGTGATCATGACGTCCTCGTCGTCGGCAGCGGGCTCCGCTGTGGCCATGGCCGTCCTGGCTGTCACAGTCACCGTTGTCGGTATAAATGCGGGTCTGGGGTGGTAGGAGTAGGACTTGGCTGGCCGTCGTTGGCCGTTGTACCTGTGCTGGTACCATGTACTGTTGTTCCCTTTGTCCACTCAATTCAATCCAAATTTGTGTCCAATCAAGAAACCAATGAACTTTGCATGCCATTTGCGTTTTGCATTCGCCCTTCGTTGTTGATCGGGTGGACGGCCATGATCGGTTGATTTCAAACGTCAGAACCGGCGCGTGTCGACACTAGCTCAACTCGTCCCTCAGGGCAAGCTAGCGTTTCTTTTCTGAGAAATGCTATTGGTCAATTACTCCCAAGCTGACTAATTAGTATGGTTAATTACTCGTTAGGGGTAAAAAAAGGAAGAGAAGAAAACAGCACGCTTCTTCTGGAATTGGAGTAGGGTATTTCCATGGTGCCATTGCAAATGGTGGTCTGGATCATTGACTGGCCCAGAATGACAGGTAGGCATGGATCTGCAGAACGGCAAAACGATGGATTCTACTCACTTCAGGAAATGCAGCTGGCAAAATGCATGCCAGGTAGAATATTTGTGTTATTGCTACCAGTTACTAGCATCACATAATTCATGCGTTTACTACGGCAATTTGGACAGCCACACCTGCTGTGCTGAGTACCACGCCGAACCAGAGCAGACAACAGAGTAGCAGGCTCTAACACCAGCGCGTGAATGAATGATTCTGTGATTTTGCACCACAAAGATTTTGTTCCAATTTGAGACTGGAGCTGGTTTGTACGCGAATTGCCAAATTTTTCTTCAGATCGTGCCTGTAATTGCGCTGCTCCACGGTACCGTGGAGCAGAACAATGTAGACCGTACCGCACGACGCACGTACGTGAATCGCCAAATTCCCTTGCTGAAGCAGCAGCTGGCAAGGAAGCACTAGCATCTCGTTGGGCCGTGCCATCCTTACCCGTCGTAAGGCACGCGCAACCCCAGCCATAAATGCATGGGTGGCGGCTACTGGTATCACATATTCACGCTGAAATCATGTGTACCCGCCTTACAACGCGCATCAATCTCGATCTTAGCCCATGGAAGGGATCGCACATCTGCGGTACACCAACAGCTTAGGGCGTCCAACAGCTATTTGGTTTTGGTTAGGTGAGACACAAACAAAGACTATTTTTAAGTTATTCATACGCGTGTTGCCGGCCACTCGCCTTTTTTGATCACATCAGGAGCCAAAAATTAACCATTGGGGACTTCTTATACTGTCACCTCACCTCGCCTTGTCTCAGGACAAGGTGGCCTCAATAGGATGTGCTTGTACCACGGATGGATGCGAGCCAAGTGCGCAGGGATCCACGCGTTCACCACGTTCCGGCAACATGGAAGACATGCACGCCAATGCCATGGCCCGCCAATGGATCTGGGAGATTTCGGCGTTAATGTGTTTATTTCAAAATCACAGCGGGGATTCATGCTCTGCGGCCCTGCCTATGGGAATGTACGTGCTGGCAATGAGTACGACGCGCGCATCCCGTGGATCAAGAAGATTTCAGCGTAGGTTTTTATTGCAGATCATTGGGAACATCATGTCCTGCCTACACCCTACCATGACAATACAGTTCCACCGTATAGGTATTCAGACAGCAGGTGAAAATTACGCTGCTCCACGGTACTGTACGCAAGGGGAAAATTTCCTCTGCTCCCTGTAATATCCTACGGGAGATCTTGCCTTGAATTTGAACAAAGATTGAAGGATGTGGGTCTGCCTGCTTTTAGTCATGGTTTTGGGCGCAGGCGAATGGTTTTAAACCGCCCTGCCGACGATGAGTGTTAGCAATCTGTTGCCGGAGCTGAAGGTTGTGGTTGCTGATGGCAACGGCATAGGCTTGCACTGAGCCGCACTGATGGCATAGGCAGGTCGAATGGTTTGTCGACGGTTCAGTGAGCCAATCAACCAGCCTGAAACTAGATTTGGTCTGCCTTTGGGCAGTTCCAGCGGATGGAACTAACCCTTACTTTGATGGTTTGACAAGACGATTTGCACATGAGTGCACTGCATACGGAAGGACAAAGCACGACGATAAAGAATTGAAGATGATCAACAAACTAGTATCACGTATTATTTTATTGAGAACGAATGAATAAGAAAAATGGAGCGAAAAGATATCAAAACCATCTCAAGCTTTAGGCAACTCATCAAACCGCGTCCATTCCAAAAGCAACTCCAAATAATTGTACAGACATGCTGACCCCCAGCCATCCCAGATAAACAGACGACTTAAAAAATAACAGTCTATAAACCAAGAAAACCATGTAGGCTGATGACTCTCATTTCACCTAACAGAAGCATTCATCCCTGAGAAAACACATTGAAAATTTGTGGAGGGAAGATGAACCTTGACAACAAAATGAATCGACGGACACTCATATGACCCTTTGCGTATATAAACGCCATCAATCTTTAGCATCCTTCTTGTCATCAGATGCAGGAGCCTCTTCTTTCTCTGCATTTTCCTCCTTGCTGGCTTCTGTCACCGTTAACTTCTCTACCAAATCGGCAGCAGTTGAGGCTTCCTCGTTTTCTTTCTCCTCAGCCTTTCCTTGCTGTTCGGCTATCTCTTCAACAATATCCTTAAACTTCTTACAATCTGAATAGAATTGCAAGTGAGTAAGCAGCAAATTCAAAATAAACGAGGATGCCTATAAAATATAAAATTGGCATACTATCATCGCTCAACATCTCAGAAAGAAACAAAAGTACACCCAACCTAATACTACAATTCAATTTGTCATCGAAAATATAAAAGAACACTTTCTAGCCACCAACTTCTAAAGTTGTCCTAAGGTAAACATTTTTAGGTTTGACCAAATTCATCAGAAAGAGCACCAATGTTGACACCAAAAATTCATATTATTAGATTAGATACATCATGAAATATATTTTTCATACTTATTTGATGTCATACATGTTAATGTTCTTTTCTATAAAGTTGGACAAACTTAAAATAGTTTGACTTAGGACGACTCTAGAAGTTTAACTTATTTTGAGATCTAGGGAATATATAACTAAACATAGCAATCAATACGATCTGGTGGGTATTTGTAGATATGAAACAAAATTTCCAACAATACAAGCATGAGTGCATGATACATATCATTGCTCCCCACATATGTCTCAATATAAGAGCAAGCACCTGATGCCCTTCTAACACAGGGCAAAGCTGTCAAAGTCCCTAGAACTAAATTGTTAGGTCCTTGGAGTATACTGCTAGTATGGTCCTATAAACATGAAAGTCATGTGCAGGCTAACCAATAGGTGTGGAAATTAATCAGTTATTCATGGATCCATGATGCATGTGGCAGTATGTGAGTACCATGCATGCATGCTAAAGCAGAGCTGCAAAAGGTGATCCATTCAGCAATATGGGCAAGTTGTGATCAAATAACTTGTTAAGTAATGGCAACAAAAGGTCCAATGGTGATCAAAATTAGCTCAGTCTCAGACCATTTCCAGCTTGGCACTTTTGCTACCAAGTCGTGAGTTGGTCTTCCACGATTGAAACTTGCTATTCAAGTTTAGATACCAAAGTAGCAGTTCACTAAATTTAGAGTCTTTGTCTTGTCTGGATTGAGAAAATAGGTTCTATCGCAATCGATGGAATGGAACAAATTATGTTTTGCTTTGAGCGCAAGTATTCTCCCAGATTGGAAATAACTTGTACTTGAAGTACAGCAGACAGCCTGTTACTGCACCAAGAGTAGCATCCCAGAAATAAAGTGATGAATTCTAAGATCAGGAAGGTATATAGGCAAATGTGAAACAAAACCATATCATGGAAACAGCAAGCTATGTTGATGATTGGTATGAAGATAGCACTATGAGCTTGGAACCCAGTTCAGTACAACTAAGAATTGCAGGGGCATTTGTAATATATCAAGGAAGGTCACCAAACACTATGCAAAAAAACATGCATATGAATCGCATCAAACAAACTAAGCTTGTCATCAGATAATTCATAGATCTATAGGCCAGTTATCGATCAACTCTTCTAAAACAAAAGTAAGCTAACCAAACAACAACAATCAGAGATACCAACAGCTAACTATAATGAACAGATGCAAAGAGGTATAAAGAGGTAAGATATAGTTATAGGTGCTCACTCTCGACAGATCCAAAACGAATCGCGAACATCTCCTCTTTAAGCTCGCCATCGGCAAAATCCAGAGCGTGCCACACGCACGACTTGTCGCTCCCAGCATGTTCCTGCATCTTAGTCGTCGCCACCACTGTCCGTACGGAGAAAAGGAGTAAGTAATTCTCTCAAGCGTCAAAATCTATACAGCCAATTCGAAATCACCATCGAAAACCCACAAAACGACTGCGATTACCAAGATGATTAGCGCAGATCTTGAGCGTCTTCGCCTGACGCATGACGAGGCGGACCTTGGCGGTTTCCTTGTGCTTCAGAAGCTTCACAGTGCCTGTTCCACGCTCCTTCCACTGGTTCCCGTCTTTATCGAAGCGGTAAAGCTTCGCCTTCCTGCACAATCGCCACACGACGTCAGATCAACAAGACCTAGCCAAATCAGATCGGGGCGGATCGGGGAGGGGGAGAATCGAAGCGGACGCGGATGACTCACATGTCCAGGAGCACGTCCTCGTCCTCCTCTCCGGTGGTAACCGCGACCTCCTCCAGCTTCACGATGGGCGCAACCTGGGCGCCGGTGTCCTCATCTTCGCCGGCCGCCGCCGCCTCCTCTTCCTCCTCCGCTGGACGGTGCTCCGCTGGATCGGCCATGGCGTTCGGCGCGCTGGCAGCGGCGGTTGCAGTAGGGCTCGGGGCCTGCGCTTGCTGGCTGCGCTCCTCTGCTACCCGTTTGCTGCTATCCGTGGCGGCCGCGGCGGTGGGGGAGGAGGCGGCTATAAAGTTGTGAGACGTGGGGGTGGGGGCGTGCGCGGCCGAAAGGGTTCCGCTTTGGGAAAGCGATTTGCCTAGTAGGGTTGCGTGGGGCGGTTTTAAGTTCTCACTCGTCTCCTCTAGTCTAGATTGATTTTTTTTTTTTTATTTTGAAAACTAGTCTAGATTGATATTTGTGGAGATTTATACCGTTTATTTGCGGAGTAGCATTGAATTTGAATGCTGACGGCGTCGATTTTACGAGTGATTTATCAATTTGCAGTTGACATGTGTTGTCGAATACGTTTACGGGCTTATGCTTGCGTGTAGACAAATTTTATAGTACCCCTACTCTTTTTTAAGGCAATAGTACTCCTACACTAATCTTAATAAGAGTTTTAATTGAAGCCCGGCCTAGCTCGATCCCGAGCCTAATCCGGCAGGACTGATGAAGAGGGATGTTGGGCCTTAGTTGATTGAGTTCAATAAAAATATATGGAGTGTAAATTTTTTATGGGTTCATATGGCCATGCTATGCAAGCATTACATAGCTTTGTTCATTGACGGTCATGAGTGGTCATGTAAGGGATTTCCTATACTTGGAGAAGTGTTATTAGGATTTAAAACTTTTAAAACAAGGATTGGTCTAGAGAATTGGATGCCGAATGTTTGAGCATTCTGCCTCGATCCTTAGGCTCCCAAAAAGCATGTTAGGAGCCTATCCTAAATTGCATAATCTCTCTCTCTCTCTCTATGTTTCCGTAGCGGTCAGGAGCATATCCTAAATTGGATAATCCTCGCTTTCTCTAGAACCGCAAATCCAATTAGTAAAGAGGATGTCTTTTTTCTAGCAAATCCGAGTCCTTCCTACCTTATGCATCTACGATTGAAAATTCACTAAGAGCTTCAATGTGTTGCACAATCCAAGTAGCGGTAGGGGGTTCGAGCCCCTAGTCCCACCACTGGCTCTTTGGTGGTGCTAGAGTGAGCGAAACCCAATGCGAGAAGGCGAACATTTTTGGTGCAGAGTTCAAAAATGGGAGAAGCCATCACGAGATTTCATTAAGGTAAATTGCGGCAGGGTTTGATTGAACAATGAGCAATGGTGGATAGAGATGTATTCTCTGGACCCATTACGTGAGGTGATCAACACCCATTGAGGAAGAGCAGAAGTGTTGATGAATGCTCTGCATGGGTATCCAAGGCACACAAGCCGCAATAGGGTAGCCCATGAATGAATTGGCTAGTCTTGGTAGTGCTTGTGATCCAGATGAGGAACCAATGTTGGTTCCCATGCCAGCCCATACATATTTAGACTATAATTGTTGATGATTCAGCTTTGCTAAGTAATAGAATTCCATATCCCCACCCCAAAAAAAATCATCCTAGTGTTGTATAATGCAGTTAAGTATTGTCATTGTTGAGATAAAAAATACTTGCCATTGCCCTCTTGCCCAAAGAAACATGGTCTCGCATGTTAAATTTTCTTGATTTATCTTTCTATAAAGTTTGATAGTATTACTATTTTTCAATGGCATATGATGTATCGGTGGACTGTGAAATGTGTATCGTTACTTTGACAATCTATTTTTTTTAACGGTCAATCTCAAGACTTAGAGGTAGTTATAATAGTAGTACATATTTATGTACATGTATATGACTATGTATGTTTGTATTGAAGTATTAAAATTTAAATTTATTTAACTTTTTCCTGATAGCTAGGTTTGTCAAGCGATAGACAGTTTTTTTTTTTTTGTTACAACGCCTTTGGTTTTCACTTTTCATGGACTCATCATCTATCAATCGGATCATCTTCTGTGAAAGCCTAAAGCTCCAACGCAAATTTGTACTAGCACCACATATAATTTGTAGGACAGGAGTCACAGGACTGTCACGAGTCGACACACTCCTATTCGTCCTACGTGGCACGTGGTCCCAACTTATCAGTGTGCTGGCCACGCAACCGGGCTCGAAAGGTCGAATTCTATTGGTCGAGTTCGCTGGAGCTACCTCTCAAGCGCCACGTGTACCTTGTGTCTCGAAACATCTCGACCGAACCGACGCCCTCCCTCTCTAAAAACGGCGGCCTTCCTCCAAGGCCAAATCCTTGTCCTTCCTCCGCTTCCCTCCAAATCCAGCCTGAATTCAACCCAGATATTCCCCAGCAGGAGAAAAACCCGAGCAAATCGAGCGCTGGAAGCTTGACCCGGCGAAGCAGAAGCAGAATCGAATCGGAGCCGCTCGCCACGCCGCGATGGGGATTCCCTCCGGTCTCTCCTCGTCGCCTCGCTCGTCCTCAGTTCGGTCGCCTTGCACGTCGCAGCGGCCAAAGCTATAGATCCCTACAAGGCGAGTAATTGTTTCGTATCATTACTGCGTTTTCCTTGGTTAGCTGTGAACTCTGCGTATTTTGCATATATATGTGAGATTAATGAACAAATGACAATGCTAACTTTGCACGCGTGCGGCTCCAAGTGGTGAAAATTATCCGCTGATCTGTTCTCTAAACGTGACTTCGCTATACTAAACTTTTTACATGTACAATGTATGTACTAAAATGGTTGTATATGTGTCAGCACTTAGACCTTAATTTGGTCGGTTTGGTAGCTATATTCACAATTTGTAAATTTCATACTCGGTAATATCAAGCAGTAAATGTCAGATACTGGCCCCGCTTCAAACTGGAAATATTACTTCCATCTGAGCATTTTTCTATTGGAAATCCAGGCATAGTTGATAGTCCTAACGTTTATGAGTTGTTACACCTGTTCTAGATGATGGACAAATGTTCTCATGAATTTTTGTTTTGTTTTTTTCAGGTTCTAGGAGTTGACAAGAATGCCAGCCAACGGGATATTCAGAAATCCTTTCACAAGTAAGTTCAGAATTTTTATTTTTATG
The DNA here is from genome assembly GCA_015847255.1 of Hyparrhenia diplandra. NCBI lineage: Eukaryota > Viridiplantae > Streptophyta > Magnoliopsida > Poales > Poaceae > Hyparrhenia > Hyparrhenia diplandra. The sequence goes on from JADLZK010012932.1 coordinate 112,533, forward strand.
TCTTCAACTTTCAATTCAAGTAAATGGTGCAATTTAGTTTCGGGCGTATAGTGGATCAACTCATCTTATTTATAATGTCTAGGCTTTTCTCTAAAATACCATCCTGACAAGAATAAAGACAAGGGTGCGCAGGAAAAATTTGAAGAAATAAACAATGGTATGAACCTCTATTTTTTTTCTTCAATGTCTATTTTAATTAAGAATTTGTATATGCTGATGATGTGTATGCGATAATCCTTTATTTGGCACTGTCCCTTGCACTAGCCATGGTATCATCATATCTGCACATGTACAGAGTCATTTGCATTTTGCTGGTTGCTTTATGGCTGTGTTTGCATTGATTTGGTTGCTTTTAACGGTGTGCTTGGTTTGGGGACTATCGGGGATGGGATGGTCCTCCTTTTAGGGGTGGAGTCATATATTGATTCCTTGCTATTACCTATTTTTAACATTCCATGTTATCTCCTGCTCCTGGGTTTGCTTAGGCACAAGACGTCTTGTAACAGTACATGCTCTATGTTTGACCCACTCTGCTTCTCTTTACACGGAATTATCAGACAAATAAGGGCCATGTAACTATATTCCGTAAACTAGTTTCGTTTCAGGTTATTTGCTAATGCCAGATTAGAGTAGCAGTGCCTTTGTCTGTAATACTGAAGGAGCATTGTTGTGCCTTTGCAGCATATGAGATTCTATCTGATGAAGAGAAGCGGAAAAACTATGACCTCTATGGGGATGAGAAGGGTAACCCTGGATTTGGTGGTGGAAATTTTGGAAATCATGAGGGCTATACACACTTTGGTGGTGGCCCCAAGTCGAGTCATTTCACATCTGGTAATGGATGGCAGACAATGGGTGGTCAAGGAAAAACATTTTCCTTTTCTTTTGGTGGTAAACCTGGGGCCAGTGGTGGGAACCCGTTTGGTGGTGGTTTAGATCTTGGTGATGTTTTCTCAAACCTTTTTAATGGTGGATCAATGGGCGATAACCATTTTGGTAGATCAACTGGCTCAGCTAGAGCCAACACCGGAACTTCTGGTCAGCATTCTGGCACTGCCAAGATTCAGGATATCACCACACAACTTTTCAATAAAGAAGTAGCTGACCAAGGAACTACTTGGCTTCTGTTATTTTATACACCCCTGTCAAAAGGTCAATTTGTGCTAGAGAATGTCATGCAGGACGTGGTCCATTCGCTGGATGGTGCTCTGAAGGTAAGCTGATGCACAAAATGATAATGAAATATATAGCGCTCCTCAACATATGGCACGGACATACATGCCTAATACTCCTAGCCTTCTATTTGTGCAGGCTGGTAAGGTCAACTGTGACAATGAAAAATCTCTTTGCAAAAGGTCTGGTGTTTCAATAGGGAAATCGGCTCGCCTCTTCATCTATTCATATGCTACTACAGAGAAGGGGTCTTTGCATGAGTATTCTGGAGAACATGATGCTAAGAGCTTGAAGACATTTTGTCAAGAACACCTGCCAAGATTCTCCAAACGTGTAGATATTAGCCAATTCAGCTTCCCTTTAAATGTACTACCAAACCTTCCTCAAGTGCTCTTACTATCGAGTAGTAAGAAGGATACACCAGCAATGTGGCGTGCTATCAGTGGGATATTCCGCAATCGATTAATATTTTATGATGCTGAGGTGAGTAATTTGATCTGTTACTGTTACCAGACTTAGGAAATTATAGGCCTTAATAATTACTCTGCTTGACATGGAAAACTTGGCACATAGCATACTCTGAGATGTCAATTGCTGTGGGGTGTACAGTAAGCGGTAACAAATGGTTATAATGCAAAGATGGTATGAAAAATAATTTACTTGCTCCATTCCAAACTGTAAGTCGTTTTTTAGTTTTATCGTAGGTCAACTTTTTCTATATGTGACCAAGATTATACAAAAAATAGACAAACATTTTTTAGATAAGGGAACCAAGTTCCAGCCTCTACAAAAATATACAAACATATACAGCATCAAACTAGATTCATTAGATACACCGTGACATATATTTTGATTTTTGTATCTGTTTCATATTGTAGAATACTAATGTTTTTTTATATAAATTTGGTTGAAGTTAGACAAATTTGACTTAGGACAAAGTTAAAACAACTTAAAATTTGGAACAAATGGAGTAGATGGTTGAGCTTCCATTAAAATAGCATACCTCTACCATGCTGGTGAACAGTCAGGGGGTAACTCTTATGCCATTAGGACTCGATAAACAACATCAACGGAAGTATGTGTAACATGAGAACTGCTGTGCATGTTAGGTTCATGATGTTTCTCATCCACTGCTCAAAAGTCTTGGCGTGAAGAACCTTCCAGCTGTAATTGGCCGAACTGTGAATGGTGAGGAGCTCCTTCTGAAGGATGGCATTTCGGTGAAGGATCTCAGATCTGGTATCAAGGAATTGAAGACACTGCTAGAAAGTTTTGAGAAGAAGAATAAGAAGCTGTCATCGAATCAAGCTAACAAGAAACCTTCGAGTCAATCGGAAGAAAAAAAGGTTCCTCTCTTCACAGCTTCCAACTTTGAGGAAATCTGTGGAGATAAGACTTCAGTATGCATCATTGGTGTTTTCGGGTCAAACAAAGCCAAGGGACAGCTTGAAACAGTCCTTTCTGAGGTATATCTTCTGTTTTGAAAAGCCAAATCGTAGTAGATAGCAGAAGCACATGTTTTCTTGTTCTTCTAAATGCATAGTAACATCTATTATCTTGTGGTTCTTCTTTTTAATCTTCGGCATAACAATTTTGTTAACACATACCATCTCTTTCTGGTGATTGCATCCAGATATCTAAGAAGACTCTGATAAGGGGGCAGAACTATAATTCCAGAAATGCAGTCTCCTATGCTTTGTTGGATAAGGGCAAACAATCTGCATTCCTGTCATCGTTTGATAAGTCTGGATATAAGTCATCTGACAAGCTGCTCATCGCCTACAAGCCTCGCAGAGGGAGGTTTGCGGTGTACGACGACGAGGTGACACTGGAAGAAGCTGAAAGGTTCGTTGGATCTGTTTTGAACGGAGACGTTCAACTTTCACCGACCAAACAAAAGCCTGTCCTTAGGTAGACGACTATTGCAAATTGCAAGAGTTTTAGATCTAACATCTATATTATTTTTGTTAAGTTTTGTACATAGCTGAATCAAGAGAGTAAAATTGTGTATAGCGTTTGCTGGACATTTTTGTCGTTCGGTAAACCAGAGTTACTGACTTATCTCTCCCTCAACTCTCTGGCAATGTAATTGCGCGAATCTTCTTGTTTTTGGTCTGGCTTGCGATTTAGTTGCTTCTGAGATGAGAATATGACACGACTGAAACTCATGGATTAGCCGATATGGCAATATCACAAACCGGTTGAGGTTGAACAGTCTGTTAGTGTTTGAACTTTTGGTGTTATTATATTATTAAAATCGAGAGTTTACTTCGAACTAAAATGCCGTCAAGATCCAAGAAAAAAAAAGCTGTCGATTTGATTGCATACCAAAAGACAACACTGGGCTTACGGTCGATGACTCCAATGTAACGAATTCGGCCCAGCCCAATGTTGTGTTATCGGATCTATCCAGTCGCCACTGCCCGGTCGTCCGCCCCACAGCTTCCGATTCGTGGACAGCCTCATCCTCAGACGAATGCTATCCTCACTGGCCTCGAGCACAAAATGCAGTGGCCGAGCGGATGAGAGGAAGATGGCTGCCACCAGCCTCAGCTCCTGCTCCTCCCTGCCCAGGGCTACTGTAAAAGTAAGCTTCTTCTCGAACTCATCGCGCTTCATCTTGTTTCTTCTTGCTTCCTGATGCTACTGCTCATGTGTGCACAGCTAGCAGGAGTGCCAAGATCTTCGTCGTACTACACCCAGCTGACCTTTTGCTCGAGGCATCCCTTCGAGAAGGCGGCGGCAGCTGCAGCGTTCCAGAAGCTCCCGCCCGAGCTCCTCCGGCTGAGCTACCCGGCGAGGAATAACAAGCATGCAAGAACCAGCTGCTGGCGGGCCACGGACAATGACCAAGCGGCGCCGGCCGCGGCGCAAGAAACAGCAACCAACACCTCTCCCGTTCCCAGCGCGGAGAGATCCCCGGTGACGCCCGGCAACGGCCAGCCGCAGCAGCCGGTCGCCAACGCCAACGGCAGCGCGGCGAGCGAGCCGCCGAAGCGTGCGCCGCTGACGGCGCGGGAGCGGCTGCGGGCGGCGCGCGTGCTGGGCAAGTACGCGGAGCCGTCATCGGCGAAAGGCTCGTCGTCGTCGTCGAAACCGGCCAAGCCGGAGTTCGGGAGCGGTGTGCTGGACGCGCTGCGCGAGGCGGACGCGAAGAAGGGCGGGGGCGGGGCGGCCGGCGCGGGTCGAGGCTGCCCGAGGCGCCGGACAACCTGTTGGACGACAGCAAGCGCGGGATGCCCAAGGATGGGTGGACGTTCGAGCTGCCGTTCGGGGTGGACGTGTTCCTCGTCCTCGTCTCCTTCACGCTCATCACCACCATCATGTTCGGCACCGCATTCCTCGTGTGGAAGCTCGGCGCCATACACTTCAACGAGTACTAGCCTGATGTAGACTGTCCATCTCTAGATTGCATTGGGGGATAAATAAAGGGCGATTATTTATGCAGTGATTCTTGAAGTGCTAGATGAGAGAATTGCGTGGCTCTGTAATGTACTATATTTGATTTGATCGCCGACACTGGTTCGGCGCAGATTTTTGAGAAAAATATAGAAATGATGGATGTTTGTACCATGGTTGTGACATGTTTAGTGGACCGGACTAATGTATACAGTTATGTGGATGCACAACAAAGTGGCTGTAGTTTAGTGGTAAGAATTCTACGTTGTGGCCGTAGAGACCTGGGCTCGAATCCCAGCAGCCACAAACTATCTTTTGTTTTTTTTTTGTTTTTCTGGTTAATTGCTCTTTTTATTTTCCCCTCTCGTCTAACTAAACCTTAGTTATTGCTCTTTTTGCCCATTTTCCCCTCTCGTGTGATTAGACCGGGCTGCGAATTAAACCGACGTATCAGATTCGATCGTGCTGAGCAGCGGACGGCCAGAACCCGCCGGTTCCAACGTCGCTGCCTCCACCACTCCGGCGTTCCGGCCCTTCTCCGTGCCTCTTCGGCGCCCCCGCCTCTGCGCATCGCCGTAGCCTGGACGCCCCAGGTTTCGTCCATTTTGCTACAAGATGGATCCCGACGCGGGCGGCTCCAGCTCCGCCTCACCACCTCCGCCGGCAACCATAGGTGCGCTCGAGACGAGATTTTTTTTCCGGTTTCGTTCTTCTGTAAATCGAACAGCTCCCGCCGTCGCTGCTTAAACCCTAGCGCGTGCTGTCTCGAATCGTCGTGCAGGCGCGGGCGCGGGTGCGGAGACGAAGGAGGAGGAGAGCGGCCGCAAGCAGGTGGTGGTGGTACTGGTGGGCCCACCGGGCAGCGGCAAGTCCACGTTCGCCGAGGCCGTAGTTGGCGGCTCCACCGCCGGCCGCCAATGGGTTCGCGTCTGCACAGGTGGGTCCTCCGTCGCTCTTGGTCTCGATTCTCAGTGTGTGTGCAATTGATCGAAATTTGGAGTCCATCTTATGCTCTCATATGGAGACTTCATTGTTTACTTCACTGTTTATTTGATCAATACTGTAATAACAATTTAGTATGCTACAATAAGGATGCCATCACACATAGGGAAGCAGAGAATCTCAAATACCAATGTCTTTGTTACCAATCAACTTGGATTGCATTTTATCTAGACAATTTTACTCATGGTGTTTCAAAATTTCACAATGGCTGTTCATTAACTGACACAACAGTTTGGCACAGATTGACAGAACTCTGATTTCGTGCTTACTTTTATCCAGGACACAATAGGGAACGGCAAAGCTGGGACAAAAATACAGTGCTTGAAGGCTGCATCAGATGCTTTGAAGGAGGGCAAGAGCGTTCTCGTCGACCGCTGCAACTTGGAACGTGAGCAACGTGCTGATTTCGTGAAGCTGGGCGGCACATTGCACGCAGATGTGCATGCTATCTCCCTGGATCTACCTGCAAAGGTCTGTATCTCACGCGCGCAGTGAGCCGAAAGGGCCATGAAGGAAATCTGCAGGGTGGGAAGGCTGCCCTTGTTGTGAACCGCATGCTGCAGAAGAAGGAGACACCCTTGCTCACAGAAGGTTTCAGTCGGATCATGTGCTGTAATGATGATGGCGACATTAAAAAGCACTTGATTTGTATAATGGTTTAGGGCCTTCAGATTGTCTTCCATCAGGAGTTTGTGGTCAGAAGAGCAAAAGACCCGTACAAGTTGGTATAATGAAGTTTCTAAAGAAAGCTGATACTTCCATTGTTGATACATCTACTGGGCCTAAGCTTCCATTGACAGAAATAAAGCCAGCGAAGCAAAAGATCCTTTGCCAAAACAGGAAAATGTTGAAGCTGGTTTTGCCTGCCCAATGGAAGTTGAGAAGGGGTTGAATGACAAGATGGAAAATGAAGAGCATGCTAAAGAAAGTGATTATTGTGATGTTGGTTCCCGTACTCTGGCATTTCCATCTATTTCTACTGCTGACTTCCAGTTTGATCTTGAAAGAGCATCTGATATTATAGTGGACACAGCTGCTAACTTCTTGCAGAAGTTTGATAATATAAGACTAGTTCTTGTAGACCTTAGCGAGAAATCAAGAATTTTGTCATTGGTCAAACAGAAGGCTGCTAAGAAGAGCATTGACTCCAACAGATTTTTCACATACGTGGGAGATATCACTCGGTTGCACACAAAAGGAGGTCTTCAGTGCAGCGTGATTGCTAATGCTGCCAATTGGTAATGGTTTTGGTTACTTAATATTTGGTTTTCAATGTGCCTGCTTAAATTTACATTTCCTCATCTAGAAGGGAAACATTATATCTAAGTATTTTACTTTTGTTGAATCATGTGTTATTATGTTTCTGGGCAAACCAAACTAGCTGTTTTGCTTTTGGAGAAGGTTTGTAACCTTATTACAGACAGGGAGATGATATTAGTGCCCTTTTAATGCAGGAGGCTAAAACCTGGAGGTGGAGGGGTTAATGCGGCAATATATAATGCTGCTGGAGAATCTTTACAACACGCAACTAAAAAATGTGCTGATGCACTGAGGCCAGGAACATCTGTTGTTGTTCCACTTCCATCAACTTCTCCTCTGCATCAACGGGAAGGTGTGACCCATGTCATACATGTGCTTGGGCCAAATATGAATCCAATGCGACCAGACTATCTTAAGAATGATTATACCAAAGGGTCTAAGATTCTTCGTGAAGCATACAATTCACTTTTTGAGAATTTTGCAGCCATTGTGCAGAGCTACATGGGAAAGCAGAACAATGAATACAGAGCAAAAAAGTCAGCATCTGGAGGGACATCGCCCAATGACACAAAAATGAAGCGAGAGGACAATCATGAATCTGAAAGGATGAAAAAGCATAAGCTGTTTCAACCCATTATGACTGCAAAGCAACAGCATGAGTGTACAAAGGTTAATGCTTCAAATTGCCATGATGGTGCCATGACTTCATCTGCTGACCCTAGCCAAACTAGACAAGTAGACAACAAAAGGAATGATGTGGTTACCAGTAAGACTTGGGGATCCTGGGCCCAGTCTCTTTATGAACTTGCCATGAACCCAAAAAAATACAAGAACTCAGATTCTATCCTAGAGACATCAGATGAATATGTTGTTTTGAAAGATCTCTATCCAAAGGTTTATTATGGATTTTTCTAGTTACATACCTTTTCTATTGTGTGCTTCTTAATGATATTCAGTGATCCAGTTGTCATCTTAGCAAAACTCTTTATATATGCAGGCCAAAAGGCATATTTTGGTGATATCTAGAATGGATGGTCTTGACTCTCTAGCAGATGTCAAGAAAGAACACTTGCCTTTGTTGAGGAGGATGCATTCAGCTGGGGTGAAGTGGGCAGAGAAGTTCCTAGAGGAAGATGCGGCTTTGGAATTCAGACTTGGATACCATTCGGTATGGTCCTAACTCAAGTTTGTTTCCTTGAACTTTCCTTGCGAAGTAAAGTGTGTTTTAATTTGAGGAACTGCCTCATCTTTGATGAACTTGTCCATCATGGCATGTGATCATCCAGAACTGTAGTGTGATAAATAACCTCATTACTCAATTTATATAGGGATAATGTGATGGACTAACTGGTTTGACTTCTCAAACCAAAGATGTTGGTTATGCTTGGGCTCATTATCCATCATCACATGTTTTGTTTTCTATTACAGGTTCCATCAATGCGACAATTGCATCTTCACATTATTAGCCAGGATTTCAACTCTGCAAGCTTGAAAAATAAGAAACATTGGAACTCCTTCACCACACCATTTTTCCGTGATTCCGTTGATGTCATTGAGGAGATTGAACAACATGGATCAACAACCACCAGCAGTGGTGAAAAGGTACTTGCAATGGAACTCGGTGCCACAGGTGCAGGAGCGCTCATCCAAACATGCCAAAGCTGAAATCCCACATTGCGATATGTAAATCTTCCTTCCCTTCCCATCTTCTGCAGAAAAACAGGCTGCTTTCGTCAATGTAGCATATAGAACACACTTAAATGTTAGAACACGATAATCAATTGTCCTTGCACGCACATTTTGCATGTCGTGCTTGCCTAAGGACAGTGTTGATCGATTTTTTCTGTTTCTTTTAATGCGAACTAGTGGGATTCTTCCTTGCTATGAACTTAAGTTTTCAGATGTTACCTGTGTTAGCGTGCTTGCTGAAGATTGGGGATGAAAGCTCCATTTGTTTTCGGTCACTGGATACATATTGAAATTTGCTAAAATGGGTGTGTTCGATAGGGATCTAGATTCTTGTAAAAATGTTTTGGGATCCATATTTTTCAGGACACATTTTAGGTGATCAATCAGAATCGTTTTATGAGACTATCTGGCTAATAGACTGGATTCTATTAATTCATATATTTTTAGGACAATATATAAATAAAAACGTTTCCAAAAATTCTGAACATTCTTTTTGGCGAAGAACTTATTATTGATTAACTTTAGGAAAAATACAATGGCTGGTGTAGAGAAGAGGCAAGAAACGAAATGAATAGAAACCAAGTTTTCACCGTGTCGAGTTGTCAGGTAGCGGCTACCGATGGAGAATCGTTTGACCCAGAGTCAGCGTCGTTGGTACTCCGTACTTGTACCCTATTCTGCTCCCATTCTACCGGCCTTGTTTAGTTGGTGGGCGGCAAAAGTTAGAATTTAGACACCGTAACATATTTCGTTTATTTATGATAAAATATTATCTAATATTAGATTAACTAGGTTTAAAAGATTAAATCCGTGATGTACAACAAAACTGTGCAATTAATTACTTTTTTTTACCTATATTTCTTGCTTCATTTATGTGTCCAAAAATTGATGTAATGTTGATGTGACGGAGGAGATTCAAAAAACTTGAAAACTAAACAAGCCCATGAAACCCAAAATGTGCTATAGTAAATGTCACATCGAATCTTTTAACGCATAAATAGAGCATTAAATATAAGTTAATAAAAAAACTAATTGCACAAATTGACCGAAAAGTCGAAACGAATCTTTTGAGTCTAGTTAGTTTATGGTTGATGATAATTAACAAATACAAACGAAAAATGTCGGTAGCTAAACCCAAAATATTTCACCAACTAAACACCCCATAAACGCTTTATGCTGCCACAAGGACTAACAAACCATCTGCATCCTTAGTCCTTACAGACAATGCACTTCATCCTGTAGGCTGTAGCGTCCTCAATTAGCTCTTTGTGTTAGGCCGTCTCCAATGGTTAGCTATTTGGCTATCTAGATGTGACGTGGCGAGGAAAAAAAAGGAGAGAGAGTAATCACTAGCTACATGTAAATATTTAGACTATTTCACGTAGCTCAAAAATATGTGAGATGAGTATGTGGGTCCAACAATATAAAATAATCTTTCTTCTTGTCTCTCACTTCCACATCGCCCACATCACCCGGCCTTACGTAGGCTACCACTATTTATTACCATTACGGACGCCCTCAGGGTCGTTCGTTTCTGAGCGGAGGGGCCAAAGAATTACTCAACCGGATAATACTTACGAGAGTACAAACTTACAATTTGAGCACAACAGCAAGCGCAGCAGTTGAATCGCGCCGCCTAGTGGCGGGGACAAAAATTGGGTACTCCCCTCCAAGCGCGAGCGACGCGTGGCCAGCCTTTTCATCGTACGCTACAGGGAATTCGCGACCAGGCATCGCTCCAATCCGGGTTCGTCATCGCGCGACGGCTCGGCTCCGCCCAATCCCGTCATCGCGCGCCGGTGTAGCACTGTTGTATTCCTGGTTGAATAGATTTATTTTAATACTTAGGATATACTCCTCCTGTCCCTAAATGTTTATCTCTAAAACCGTGTTCCCCTCACAGACACGCTTCCCGGGCGACACACGTAAAGAGACGGAGGGAGTATGATGTTTGGGAACGCGAAGTTCTGTCAGGTTTTGCGTTGAAGTCTAGGTAAGACTATCCGCACTCATGTTTCTCTATTTACTCCCTCTATACATCCTAGTCATCAAGATTCCCTTCTTTACAGTGTATTCTGCTGCACTCATGTCTCCTTTATATCTTTACTCTACCCAACTACCATCAGTGGGGCTCACCTCTAATTTTATCTAAATATATTCATATGAGATCTAGTTTTGAAGTATTTATTGACACGAATTCAATGGTGTAATCGAATTTAATTTGGCTTTGTAGTTTATGAGATATAATGTTTTTAGTTAGTGACAATAGTGGACCCTTTGCCAACTAGGGATGAAAGCGGTATGGATAATCCTCCGACCGATCCGCTCGAATCCAAATTTTAAGGATGTGGAGAAGTGTTTTTAACATCCGTGCGGATGTGGATAATCCGAATCCGACTATATCGCGGATGCGGTGTAGGATATGGTATTGGCAAAATCCGGCGGATATGGATTATCCGATAATTTAATGCGGATTATCCGGCGCTTATAATAGGATAACCGGATATTTTAAGGAGCCCAAATGGCAACAATATTTCATTTTTAAGTATACTCCGTATTTTGCTATATATAGAATGTAATTTCGTTGATTGGCTATTTGCCTAATTTAGACAATGCCACAACAGAGATGGTCGTGCGCAGTGTGATTCTCTATTTCTCAATTTATAGTTTTCCTAATACGTGGCTCTATACTCACGCACAACTCGTGCAGCTGGTAAGTTCCTCTCCGTCATGTAGTATTCTGATCTATCTATCTACTAGATTAGTACCGATACATCTAGCATTGATCTTTGCATGCATGTATTGTAGATAAAAAAATGACCGTCTCGAGATGCAAGTACGATAATAGCGGGGAGCCAAATTGTAGCTTCATCTTCCACGGTTGTGACTATAATTCAGGCAACACCAAGCTATGACTTTGTCTAAAAAATTGTTTCTTGTTATAAAAAAAAACAACATGTACGCATATATTATCGATTCTAAAAGTCGCTTCGCTCCGACGCGGTCCGAACCCGCACCATTTCCGACATCCTAAAAAATCCGTATTCAGTATCCGAATCCACCTAATATCCGATCCGCTCGGAACTGATTAGAAAAAGAGGATTAGGATATGGGAGAGCCATTATCGCGCCCGATCCGATCCGTTTTCATCCCTACCGCCAACTGTTGCATGCACCCTCCATCTGCCTTCTCTCTCCTCCACCCTCTCTCACGCAACTTCCCCGAGGGTCCCGGTAAGACGGTACAGGAGTTACTGGACGGGGCTTTTGTCGGCGCTAGGAATATCGGGACAACAGGCCATCGGCACATAGCGGGAGTTTACAGAAGACCCGCTGCAGGGTTTTTTTGCCCTGTAAAGGCCATCTGGCACATAGCGGGAGTTTACAGACTCCCAGTGCAGCTAGTCTAACTACTGTCTGTTTCAGAGTTCCCTTGTTTCTGACCAGGTGTAGCACTGTTGGTTTCAGGCCCTACTCAAGATGTTGCTGCCTCTGGCGAAGTTGCAGTAGAAAAGGAGAACACCGCATCTACTTCCAGGACGGATGGCGAGCATCAGCAGTGATGCTTTTCATAGGTGATCTTCAGGTTCACAATTATCTCATGTTTACTTTTAGAGTTATTGGTGATTAGTGTTTGAACATTGAACAATGCAAAATGTTTTCCATATTAATTGTGTCTTTTCAGATTGGTCTGACTGTTGCCCACAAGGGGAGGAATATGATTGATACTGCAGCTTAAAGCACAAGTTACTCATATCTGAAGATGTACACCTCTGTTGCAGGGAGCGAATGTGATTCGCCTAGTTTGTAGTTTTTCTCGGCGGGAACTGTTGGCAGTTTGATGTTACTGGCCAGACCTGCATTACTCTGTCATGTTGTAAAGCAGTATAGTGATTGTTAAGTCAGAGGCTTGTAGTCCAATGGTAGGACGGTCCAGTGGGACGCTACCCACCAGGGTTCAAATCCTGGTGCTCGTACTTTTTTCTGAGATTTTCCCAAGGATTTACCGGCGTTATGCATTAAGTGGTAGCGGCGTTCCGTCGACGACGAGGCGCCTATGGTGACCGAGAATCTCAGATCTGCGCGGCTGCCCGTCTTTCGGAGGTGCTCATAGGGGTAGGGTTTGCGTACGTGTGTTCATAGGGGTGAGCGTGCGTGCGTGTTGTGAGCGTCTGCGTTGTACTGTGTAATTCTACAGCAATTTACAGTTGCATATTGCATTGTTTTGCTAACATGCACATGGGGTCTAGTAGACTCGCAAGCTGGTAAGAATGTTGAGATGTCTTCCTTTGGGCAAAGATTAATAAAAGCTCTTGTTTTCCTCATTTGTTTCCTAGTTCAGATAGTGGATCTATATGAATACTAACTTCGATTTGTTTATCTAGTCTATTTCATTTGAATGTTCCACTCTGGTTTTCTTATGGACATCCTGTGCTACTCATATTATCTTACTTGTTTCCCAAATTCTCAGTAAATACGAAACAAAACATTTTGTTTGTTTGCAGACATTTGGACTTGCATGCATTTTGCATACTTGTGTTTTTCTTTTTGTACACCGGCTAATCTGATATTTTTGGATGCAATTTCACCTGTCAATTTGAGATGTACAGGTGCAATTACAGCTTTTAACTTGGTGTCGTTTCTATTTCATTGAGTGGGTAGTCGATTGACATAAGATTCCGCAGTTCAAATATCAACCCCTTTCCTGCCTGTAACCCATTCCCACTATGAATGCTTATGATGTATCAATGTCACTTAGCAACATAGAAATGTAGTTGATGATATTAATCAATAGGGAGGTTAGCCTTGAATTTTAAGTCCATCTTTTCTTATCAATCAAGTGATTACATGTGCTGAATCTGTGGTTGATAAGTTAGTTCTGTTGACATTTTTGGTTAATGATTATGGCAACTGCTATGCTACTCCCTTTTCTAAAAATTACACAAATCTCAAAGTAGGTAATTAAAAAATAATTATTTATTTTATATTGTTTTGCAACTGGGTCCCGCCTGGGCCCAGTCCGTCCATGTCCCAAACCGAGGCCAGCCCCTGATCCAGAGGGAAACTGGTGTGTTCGACGATGACGTTGTTTCCCGAGCAGCAGGACCTCCTTCCCCCCTCCTTCCGGTATCCCATTTCCCTGTGCTGGCAGCCAGCAAGCAGGTTCAGAGCCGAGCAGGCAAAGGGAGGCGGCGCGGTGAGCCATTCGCCCATTCCCATAATCTGATCTGTTCTGATGGACTCCTCTGAGGTAGGGCAGCTTGTGTAATTCCTGCTTCTCTTTACTGCAATTTCTGAATCTTGCACTGCACACTTGAAGCTGAAGCAATACTCTCCTACGTTGCAGCAGCATCCTGGTGTAATTTACACCGTGTAAATACCACAGCTTGCATCCATGTATTTTGCAAACATTTGTATGCAGCTTTCTTAGAGGCATGCAAGCTTGTTGCAGATTTGAGAAGTAAACACGGCTGACTTGTGAGATCTCCCCTGGGTAGCTAGCACTACCGCTCCTCATCCATGTTCCACGCCTGCAGTTGCAGACCTACTTAACCGAGGTTTCAGAATTTAGATCCTGATTTGTTGAGTATCTGAGTCTCAGTACTGAATTTCATCGCACCTTTGTCTTTCAAAGCACCATGGACCTGTACGTATGTCAAAAAGTCGTGACCGTCAGAGCGACACACAGCTAATGAGCTAATGCGTTTTTCTCACTCAATTTTTTTTTTTTTTTTGGAGAAAGGAGTTTTTCTCACTCAAGTGCAGGCGTGTGCCTGTAGCCAAAGTTATGGGCCAAATTAAAGAGGCCAAACTGGCCCGGTTCTAAGCCGAAGCCGAAGAAGCAGCGGTCCATGACGTCGAACAGATATGAGTGAGGAAACTAATGCCAAACGCGGGTCCATTTAATGATTTGTTTTATGCAAGCAAGTAGTTTTTTTTAGAAAAAGAAAGCTGTATTCTGATCTCTGCATAAGTTATGCACTCAATCGATGTTTAATATAAAACAAGTCTCATCTCACATGTATAAACAAGCTCTCGAAAAGCTTGCAAGAAGTAACAGTCTTCAGGATACAACTTGTCCACTTCAACGCTGGTCGGTGGTCCTTTTGCAAATTGGACCAAAAAGGTGTCCGATGAGTAGCTTAAAAACAATCAAGATTATTTTTTTAGAAAAATATATCTTAATATCTCAGCTTCTGTATAATAGTTGGCCATTATTATAAGCAACCAAAAATATTTTTTTTTAAGGAATCACAAACTTGATAGCGTTCCAACAAATACAGTGCTTGTTGGTGGATATAAAATAAAACAAATGCAATTTTCTAACAGATGAAGGTAATAGTCATGATGAAAGTAAGGCTTGACATGTGCATATTGTTAAGGAAAATTTGAAAATGCCTCTTTATTTTCAAAGGAAGGATCGCTCTGTCCATACGAAGAGGCTACTTCGGCGTTGCGGCCGTTGCCCCCGCCCTCATACGCGTTGGCGCCGGTGCATCCGGCGTCGCACGCTTCACTGATAATGGCACCTCCGAGGTGCGCCCTCCGCTCAGTCCACCTCATCTCATCTTCCGGAGTCATGGGTTCCACCCCCTTTTTTTTTTTTTAAAAATAAAATAAAATAAAGACTCTTCCCTTAATCGACACGACACGTGCTAGACTGGCACTTGGTGAAGCATATTGCTATTTAAACTATTAATGATCTGCTTTTAGTTGTTTGTACAAATTAAATTTTTTTATATGCATAGGCCCATAACAACATCAAAATCTCAGGTTTTTCAAATTAAAAGGCGAGACCTGCTTCGGTCCTTCCTCCCTGGCTCCCTGCACCCTACAGTCAGCCATTGACGAGTACTCCCTCCTGTCACATGGAGTTTGTCGTATTTGACTTTTGAACTTCATGTTTAACCATCCGTCTTATTCAAAATTTTTATGTAAATAATAAAATAAATTAATCAATATTCAAATATCTTTATTGGTAAAATAAGTTATAACAAAATAAATTATATTTATACAAAAAATTTGAATAAGATGAATCATGAAAAAAAGATGGCGCGGAATCTACAATGATAAACTCAATGGGACGGAGGGTCGGGGCTGCTGTCCGTAAGTCACCGCAGATTCTTCTTGTGGTTGATCGTCTTGTTCCCTTCCGTTGGTCGTTGCCACCATGGATTTTTCTTGATTCATCCTACCCCAACCTTCTACAGTATATTCTTGGTTGGCCTTAATATGATCCTTTGTTAAATTGTTGTGCTTTTTTAATAGTTGTCTTCTTCTGATTTTGGAATACCTTGCCTCTTCTTGATCCCTGATGCGTATTTTTCCTGATGCAAGGGGTCAACGGTCAACGGAGCAGAGTATATGTACAGAATTCTTGTAAACCAGAAGCGTGTCCACTTTTTAATCTCTGCTAAGGTCTCTCGAATGCAGGCAGATTGGAGTGTAAATCATTTTTACATTGTGCCCCGATTAATCGCTCTTTTAGTTCTCTATACGGACATGTGTTTCGCTCCTCGATTATATATTCGTGTGTGACGTTTTTTTTTTTTTTGGCGAATCTTATACACAAGAACTTTGTACTATATGGATATCTAGTACTATGAAATTTACAAGAACATGCACAAAGAATATTTATGAGAATTCTGTACTATGATCAAATTTAATTTTCTATAACATCGGTATAAACTTATTTATGAGAATTTTGACTATGATTAAATTTAATTTTCTATAAATCAATATAAGCTACGTCATATTTCTGACTCTCCGCTCCCAAAGCATAGGAAGACCACGGACCCCAGAAGCCGAGTCTCCAGACACCGTTGGGGAGGAGAAATTATGATATATATCCCGGTATTCGGGTGTCTCCACAAATTTGACCCGAATTCGCGACGCCTTATGAAATATGACCCTATGTCACACGAATTGTTATGAAATATGGACTTTTCGGGATTTTCGGGATTTATGTAATTCCAGAGGCTGTTTGCACTGTTTGGGACATGTAAAAAGACATTACTGCCCCTGACATGTGGGCCCCATTCGTCAGATTCATCTCCTACCTTCATCTATCTAGGGCCGGAGCTCGCGCGTCCGGCTGCGTTTGGGGCCAAGCCGGCGGGAGCGGGTGGAGGCGCCGGCGTGGTGCGAGGGCGCGAGGTGGAGGAGCGGGTCCCCGCCGGCGTGAGCCAACGACCACCAGGCAACGGGGACGCTGCCAAGGTGCTTGTGCAGATGGTGCTCGACCTCGTCACCGGCCGGCCATGGTAATGGCGAGCGCCTGAGCCTGGAGCTGTATACCGCCATGCCGCGCGGGAGCTCCACCTGCCATGACCGCGAGCGCGCCGACGCTTGCCGCAGCACGGGCACGGGCACCCCGGCGGCCCTCGACGCGGCTTCGGCAGCTCCTCGCGCGTGCGGCCCCTGGTCCCCATGGCTGGGGCGGCGCCGGCGGACGGGCGGCAGAGGCCAGTCAGGCGGCGACGGCGACCTTCTGTTCGCGCGGGCGCGTCCGTCCGCGAGAGAAGAGTCCCGGTCGGTCTTTTTCCCGTGAACCAGAGACGGAAGAAGCAATCTAAAGGAAAGGGTAAAGAAGACTTTTCCGGTGTCCCGGACAATATGGCCCTGTTTGGTTCCTACAGGGGGACCAGGGACTAATTTTGGGCCTCAATTATTTCCTAATTTATCCAACAACAAGACTAATGGACTAATTTTTTTAGTCCAAACTACCCCTAGTCCATTAGCCCCTCTTGAGAGTCTAATTGGGACTAGTCCGCTCTTGTCGATCGTCAACTCATTTTCTTGACTTGGCACGCACTAGTCGGTTGTCATTTCTAGTCCCTCATTAGTCCTTTGAAATAAACATCTTTTAAATGAGACTAAAAATTAGTCCCTAGTCCTATGAAAACCAAACAGGCCCTAAGTCAATTTCTTGAATTTTAGAAATCCAAAAATCCCAAAAAGACTAGATTTCATAATAATTCGTGTGACATGAGTCATATTTGATAAGACGTGCGAATTCCGGGTCATATTTCTAGAGGCACGCGAATACCGGGTCATATTTCATAATTTCTCGTTGGGGAGTAGTCATCCGGCGTGGGGAATGAGATGATCAGGTACAACGTTGGAGGAGAGCACACGGTTCCGCGCATGCACAGGCCCTCAGCGAGGAATGGCAGAGAGGACGTCCTACTCGAGTTCGGTGGCTGTACGTGCATCTGCACCGCCCTCGGCATCCAAGAAATGCCTGTCGTGGTACGTGTACCATGCGCATTCACTCCAAATGATGTGATGTATTTACAATATATTGCAATGTGAATTAAGACCATGGGAAAATACTGCAATGTGATCATTAAGAGTAAATGATGCTCAATGCCATCACGTACACGCACACACCCTCTGCTCAACTACATTACTGAATGAATGATGCTCCTTGGTGGCCTCTCATGGGGCATGGTTACCACTCTCTAATAGCACCATTTCTCTTAGGTTATATGTCAATTGACAACTTAACTGGAAATCAGACCAGTCAGCAATAGTTTGGCACGAGCCACCGACAAGTTGAGGCTTCCTACTAACTTGCTTTGGAATGATCAAGACAATGTCATTGTCACTATATATTACCTCCTGATACAACATATAGCCGTAGGACGTCACAATCTTATGATGACACCTCGGCACTGCACCATTCATATTGTTGAACCAGAGTATGCACATGGACAAAATCTATTACGATGGCTTTGGTTTTAGCAGCGCCAACAATAGATACCCGGAATTCAGTCTGCAGAGTTGCGTATCTTATGAACATTGCCAAAAATGACTATCTGTTTTGATGAATGTTTTTGCCAAAAACTAGTTTAACATAGGAGCCCGCCCTATATACATAGGAGTATTGCAAATAGGGTTCCAATTTTGAATGACTATCAATTCCCAAAAGAGAAGATTCATTTTTCCAAATAGGAACCGGCGGATTACAGATTTATTGTTCAACATAGAAGAAAATCACCCTACCAATTTCACGAGGGCAACGCTTGCCAAACAGGAAATGAGCATTCACACAAATAAGGACAAATATAAACATGCACATAGATCTCGAGCATGGTCATGAAAAGATTGCAAAGAGAAATATACTTAATACATGGCAGTTTGATACCTAACTGCCTAATTAAACACTAGGGGAAGTATGATCACACATGACCAACTCTTTTCTTATTTAAACTGGATAACTTAAAACAAGATATATTAATTGACCATGATGGCCTACTCTTTAACTCTCCATATCTGAGACAAAACACTCTATCATCAAGAAGCCAACAGTAGCGCACTATGAGGGATGGATTGTTGCATCTTCACCGCGGTGACAGCTGTTTGCCCCTAACAAGATCTGCTAAGATACGATGCAGAAAATTACAACCATGACATAGCACATTTGATGTTTGCACATGTTTGAGATACGTACTTATGGATGAATATTATAAGAAAAGCTTGGTACTTGTGCGCACGGAGTGAGTAGTAAATGAATAGTATATCATTGAATTTATTTATAGCAAATTTCAAGATCTTTTTGTGGCAAACAAATATCAAGAATTATTAACAGTTTGAACCAAGTAAAAGAAACAATAGGTATTATCTTGGCTCTTATGAGATTACAAGCTTTCAGTTTCATATATTCTCTTACCTAAGAAATCATGCATCATTGTAGATTTGGTTGCTCATCTGATTGAATATTCATGGACCATGACTACTCAAAACATGTACTAGGTGTCATGTGGTACAGTCTAGGCCTCCAGGGCTAAAGATACTTTAGTGGTGCATATAAAGCTGCAAAATTCTAGTTGCCCAAGCCGATTGGTGAAGCAGGGGCCCCACGCCAGTCATGCGTTTATGTAGCATTTTTCCACAAAGGGCCCAGCCCGAATTTCATTACTGAAGTAACGAAATTGCACGAGTTGTTCCAAGTTTAATTAAGAGTTTAAAAATGGCTACAGGAGAAACAGAGTGAAATTTTAAAAACTATGCGTTTATGCTAGCTACTATTAAAGTATATATAAGTGTTACTTGTCGACGTCCTATATATGTTTGAAAAAACTTATGTAAATCACAACAAAGAAAGCATGAGTGTAAGGCACAAATGGTACCTGGAGTGTAGAAGCACGTATAAGGTAAGATATCATAGTCCCATCTTTCGGTGACCTTCCTCAACTTCCTTGACTTGAGGTCGAATGTGAAAACTCCCAAGCCTATGCGATTATCTAAACTAAATAAAACAGTATGGGTTCCCTCTACGAAGCGAATCACGTCCTCACAGATTGAGGACCAACGGAAACGACGTGTGGGGATCAATGTCTCGAGCTCCGCAGCAATATCGTGTCGCACCCATCCTCCAACCCCATCCTGGTGTGACCACGTATAGATGCAATTGTTGGAATCAAGTTCGGCGAGCCCTAGCCGTCCATCAATGTCAATTGGAACAGACTGGTAGGACACTTGCGGTGTGTTGATCATGGACAATCCATGCCTGCTTAAGTCATACTTGAGGATCTTCATGTCACGATTCATGAAGTAGAGCGCGCCTCCGATAAGAAGACTAGGTTCCCTGCCCTCAACATAGTAATCGGCACTGGAGGTTTGGGCACTCCAAGCTCCAGTCTGTGACAAGTACACGCTCGCCCACGTGACATCATCCTCCCCTCCCTCTGTCCCACCCACATAGACCACGAGGAACGGACCGCCATGACAGCCGAGGTGGTCGCAGCCATCCACGGCGCATAGCACAGCCGCACTAAAATAACTCTTTTCCGCCTGAGCGGGAAATCTCAGGTGCTCTTGATCACCGGTGATGGGGTCCCAGACGATGAAGCCTGGTGGGCCGGAGTTGCTAGTGTCAATCAGCACACGGCCATGGCAGCAGTCAAGCGCCCTGCAGTACGAGGTGCTAGCAGCGGCCCGCTGTGGCAGCGGCGGGAAACGAGTAGTGGTTGGGAAGAACTCAATCAGCACATGGTTGTGGAAGTAGCCCAGTAGGGGACGCTTTCGGTGAAAGCGGCAGTAGCGGCCGCGGAACCCGCTGCCGAAGAGGATCCGGCTCCAGGCCTTGCAGACGACGGCGGCGCGGATGAGGTGTGCCGGCTCGTCTGGCGGCACGCGGAGGAGGATCTCCTCGACGAGCTCCTCCATCAACACCGGCAGAACCATGTCGCGTGATCGGGTTGGCTCCCCGATCCGATGCGGCGCGGACGGGACGGGCGAGACGATGGGACCACGCGGTACGTATATATCGGCGATATATATGGAACTTCCCAAGTGGCCCGGGCCAACCCGCTGGGCTGACCACGCCGCGAACTCGCCGTCCCGTGCCGCAAAGCCCGCAAGATGGGAACGATTTGATGCGGCTCGTCCGCTCCGCATAGCCCGGCGGCGCTGCAACGACCCGCATATGTCGACGGCATCCTGGAGCTCGGAAGTGCAAACGTACGCCACACATCACGCACTTCGCGCCGCAGCAGACGGCCGCACGCTCTTCCCTGCGCGGCGCGGACGGTGCGCGCACCGATCGATCGAGAGTAGCACACACCAGAGAGGAGGATGTGGCCGTCGACGACGTCGTGGCTCTCGTTCCTACGACATCGTGGCTCTCGTTCCTGTACGGCCGTACCCGCCACCGGATTCGGCATGCGTGGCAGCCATGTCGGCGGTGTCGCTCGTGTGCATGGCAAACGCGGGCCTCGCCGAGCTCCGCGGCGACCACATGGCCTTACCCAAGCTCTGGGTCGCGGCGCGGGTGCCGGTCGGCGGGAACAAGCGGAGCAGCGACACGGGCGCCCTCTTGAGAAGCCGCGACGGGATGCTGCTGGCCTATGCCCCTGCCGGCGCTCCTCGACGCCTCCGCCGCGGCGTCCATAGCCGTGCTAGGCACCGTCCAAGGCACGCCGAGCTCCACAGCGCCGCCCACTTCCTCAAGCGGGTTCTTGAGTAACATCGGAAATATGCCGCTGGAGCTGGACATGTCGGCCAACATCGCCTGCAGCTACCTGCAGAGCACGGCCGCCGTGATCTACGCGCGGCACTTCTGCCGCGGCCTCCCGGACCCCGGCGTGGACCTCCAGTCGGGTATGCGGGTCGGGGTCACCATGAACCGCTGCCTTGATTTCTTCTTCCACTGTAAGTATATTCGATGCTGGGTCCTATTTTCCACGTGCAGGCATCGCCGCTGAATAGCGGACAGAACGGGCCGCCGCAAAATTACGCGGCGCTACACGGGCTGCCGCGTGTGCCTGCTAGCGAGCTCGCGGCTCGTGCGGACAATGTGGCTGCGTTGTCTGTTTATTTTCTTTTTCTTCTTTTCATTCTTCCGAGAGTTGGCCTTGTTTAGATTGCTAAAATTTATAACTCTTTTTTCCACTCTTCCTCCATCATATCACATTAAATACACCAAAAGGCGTATGTTTTCGAGTATAAAATGTAGGTAAAAAAAAATAACTAATTACACAATTTAGATGTGCATTATGAGGCGATTCTTTTGAGTTTACTTACCTCATGGTAGGATAATATTTACCACAAACAAACGAAACGTGCTACAGTGCGCTACAGGAGTTCCAACAGTTACTTTTGCAAGTTTTTCTAACATCTAAACAAGGCCTAGAATTGGACATCGATTGTTGCATCATTTTGAAATATCTTTAATTAGTTTCCCCATAACTAGATCAACATGCTTGTTGGAAGAGACACATTGATTGTGTTTTCAAACGAAGACCGGAAAGACGGCCACAGAGATAGGTTATCGGTACAAAGTACCCGGGATACCCTATAAGGATGGGAGAAATTCTAGTTCAACTAGGATTGCCCACACGTGATGTAATCCTAGTAGTATCGCTATCATGTAATCCAGCCTCGTTTAGTTGGTTGAAAAATTTGCAAAAAGCACTTCTTTGGAACTCAGAAGCACACTTGTATCACGCGTTTCGTTTGTTTGTGATAAATATTATTCTACTATGACATAACTAGGTTCAAAAGAATCGTCTCGTAATGTACATCTAAACTGTGTAATTAGTTATTTTTTTTATCTACATTTTATACTCCGAACATGTCTTTTGGTGTATTTATTGTGATGTGATGGAGAGAGGGAGGAAAAATGTTAGAAACTTTAGCCATCTAAACGAGGCCCCACTATTATGTACTCCCTCCATTTCAATATACATGTCGTTCTAGCACTGAACACAGATACCAAGAAAAGTAGTAAAAGACTATGTAGCCCCTACTTTATTCTTCCTCCTTTCCTAGTATTCTCTCTCCTAAGCTCGTGAATGAGAGGATATAACCCTTCCCAATATTTTTTTTATTCACGTAGTGGGAGGCAGGGATGGGATGGATGGATGGCTGATTGGCAGCGATAGGCACACTCGGAGGGTGCAGTGCCTCAAACGACATGTATTTTGAAACCTGCCTTGGCTAGAACGACATGTATATTGAGATGGAGGGAGTAATCATACTAGAAACTCTGTTGAAGTGCAGAGCTCCCTGAGATAGTTAGATCCATCACCCAACACAACACAATAGACCCAAAGTCTGAATACCAAGCGCATGGCGTAACATATTTTCCAGCCCAACTGGACATAGGACGCCACTCTAGCACACCGAACAAGTATAAATCATTGTTCCTCACGGCGTATGCCCAAGCGAACGTCACAATCCCTATCTCTTCTAGAGCTTGAGCTTGGCAAGGTCTCATGGCGTAGAGATAAGCTGGGCATTCGGGTTACCCGATTTTTTCGGGTCGGGTAATTCGGGTAATGAAAACTACTACCCGATATTAGTCCCGAAAAAACACTACCCGAAATTTCGGGTACCCGATAATTCGAGTTCGGGTTCGGGTATTACCCAATCTACCCAAATTTATAAAAAACAACAAACTAAACAAAAATTCATTAGCAATTTAAACATAATTTCACTACGATTTGTGTAGAATTTAAACAACAATTCGTGGAGAATAATATAATATAGTCACTCATTCAAATCAAGATAATTATATTCTAATAAAGTGATAATTTCTAGTGTACAACTAACAACAAGTGATAAATGCAAAGATGAAGGCAAAACTTTGGGTAGTTCGGGTAGTTTGGGTACCGGAATGTATTACCCGAATTACCCAAACAAATTTTGGGTAATTAAAATCGCTATCCGAATTTGGGATCGGGTACCTTAGGTTCGGGTAATTCGGGTCCGGGTTCGGGTATTTCGGGTATGGGTAATGGGTATCGGGTATTTTGCCCAGGCTTAAGCAGAGCTAAAGACCCAACAAGACCAACTATAGGAAGCCGTGGAAACGTGCGGAAACGACTTCACGCAAGAGAACGAACCAAAACAACACCTCTCAAAGAGCAGATGGTGCCGGTGGTGCACTGCTCAACAGAACCTTATCATCCGGTCAAACAGAACGCATAGGTTAAACGAGCAAGCGAGACCGGATGATACGGTGGTGAATTGAACTAGCACCATATATCAAAGTCAAGAAATTCTTTGTAAACCCCAACCTACACCGGATGGTACGGTGTGGTGAGCATCGACACGCCAAACGAGGCAGCGATCGAGATCGGATGATACGCTGGGTGAAATCGACTCCCGCCGTATGATCCGGTCAAAACATAACCAAAACTTCCAGGCTGCGTGACTGGATGGTAGGGTGCTCACTTTGGAGTAGCACTGTATGATCCGGTCAGAGGTTGGCGCCAAAGTTTTTCAAACTTTTCACAGACACCAATTATTAGATTCGAATTATCTCATTTTTTCTCTGAGTTGAACTGATCGCCATAATTATGTCTATTGTCACAACCACTCTCACTGTCAACTATATAGCCATCTTCTTGCCAAATTGTTTAAAAAAAAAAAAAAAATATCCTTACCAAATTGGTGAGCTAACCCTTTTAATATCAATATGTAAACAAGATAATCTATATATGTGACATATGTCCAATTATTTTGTTAATAGAAAGATTAAAAAATTATTCGCTTTTACCAAAAACGTTTGGTTGTTCTTATGTAAGCTTACTCATATGTTTCTCTAAAAAGTTTGATGTGTCCTTTTACAACAAGCCATGTCCATTCATGGGAAAATCACTACTACAATAGATACTTAGGAGTGGCTCGAGACCATTTGTAGGGGCAGTTTTGGCAACCGCCGCTAAGCTACTGTTCTTAAACATGAACGGTTTGTAGGGGCTGTTCTCCAACCGCCCTTGGTAATCGATTTGTAGGGCCAGCTGATGATTGAGTCGCCTCTACAAATCATTTTTAGATTTCATGAAAAATTAATGCCAAAAAATAGCAAAATATTTTTTTTAAAGCCGACAAGACCCCACTGGTTAGCACCCACCAGCTCCTACTCATGGGACCCTTTTTCCACGATTTTTGCACCCTTTTGTGTGCCACGGGTGAAAGGTCCTAATGGCTAGAGGGGGGGGGTGAATAGCCTATTAAAAAATCTTGCAACAACACTAAGCATCCGGATTAGTAAATAAGATGGTGAAGCTAAATGAGCGGTGCTACGAACTAGCTAAGCAAGCCACAAGTCAATTCTAATATCTCTAATCACAAGCAAAGTCTAGATCGCTAGTTTACTCCTAGGTGAGCAAGAAATGCTAACTAATTTATTCACTAGGAGCTAAACTATTCTAACCAACTAAGCAACCTAAGCAATTCTACACAAGAATATCGAATGTAAAGCAAGGGAAAGAGTGATCGATATACCGACGGTGGAGTGTAGAGGTGGAAGCCAATCACCGTGATCAATATGAAATCTCCAACGAGCAAGCACACAATTAACACGATGATTTTTCACCGAGGTTCACGTGCTCGCCCAAGACGCTAGTCCCCCGTTGTGGCAATACACTCACTTGACGGTTGCTAAGCTTAATGGCGGTGCCAAATCCTCGGTGGGAGCTCAAGCACACCGATCACAAGAGAGTTATGAAATTTTGTAGTTGACCACTTTTTACTTTGAAATCATCTAGTCATGCAAAAGTCGTGTTCAAATGTCTCAAATTTGAAATTCAAATTTCGTAAACTACCTCGGATGAAAAAACTTCCTACATATGAAATGTAGATTTCGAAAAGTTATGAAACTTTATAGTTGACCACTTTTTACTTTGAATCCATTTATGGCCTCAAATAGTCAATTTACACTCTCGAATTGTATAATATGTGGGGACGCGGAATGGGATATGGACACATATGAGTGTGTAGCGCAGTGGGGGGGGGGGGGGTCGCGAAAGCATGAGGTCGCGGGTTCGAATCCCGCCCGCCGCCAGCGCGCGCGATGATTTAACGCGAAAAAAATGCGCGACTTGTGACTTCATACGGTTCTTGTAGAGGCGGCTCATACAAGAGGGGCGGTTCTTTGTAAAATCATCAGTAGGAACGGGAGATTAGGGCGGTTACGAAAACCGCCCCTAATGTGGCTTTTGAGCCGTCCCTGTTGAAGCGTTATGTAGTAGTGTTCGTTTCTGAGTGGAGGTGCTAAAGAATTACTCAACCGGATAATACATAGTGAGTACAAAATTACATTTTGCCAATGCTCCATCGAGCAAAACAACAAGCGCAGCGGTTGAATCGCGCCACCTAGTGTCATGAGCTTTCTCCCACGTCCTGATCAATGTCGATGTCATTTTTTCTGCAAAAGCATCATTTTTTTTTTTTTGCATAGCTGTGTAGTATGTTTCTATGCAAAGTAACCTTTTGCTTTGTGGCCCGCCACCGAACCCATCACAAACCACCAATCAAATACAAAGAACGTGGTTAATTGGTTATGCAGTGCCACATGGGCTCCCAAAAGCAACACAACATGTCGGAACCCAGAATAAACAACGTTTACAGATGGCTCCAAGGATTTGCTAAAGCATGCTTGCCTAATGTAAAGATGCACGGAGTAAGGATAAAGGATACCAACTTGCCTAATGTAAAGATGCACAAAGGAGTAAGGACAGCAACTTGCCGAGAAAGTTTCAAGTATACCCACCTGCACATTGATAGGATGACACTGTATAAAGCAATCCACACCGCGATGCGCACCTCTGTGGTCTGTGCTCTGCAGCCTTCCTAATCAATGATTAAAAACCTGAATACATGCGGCAGCATCTATGCCAGATTCAGTGCACATTGGTTCATGCACGATCCCTATCCGGATCTAATAGTAGGCTCTAGCTCCCCTTCTATATTCTTCAGCCAGCCGAATCGCCGATGATGGACAAAGATCAAAGATATACATCTCCCTTCTCCCAGGCTACCACTAACATATCGTCCATTGGTCTATATATTTCAATTTCAACCAGCCGACGATGGACAAACAGATATACATTTACCACTACAAAATCGTCTATTCGTCTCTTCAAACGACAAATAGGATCTTGCTAAAAAAAAACGACAATTACGATGCGGATCACATGATCCCCGGCTGGCGATGTTCACACCGGTGGCATCACAAATAGTCACAAAACAAAATGGGCCATCAGCAACCTGAATTCTCATAATTGTTGTGGAATTCACATGGGAGAAACAGGGAACACGTCACAAATGTATACAGGACCACAGAAACACGAGGGAAAAAAAAACCAACGTAACTGAAAGGGCAATGCGTTCACGTTATTCGATTCAGTCCCACCATGCTACCATCACTACGGAGAGTCTGAGGCTTGGAGCTTGCAAGACTGTTCTACTGAGGATTCGGTGGCCGGGAGTTGGCAGCAGAAACCCTGGAACCCCATTCCAGCAGCTCTTTGCTGGTGTCGTCCTTGTGCGCGATCACCTCGATGAAGCACAGGCAGTCCTCCTTCTCCCCTAGCGCTGTCTCAATAGCTGCCGTCAGCTCCTCCTCGCACTTCACCTGCAGAATTTATCATTGCAGTCCATCAGTACCAGTTCTTCAGTTGAACAGCATCTGCTAGCTCAAAATTTTCCGGTAAGCATTAGACAAAGAGCAAACAGTTTACCTTGGAGGTCCAGCACTTGCCCTCTCCATTGTGGATGGCATCCACAAAACCAGTGTAGTTCCAGTTCTTGATGACGTTGTATGGTCCATCATGGATTTCCACCTCAATAGTGTACCCACCATTGTTGATCAGGAAGATTATGCTGTTCTGCGCACATCGCAGCATAGTTGACACATCCTGTGCTGTCACCTGCATAAGGTTTGCCCCCAGGATCACATCAGAATTGAGCCATCATCAAACAAATTGCAGCAGAGAGGAGAAGGTAGTTTGATCAGGCAATGAAACCTCACCTGGAAGCTCCCATCACCAATGCAGGCAATCACACGCTTTTGGTTCGCACCCTGAGCATAGCCAAGCAATGCACCCACTGACCATCCAATTGAACCATACTGCATTTGGAATTCATACCTGCAGCATGCAAACAGTTCTCATGAGAACAAGGCGCAGAACAGTTCAAGAGAAACACATACAACAGAGTAAGGTACAGAATACTCACCCACAGCCTTCTGGCAGCTTAAGCTTCTGGCAATTGAACCAGGAGTCACCAGTCTCAGCAATCACAGCACTATCACCGGTCAACATCTTCTGGATGTGTTTGAAGAGCACATTGACTCGCAGTGGCTCATTCGGCTCGCTTTCCAGCGGCTGGCCCTCAGGTACAAAGATTCTCTTGTAGTTCTCATAGGCAGTGGTGTTCTTCTTAACCCTCTTGGCCAATTCAGACAAGTACTCCTTCATCATCACACATCCAAATGCCGGACCATTCCCAACTATCACACGCTCAGGCTGGACGATGATGGCCTTGTCCTTCTTGAGGAGGAATGAGTAGCCAACAGAGCTGTAGTCATTGAAAATGGGGCCTGCAAAGAGGTAGGCATCTGCGGACTCAACAATCTCAGCACAGAAGGCAGTGCTAACGGCGCCCCAGTAGGTGCCGATGAAGTGGGGATGCGTCTCTGGCACAAGACCCTTGGCCGATGGCATCACTGCATAGGCATAGCCACTGGCATCTACCAGATCGACAAATGCCTTTCCTGCCTTTGCCACACGCAGTTTGGGGCCACCAACAAGCACCGGCTTCACCGCCTTGTTCAGGAATTCGACAGATGCCTCCACTGCAGCCTCTAGCCCCATCTTGTTGCTCATCCTGCAGTATTACAACAGAATTATTGATACCAAGATTTCTGATAGCATCAAGTTCCCCACAATTGCAGTGCCCTGTAGGGGCCTCGGCTCCCCAGTAAAAAAAATGCAGTACCGTATTACAAGTTTACAGACTTATACTTGATAGATGACTTGAACATATGACACTGCATTATCACATAAGATGATTGTTCATCTAGTATGAAGACTTAGATCTCATCAGATGGCTTCATGTATAACGATATTGCATTGTCTCGGTGCTGCCTATTTAATTAGAAGGTGACAGCAGTGGAATAAATATATAACGTTGCAAATCTGTGGATATGTTTCATGATCCAAGCAAAGCATGCATAAAAAACAGCCAGTGAATCTGAGTACGGACACAGGTGGTACCTGGGGGCGAGGAAGAAGGGCACGGGGTCGCGGCTGAAGGTAGGGTGAGGCAGCCCGGGGAGGTTGCAGCTGATGCTGAGGTACACCGGCTTGCTCTCCCTCAGTGCCGTGACAATGGCCGTGTCGATCTGCTCGTGCGCGTCGTCCAGATTGGTGACCACGGCCTGAATCCACGAACAAGCAAACAAGCCGCCATTAAGCAACCAGATGAAACGAAGAATGAAACCCACCCAAAATCACCACAGGCAAAAGTGGACGGACTCACCTGGTGGCACGTGACGGTCTGGAAGCAGCGGAGCTCCTGCGAGAAGTCGGGGATGCCGATGGTGTGGTGGAGGATGCGGTTGGTCCCGTAGTCGTTGGAGTTGGGCCCGCCGGCGATGCAGATGACGGGGAGGTTCTCGCTGTAGGCGCCCGCGATGGCGTTGAGCACGCTGAGCCCCCGACGGTGAAGGTGACGGCGCAGGCCCCGACGCCGCGCGCGCGCGCGTACCCGTCGGCGGCGTACCCGGCGTTGAGCTCGTTGCAGCAGCCGACGAGGCGCAGCCCGGGCTCGGCGATCAGGTGGTCGAGCAGCGTGAGGTTGAAGTCCCCGGGGACCGCGAAGACGTCGTTGACGCCGACCTGCACGAGGCGGCGCGCGAGGTGGCGCCCCAGCGACGCCTCCCCGCCGACAGGGTCGCCGCGGGCGTGGACGCCATCGGGCACCCCGGCGACGCCGCGGGGCAGCCCACTGCGTCGTTCGCCGCCGCCGCCGCCGTCCCGTTCACGGATCCGACCTGGGTGTCCATGGATCGATCTACGGATCGGAGGATCAAGGTGGGTTGGTTGAGGGGCGGCCTAGTGGAGTTGCAACAGAGCAGGCACCAGGCAGGGACAGACAGTGATGGGCGAGAATACAATGCGGTTTGGGGTTTTTCTGAGGTTTTTCGCTTTGACGGGTGTTGGATTTGGTCCTGTGGAGGCACCACCTGTCCGTCGTTTTATACCGAGGTGGCGCAGAGGGGCCGTGCACGGGATTTTTGTGTAATCACGGGGGTGTTCCGCGTAAAACACGTCCTCTTTCGGCCAAAACCAGGGGCTGCGCGGCCGCCGTGGGGAAAGCCGGCGGTGCACTCGCGTGGGACGTGGGCCGGGACAGGCGATGGCCCCACGCGTCGGTGTAACGAAGGGCGGGCGAGGTAGCCTCCTCGTGGGTTTCGTTGGATTCGTAGTGAAAACAGGGAAAGGCGTGTGCGGCGGTGGCGCGGTGGTTTTGGTTTGGGGCGCACGTCGCGGTTTTGGGTTTTTTTTTTTTTTTGTTTGCTGCGCAAGCTGCCAAGGTTGACTCAGGTTTGACTCCGTTCCACGATGCAATCATGCAACTGGGCCTGGGCGCGGGCAGACCTGGCTCTGGCTAGTACGTGTCACATGTGTCGCGGCTTCAGTGCATTGTGCTGGTTGATGGATCTTCCATGAAACAGTAACGCCATCAGCGGTTGAGCGGCCCTACTAAAGACCAGGCCCACGTGCCACCGACTCTGCGAGTTCACAGATGGCATGCGCTCCCCGTCGGCGGCTGGCCCTAGTGTTGGGGCTGGACATCGGACTCGAGACTGGAAATCTGGAATGTTGGAATGGGAACAACGCGAGCGTGGATGAATGATGATGAACCCGGTGCAGAGAAAGCAGCAGCGAGCGCGAAACAACGTCGCGTTTGGTATGCAGGAGCAGGACAAAGCCAGAAAACCTCCCTCCCACTCCCACTGGTTTCGGCTTAGAATCGGCTGGATCTGGACCGGCAGTACGTGGCATGTGCAATCATTTTCCGCTGATTTCTCCTGACCGAGCAAAAACAAAGAGTCCATGCTAATTGTGGCTCCAAATGCCGTCTGAGAGCTCTTATTTTTAATCGTTGAAAAAATAATCTATCTATTTTTAATTAAGGAATAAAAGTATTTCGGTTTTTCACATTTACCTTTCATTGGGTACAACAATTTAGTATAAAAAAAGTCCACTCTCTACTGCTTACATCACACACGCGAAAGCCATAGAACATAACATAAACATAAAGGCACTTAGATCTCCAAACTTTGTACTCCCTCCATCCCAAATTATAAGTTACTTTTGACTTTTCTAGGTTCATCCATTTAGTTATGTATCTAGAGCATATTATTGTATCTAAATACATAACTAAATGGATGAACCTGAAAAGCTTAAAAGTGACTTATAATTTGGGATGAAAGGAAAGTATGTTGCTTCCAACCTACTCTTCCAAACACCTCTAACAGCACAACCTCCAAACACTTGCCTTCATCACCATTCTTTGATCATTTTGTCTAATCTAGTAAATTTCTCTAAATATTATCTGCAAGAAGCTAGAATTTTTCTTGTCGAATACTATATAGTTTCTACTCAACTACAAAGCCAAGCGCATAGCCGCCGAACCCACAATTATCCGACTTCTCAAACTTGGACTAAAATTCCTAAGCTACGAGCGAAACTTGTGAATATTATTTTTGGGTGGTGGAAGATTAAAAGTGATGAAAAAATGCATCAATAATTGACACTGAAAAAAGAGATGTTTCACTATCTCCTTTTAAATAACCACAAAAGCGCTAGCGTCCCCTTTTCCTCCCCATTTTAACAAGTTATATATCTTTTGTAAGTATGACCCTTCTTTCAATTTTAAATAACAGAGAAAACTCTTTAGTGTTGTTTGGTTCAAAAAGTCCTACGACTTTTTAGTCCTGGAGGCTTTTAAAATAATAAGTCTCTCTAAAAGATACTTTTAGAGACTAATAGAAAAAAGGTGAAAAAGTCCCTTTCTATTTGATTTTTAGGGATTTTTTTAGTACCAAGAACTAAAAAGTCCCTAAACCAAACAAGGTTTTATTTTCAATGGGAGCTTTGCCTTCCAGAACAAATCTTTCTCCGTATATGAAGATCCGGTCAAAAAATCTTCATTTTTCTTCAGCTGGCACAGAGCCTATCCTTATTCCCATTCAAATTGATGGGCACAACTAAGGAGACAAAATTCAGCCAATTCGTCCAACCTTTTGTATCCATGTGGAAGACATTCCTTCCTTCTTCTTACGTAGGATAGCGGATAGCCAGAGGCGTGTGAGAGAATATTGACATCTGATCCAGTGGTCGGTTTGGTCATGTTAATGAGTTGAGCACAGGATTTGCGGTAATAATCCCAGTACAGAAACTATTAATTGTCTTGGATCAGCTTTCAGCTGGCTTGAGTTGAGGCATAGATAACCAATCATCTCAGACCCACAGAAGCGTACGTGTGTACTCCGTGTTCGTTTGTTAAAGCCAAATCGTAGACGAGTTTCTCAAACGCATGACGCCCCCAACATGCAAGTCCTCTCGCAGCTCAAAAACGACCGTGCTACTCGCGCGAGTCAAATGTCAAACCCGGGGGCTCATCGGGCGTAAACCGCTGCCACACCGTACGGCTTCATGCCTTCGTTTGCTCATCGGGCGTAAACCGCTGCCACACCAAAGTCCAAAGCACATGGCCCTGAGTCCCTGACCGACACTTCAAATTAATTAAAAACTGCAAAAGTTATTTGGTAACGGAGCAAAAAACAATAGGGATGAAAAAATGTTTTTCAATTTAATTCCCTTTTCGGTGCACCATTTCCCTAGCTCTTCGTCGATAGGACTTTCTCTGTTGTCACGTCTAAAATTCTATCCCTATCGAATGAAGACAATAGGAAAACATATTTCCACAGTCAAGGAAGTAAATTCCCCGAGGTCAGCCATCAAAAGTCATATGGATGACACGGAAATTGGACTATAGAGAATTTCTCAAATTTACACTACACCATAACATCAGAATTGCCACCAGACAATTTGAAGCTAAAAGCGCCTACAACAGCATACGTTCAAATAACAGCTCATAAATAAGTCATATAAAATGTCACAAGGTTTGATTCTAATCACACATATTGCAAGCATAGAACATTTGATTTCCAAATTGAGTCACGCTTGATGTTTGATACGGATTAAAGTAGATCTATCATATATTCCATATATCATGTACAAACATCAACAAAGCATGTCTGCGTCCCATCCGACATATATGTGGCAGCTCAGTTGTTCGAGCAAGGGGCGTCTGGTCAAACATTGGGAATAATAAAATAATAACTCCAAACTAATTGCAGATGAACTACAGTTATCTACAGTGTCGCATGGTGGAAAAAAAAAAAATGAACTACGCACCAAGGGCCTTGTTTGAGGAGCTTTGAGCTTTTGCTTCTCCGTAAAGCTGGAAAAGCTAAAAGCTCTCTCAAATAGGATAGTTTCTTCGAGCTGACAAAAGCTCTATAAATTACATTTTATACTAACAAAAGAGAAGCTCCTTGGTTAGAAAACATTTTTTTTTTTTTTTTTGAGAGGAGGTCAGAAAACATTCTTAGAAGGTGCTTTTGAAAAAGCTAGAACTTCCAAATAAGGCCCAAGCATGATACGTGGGGCGAGCTGTCTGGCCCGTGGGGTTGTGGGCTTGTGGTTTCTGGATTATTTTTGTTTTTAAAGTCTGGGCTGCTTTTTATGGCTTCAGTCATTTTTTCAGTGATCCACTAGCTTGGCACCCAAAGTGACACTAAACCAGTTTGACAACAATTCAAGCAGGCGAGCCAATCCTCGCAGCAATGGCATGGTAAGGCCTTTTGTGTTTGTTTGCGTTTGAATCCATGTACTAAGTTCTAGAAAAATAATAAAGGAGATAATTTTTAGCACTAAATAATGGATCTAAACAGATCCGTTACTAGAATAGGGTCGGTCGTAAGCTGCTGTGTAGAAGGTCTTTCGTCATCTTTTGCGGCTGAAGTGAACCACCCGACGAAGTCCTTGTCTGTGTTTCCTTTTCGTACTCCTTCCAAAAAAACATGTAATTTTTGTATTTCGAGAAGTCAAACATTTTAAACTTTAACTAAATTTATATAAAATAATAATAACACTCATGATATAAATAAGCATCATTAGATTAGTTATATAATATATTTATCATAAATTTATTTAGAGAATAGAGGTATAAATACTACTAATTTTGGTAACTTGAGCTAATTTGACTCGGATCATACAATTGTATTGAGTATATTGGTGTGGGGTATTATGTGACCGTGTAGGGGTGTAATGAGTAAGAGCAGATACATTGCTACACGTTAGTCATCTCATACAATGCCACGTAGGATTTTTTTTATGATGTGGATGCTGTTGTGTCGGTGGTGGCTGTTGAGGTCGTTGTGGCAGGGGGTACTACGTTGACGCCCTCCACTATGGAGACGGCCCTGCCGCCTTCTGATGCCCGGTCGGACTCCGGACTAGCCGGGAACCTGGCTGACGGGGCTGCAGACGTGCCCCTGGTGTCCATGGAGGGTGAGGCCGAGGCCAACCCGCCAGGCCTCGGGTCCCAACAAGCGGATATTGAAGCCATGGTCTGTGGCCACACCGCTTATCAAATCGGGACCGCGGTTGCGCCGGTCACGCACCCCGGCCTCCAAGCGCTCAGGCGTTGAAGCGGCGATTGCAGCGCCCGCGGCGGCCAATGCTACCCTCCAAGCCCGATTGCCGCCGCTTCGAAGTTGGGCGTTCACGTGGACCGTGGACGAGACACCGACTACCGTTGAGGAGACAGTAAGGGCCGTCTTCAGGGGCGGTATGTCATAGTCCAAATGTCGTCGTTTCGAGACCCTGCTGGAGGGCGCCATCGAGCTCTCTGCCATGCAACTCAACACTGAGGGTCTGGAGGAGGCGGAGGCCCTGACCTGGTCCGTTTGGGGTCATGCTTGTGTCGCATATTCGCTCAAATGTAATCCTTATTGTTGTTTCAAGTAGATGCTAGGTCTCGTTTTGGTAATTGTGATTAGTGTCTCCAATCATTTGTTTGAACTTTATTCTCGCTTTAAAAAAAAACGCAAGAACGATGTGGCTAAAAACTTAAAACTTACAAGTTTTGAAGCAATTTTTTTATATATATATATATTTTGAACCAAGGGAGGCCCCATTTCCATTATATTGATAACGGAAATACAATGTGAACGTTTTGGAAGATCAAAATATAGGAACCAGAAAAACGTAAACAGTACTAAACCTTTGCTCCGACATTTGAGCACTAAACGCCTGACCAAGACAGATCAGAAAGTTTCAGAATACGACCAGAAGTAACAGACAGAATAGAACTACTGACTAAAGCAGCAAGTCGCCTATCCACTTAGGAGCATCAACAAAAGAACGCCATAGACCAGATGATGGTTAGATGTTGTAGCCGTATTTCATCACCGGTTCCTGACACTTTCTTCATCCTTCAGTCCTTCCTCTGCTGTTGGTCCTTTTTCTGCTTCTTCGCCAAGATCTGTATTGCCACCTGCATCATCTTGTTCACAGCATCCTCCAGGACTGTGATATCTGATATGTATCATTATACTTGTATAAAAGAAGTTATTTGAAATTTTGAACAATTGAACGCTTAATCTATGATGAGAAGAAGTATCTGACATGTATCTAAGGTGTATTGATATCTGATATGTATCGGATTTGAACGCCTAATCTCTGATCCAAGGAGTATCAATATCTAATACGTATCGGATAAGGATAAGTCACCTTCTATAAGTACCTGTGCAACATAGTTGGTAGAACTTGTCAATCAAGATTTTTAATCTATACCTATTAATAAAGAGAGAAAATTTCTGTCAATCTGCCCTCTTTTCCGTCTACCTCTTCTGTCTGCCCTCCATCGTACGTATACACGCGTGCCGCTCCGAGTTCGTAACCGAATCGATCTCTTACGATGAAGTATTGCTAACGCACTCGATCTGGGCCCATGACACCGGACAACAGCACCATCGAGGCCGAGCTCCAAGCCCGTGGCCGGATTCAGCAACGCGGGACGAGCGCGCCTTGGGCTTCGATGGATGTGGATATACGGGTCACGGCAAAAAAAAAAAAAAAAAAAAAAAATACTTGGTCTACGACTATTTGGACCATATATCGTATAATAGGCCAATTGGACTAAAAAATGGAAAGGATACAAAATGATTTTTCCCTAAAGTATAAAGAGTGTAATGATTTTTTAAAGGATTTTTAAAATTAATATTAAAAAGTTGCACAAACGTAAATAAAATATAAAAATATGGAAACAGAAAATAAAATCTATGCCTACTAATAAAAAGAAAAAAATTTCCCGTTCACCTCTTTTTTTTCTACCTGCTGCTATATCGGCCTTAAATTGGGCCTGTTATTAGTCCCCTCAGACGTTAAAAAGCTGATTCATCATTATTCTGAATAATAAAAAAAAAAAGGAAGAAAATAAATCAAGTAATAATATGGACGGACAGCTCCTCCCACTCTAGCGCTAGCCAGCCCATCATTGTGGATGAAAACGGATCGGATATGAACAAATATTGTCGGATAAGTCCCCGAAAAACGGATTGGATACGAACGGATATCCCTTGAATACGAATCAGTACACCGACACCGAAGCCGCTGTCGAGCACACCTTGCGGCTAGGTGAGACCGACACTGGGGCCGCTGTCGAGCACCCTGTGGCTAGCTACCCGAGGCCTCGCAGTCGAGGCCACACTATAGTTTCCGCCCATGTATAATAAAATACATGCAAGAACGTCATACAATATATCATGGCATATACTTCAAAATAAAACAAGGGCCCTTGAAGTTTGAATTACGAATCACCTGTTTTGAACACGAATCAGTACCGAAATCTGAAATCAAGGCCATCTCATGATGTAGATCGAGGCCGACACAGGAGCTGCTGTCGAGCACCGCCTGTGGCTAGCTGCCCGAGGCCTCGTAGTCGAGGCCACACACCCGTTACAACGCACGGGCACTTTTGCTAGTATAATGTAAATTGGCGCCTTCATATGCGCTAATCTTATGGAATTTTTCACCCTCATGTGGAAATAGAAGATGCCTTTTTTTTTCCCATTCAACAACTGCTTTACTACGACGAGCAACCTCGCATTTACCCTACCAATTTGAGATTTATGACTTATATGTGAACTTTGGAAAGCTGTGGAATCTCAAATTCGAATCAAATAGCTTAATTTCTTAAGTAGATTCCAATTGCTCCAAAATGAAGGGATGCAGACGGGCCCATATGCAATGCTAGAATCAAGTAACTGCAACTGATGCTAATCAGAACAATTCCAGTTGGAGAATAGGAGAAACAAATATTTCTTTTGCTTCTTTAGTTGAGGACAAATTACACCGAGGTTTGTTGTGCTTATTCATGGTGGTTGCTAGACCAGGCCGCTGTGAAGAGCTTGATACGGCCACCACATCGCCATTCACAGGCAGCA
This sequence comes from Hyparrhenia diplandra, assembly GCA_015847255.1. NCBI lineage: Eukaryota > Viridiplantae > Streptophyta > Magnoliopsida > Poales > Poaceae > Hyparrhenia > Hyparrhenia diplandra. The sequence continues at coordinate 149,880 of JADLZK010012932.1, forward strand.
TAGAAGTCGTTGGTGAAGAAATTCCCTCGATAAACCAGTTCTGCAAACAATTGAAGAACTGAATTCACCCCCAAAATGTTAGACCTAAACAAATGGTTATGTGTTAGTTTCAGAAAAGCTTCACACAGGAGAGTTGAAAAGGAGGGAAAGCGTCATGCAGGTTTAGGAGCAGAGATGAAGCAAGGAAAATTGTATAAAAGGACAGAGAGGCTCTGGGAAATTGACAGGCCGCGCGATGAAGGGAAACCCAGGCGAAACGGTCGAAGCCCTCCGCCGCCGGTTCTTCTGACGGCCCAAACCCAAAGCATTTCGTGCCAACGGCTGAACCCGAGACGATCGACCGACGGATCGAGGCATCGAGCACACAGGACAGGGTGTCGGTGGGCAATGGCCATTGGCCACGCCACACTGATCACTGACTGGCCGTGGCGACGAGGAGGACGCAACACTGCCCGCCTGCTCGGGGTCCGGTCGCTGTCTTCCCACGTCGGCCGTGCGTGTGGGCGAAGCCCCGTGGACGACCGGTCCTGTCCTGTTGGATGAGCGCGAGCGCGAGCGCGACCGACGGCGGCATTGCCCCCAACTCTTGTTGTCGTCAGGACCAGCGGAGGCGGAGGCACCAAACCTGCCTCTGTTTCATTAAGACTAGACCAGCAACACCAAACTCCAGTTAGACCTACGTACAAGCATACACCTACTCAGCACGCACGCCTCTCGTTCCTCTCAAGTCGCAGTTTCGGTTTGGCCATTGGCAACCTTCACTAGACTGGTAAGGCTTCTACATCGTCTTTCAAACACACGTACCATTGATGTCCCCAAGGCACCAGTTCGTACTAGCTGACTGAGACTCTGCGGCCAGCGCGAATGTTGGCAACACAACACAATCGATTTCTCTGATGACTGAAAAGAAAGTTCTGGAGTGGAAAAGGCAAACCACTGGATGGAAAAACAGTAGCTTGGAAACGAAGAACGTCAAGTTAGGTGCCAAGCTGGGGAGGAAAAAGTGGTATTGCTTGCTTGGGTCCAGCAAGAATGTACCTGGGTTTCTTTGGAGCCCTGGCTACGCCGGTATAGGCTCCATTTAACATTCAGCACTGCTGTTTGTTGAATTGCTGATGAAGCAAGTGGCTACAACAAGCTGTTTCTAGTTTATTCCTACTGTTCTAGTTCTGCGATAGCATAGTATACCCCTAGCTTCCTACCACTGCTATCCGGCCTGTGGGAAACATAACAAACAGGTCGGTAGTTCAGTGTGGAGCACTGAAACTGTTCCCTGGTCCCGCGGGTCTAAATCGGATGCTATTGTGAGCATGGGTGGAAGCCTAAACTAATTTGGACATCCATGGATTTTGACAAATGACCTAGAAATTCAAATTTTGGTGGGGGACCATCTCTTCCTAGTTTATTTTTTTGAACTAGAGAGTATCCATTGGACATCCAACTTCCACCTAGAATTGTGAGCTAAGCCGCGTGATGGGATCACTCACCGTCTCACCGAACCAAGTCGGCGTGTCGTGGTATGGCCTTTCAGCAAGTGTTTCGTCAGCTTGGGCGAAGAAATCGGCTCCATCATGTGTACCACGGACAACGAACGTCGGATCAAGCACCGCCCAAAAGTTTCACACCAGAAAAACAAAAGGGTTGATGCCGACGCGCACGCCGCCCGGATTTCTACACGGGTAGCCAGCCGTCCTGCGTGCAGCGCAGCAATGCCAATGGCCGGAGTAAAACTCACTTTCACCGTGGCAAGTATGAGGTTGCCTTCACTGACGCAATAATGTTCCGGTGAAACGTGTTTCCTCAGGCAAGAAAAAAGGTGTCACAATGTACGGATGCTTGGCAGCTTCTGTGCCTGAAACAAACTAGTAGTACAGATTATATGAATATGAATATCCTCCATCAGCTTCTGTGTCGGTCATTATTAACTGTTGGTAGTTTCAGATGAATTGTTAACCAGGACAAGATGATGAACAGCGTGTAAATAGACACGGTTGTCGGAATCCACGAGCAGAAACAATGGAGACACTAGCACAAATTTACGAGTTCAAGTTATCTTATATATAACTCAAAAAAAAAAAAAAAAAGTTAAATACGAAGGTACAATAGTTCTTGCGGTGGATTCTCAGTCACAGCTCAAACACAAGGAAGCGACGTGTATCCTGTGCAAGTGCAACTCATCATGTGGGGATTTTAATATAGATTGGACCGAAATGATTGCAAATTTGCAATGATCACTCACTGGTACAGCTTCAGTATCTGCAGTTAGGTGACTTAGCTCCTCACATTTATGTGTGTCACTGCCGATACATCTTTAATCACAGTGTCAGATATGCGTTTAGGAGCTCCATATACATGAAAGATGACGGCTCATGGCTTCATGCACCATACATAAAATATTTAGCAATTTTGTCAATCAATTCCGAAGGAAAAAATTGGTGGAAACATGTGGAACTGTGTAAATGCTTACTACTCATTTGCTTCTCCTGGGTGTCATGTATATTCCACCTAAATCTGAAACCTGAGACAATGAAATCAATGAACTCCTTCAATATGCCAACAATTCCCTATACACCAGGGAACTTCTTGCTAAACTGGAACCTCTGCACCATGTTACAGAGGGAAACTTCTTGCTGTCAGCTATGTTTACGCTGAACTTCTTCCCATGTTGCCACCACTTGCAACAGTTTGAGAACCATATTATGTAGGGATACCAATCCATGTTGCCATTTTCCCCCATAAGCAGATTGACAGTGACATGGGTTGTTTCTTCCAATACTAAATGAAAAGCTCTATTTGATTCTTCAGATTCCCCCTCAAAGCAATGAATTTTCAGAAATCAGAATGTTTGTTTCAGCAAGGTTTGCTGTAACAGCAATAACTATAGTCCAGAAATTATAGATATTACTTCTACAGCGCATGAGCTGAAACCAACAACCTGAAAGAATGTAGCATCTTCATGTGTCCAAGAAGTAAACACACAGAATTTAACCCTTTTATTCTCTGTTTTGGTCGGCTTTCCCTTTATTTCTTTTTCTTCCTATGATTTAAAACTTTTACTTGCCTGTTATTAGCCAAAGGTGTCCCTGGCTCAGGCTGGTAAAGGAGCTCCATCTGAACTCCTTTTACACAACTTCAGGCAGAAGAAAGCTTAAAATCAAGGTCTGCAATCAGAATTAATAAAAAAGATGGTATCAAGAAAGCAACATAATCTCTTAGAAATGATAGAGACTAAAAAACAATGAAAAACAAGAGAGAAAAAAGGAGACACCATACTAGATTTCCTCTGCCAGAACAGAATAGCAATTCAACAGCTCAAGCTAAAATCTCACAAGCACCTGCTAAAATAACATAAATTCAACTTGAACCCAAGTATAAAACAGGGGTGATTCAATTCAAAGATCGAGCTGGCACAGAGGAAAAATGAGAAACCAACGCCAAGTATTCACTGCATTTTACTCTAGGGAAGTTCCACAGACAAGTCAGCTACCCCATAGCAATCACTTTAAGGACAAGTAATTAGCCCAGCAACAGCTCCCACCAAACTCAATGCTTGACCCATTCTTGCTTGCACATTTGTAAGTTTCTCTAGCCAAGGCTCAAACAATGATACGACACCTCACTTACAAAACATCACTATATGAGTGAGGAAGTAGGAGACATATATAGTGAGAGGACCCAATACCACCATACTGTAACCTCATCTCCTCTGATGAGAAAGAGATGATGAGGGAGGGTGATGCATGTGTTACGCTTCTAAGAAGCAAGCTCCATGGCCTGGTTGAAAGGAACCGCGCTCTGGAAGAGGAGAACAAGCAATTGAGACACCAAGTGAGCCGATTAAAAGGTCAGATCTCCTCTCTCGAAGGCCAGGATACTGATAAGAGGATTCTATGGAAGAAGCTGGAGAATTCTGCAATCAGCATCAGCTACTCCAAGGAAAAGCAGTTTGTCCAGAGCAATGATGGTGCTAAGGAAACCGTAGATCTCAACAGCTCATTGTGTCACAGCAGGCAGCAATTCTCCAGCGTAAACCTAGTGAGATCAAGGGCGCCAAGGGTTCCCAATCCACCGCCCAATCCGACATGCACCCAACCAAAGGCAACTGTGAGGAAGGAAGGATGCATGGCCCCCCTCCTCCTCCTCCACCACCTCCACTACCTTCCAAGTTGCAGAGGAGCACAAAAGCGATACAAAGGGTACCAGAGGTAGTCGAGCTGTACCGGTTGTTAGTGCGGCGTGAAGGCAAAAATGATGCAAAGTCTGGATCCATAGGAATTCCAGCAGCAACGAACAACAGAGAGATGATTGGGGAGATTGAGAACAGATCAGCTTATGTTTTAGCTGTAAGTACATATTTTTCTGTCATGTTTAAGCATATTGATGTGTAACGTATTGTTCTATTTATCTGCTGATTCCTTCTGTCCTTTTTTTTCTTTTAATCGTTCAAAGCCTGCTCATCAGAATATATCATATATTGTCTGCCCATCCTGTGTTACTTTGAGAGCAGCCAACATTTGGTTTGTTTCTGAATGAGGACCCCGTGGATCTTGCCTACAACCATTTTAGGTATTAATTCAGAAATAGACTACTGATACCCCTGCCTTGTCCATCTTGGTAGCTAATATATAGTCGGTTTTTTTCAGAGTTTTGAAGTTAACACTTCACTGCAGAAACCATATATATATGTACACTATATGTCTTTGTTTTTTTTTTTTTAAAAAAAAGAATACTAACAATGATAAAAAAACTTTTGTGATGTTACTCTAGAATACTAGCTAAATTGTAACGGTGGATCATGGTTTTTACAAATGTGTAGAACTTAAGCCATGCTTTAATATTCTCCATATGCCCCCCCTCTTAATAACAAAAGAACATTTTGAAATGCGTGCAGCAAAACCTTTGCTATGTGTCTTAATTAAATATCTGTGGTATATGTATGTGTGCATGTTTGTATAGAAAGTATTTTCACAATATTTAGTTTTACCGGGTTTCATATAACATGTTAAGGAATAGAAAGTAATGGTAAAAGATGTTCGCAGGGTACCATGTCAATGTCAAACCATCACTTATTGACTGTTGGGAGTGTCACTTATTTCCCCATCAAACTTTTCTCAGAACTAAGCCTAAAACACCCCCTTATATTTTCCATTTCAATAGATTAAATCAGATGTAGAAAATCAAGGCAACTTTGTGAACTTCCTCGCAAGCGAAGTTCAAAATGCAGCATACAAAGAGATAGCTGATGTTGAAGAGTTTGTGAAGTGGCTTGATGGAGAATTGTCATACCTTGTGGATGAAAGAGCAGTGCTCAAACACTTCCCTAATTGGCCCGAGAAGAAAGCAGATGCCATGAGAGAAGCAGCATTCAACTACCGAGATCTGAAGAACCTGGAGTCAGAAGCATCATCCTTCCATGATGACAGGAGAGTGGCTACACCTATGGCTCTGAAGCGCATGCAAGCTCTGCAGGATAAGTGAGTAGATGACTGAAATGTATTTAACAGAATAAAAAATTGTTGTATACCTGTTTTCTTTTAAATTCTAAGGAATGATACTAAATCAAGAAATCAACATTCACCTAATTGTACTTTCCCTTGTTGTAGAATTGAACAAGGTATTCATAACACTGAACGAGTAAGGGACAGTGCAAGCGGAAGATATAAGGATCTTAAGATACCATGGGAATGGATGCTCGACTCTGGAGTCATAAGCCAAGTATGTATTCCTAAACTCCTTTGACAGTATGTTCTGTCACAACTCATAATAAAGGAGATGCAATTTATGACACAATGTATGGAATCCAAATATAATATAATAGACATACGTGCATGCCTATCCTGCATTAAACAGCTAAAGAAGGCTTCCTTGAAGCTTGCAAAAGAGTACATGAACCGCATTGTGAACACACTGAAGTCAGATCCATTTGCAAATGACGAGGAGCTACTTCTGCAAGGTGTCCGCTTTGCCTTCCGCATACATCAGGTAACTTGTTCCGTACCACAAATTACTTCAGCAATGACATTTGCATAAACTAAGTAACTGATTGCACCGAAACAAATTTGCAGCTTGCTGGTGGCTTTGACGAAGGATGCAGAAAAGCATTTCAAGAACTAAAAACTTATGCAAGCAAGTCAGAGTGATCAGAATTCAAGTGCATCCAAATAAAAGTCGAGATCACACATACTAGATTATTATGATACACATAGATTATTAAGTTTTGCCGAGGTTGGCTCCAATGGGACTCCAGCAAATCTTAAGGACAATGCTGCATTTTATAAAGCTTAATTTATTTGGCATCAGATGCTGATCTCTTGGATACAAGTTGAGGGTCTGAAAATTTCTATGCGAATAGTACATACAAGCACACACCACTTATTTGCCTTTTTCAGTACCATCTACAAACAAACCGAAATGACCAGAACTAAACATCGGATAGGGGACTCTATCCTCGAGTACCTGCGTCACGTGATATCATTTGGGTGAGACCTGGTCATAGAATCATCCAAACAAATGCGCGAAGACGGCTCGCCACCTCATCCTCGGGCCCAGGTTCCGTTCCCGACATAGAAATGCAGAATGGGTCCGTTCTTGTGTTAAATCACTCCCAAGCAGGAACGAGGGCAAGACATACTATTATCTATCTATCGTGAAATTATCCCAGTTGAAGTATCACCTGCGCGCCGCCGTCACGTAGTCGCCGCGCCCTTCGTGGGTATGAATTCTCTGCGGCGCCGCCGGGGATGGGGACAACTGGTCGATCAGAGTCGATCTAGGGCGTCGCTCGCGCCGCGGCAGCACAGGAGGTGCACCACCCGCAGCGCCGCACCGCCGAACACCGTGTGGTACGCGTCCATCTCGCCTGCGACGAGCCGCTCCGCGCGCCGCCGGCCGCCGTCGTTTACTTCTCCGCAGCATATATTTTCCCAAATTTGCCCCAACTGGACTGATGACGGAATCGAAATCAAAGGGACGGTGACGGCGAAGGATACCGCCGCCCTCCGCCATCCTGGCGCGGCAGCGCGAGGCCGAGGCGGAGCTGTGTACACGAAGTAGAAGGAGGCCGAGGGGGGCCCAATGCTGGGCGCCATGGGCGTAGTATGGGACTACCTCAGATGGCGCCTGGACGAAACCCATCGGCGGCACCGTCACCGTCGCGCACCAAATCGCCGCGAAACTTCCCAGGTTCCGTTCAGGCTTTTTGTGCAGTGATTACTGTCGTTATCACCGTATTATTTACTGACTGGTGGGCCAGGAACCGAGGCTTATGTTACTGTCGTTATCACCGCTTGTTACTGACTGGTGGGCCAGGATATGTTCCTGGTGTGTGACATGGAAGTATATCCTCTGTTCTGTAACACCTACTCGCGTTCCTGTGTCGGCCCCACTCCGAATCGGCGAGCCCACGCCACGACATCGGCGCTTCCTTCCGGCACCTTCCCAAGTCACGAGAAAGGCTTCGCTCCGAACTCGCCGGCGATGGCGAGCTCCGGCGGAATCTCCGACCAGCTCTTCGTCTCCGTCAAGTTAGAGAGCCCGCGCCTCGCGGAGCTCGACCTCGTCCCCCACCTCTTGGGCTCCCACCCTGTGGCTGGCTCGTGGGACCCCTGCAAGGCCGTAAGCTCCGGATCGCCTCTAGCAGTCCAGCCTGAGTGATGTGTGCGCGCAGCGGATTTTTCACTCGTTTCGTTTTTGGTCCCACGCAGCTGCCGTTGGAGCGGGCGGCCACCGCCGTGTGGGAGTTCAGCTGCGTCGTGCCTTCGCAGCACGGTAAGTCGGTTGATTTGGTTTTGGAGTTTGATAACTTCGCAGGGTCGCAGAGGTGCTTGGTTCCTCCATAGCGAGCTTTGGGATAGGACAAGTGCAATCCGTGCTATGCCGTCGGGATGCGCATGCACTGTTGTTTCAGGAATTGGGCTGTGCGACTTTTTAATTGGGAATGAATGGATTCTTGTGTGTGAGGGAAACAATGTAGTGTGTGAAGTTGTGCTTTATAAAAATGAAAAGTAGTGATATGTCAATTGTCGCTGAGTATTTTTATTTTCTGTATATGTTCAGTTTGATTCTGTTTCAGTAGTTAGAATTTTAACCAGTTGTTCTGTGTTTTTACTAGAATCGCTGGATTTCAAGTTTGTTTTGAAGCGAAAAGATGATAGTTCTCAGTACATCATTGAGGAGGGGCCTAACCGACCACTGGGTTGCCAGAGCAATGAATTTGAAATGGGGGCTGCGTTGTTTAAACTCAATGAAGGGAAGGAGGTACTTGAGTGCAAGGTTCAGGTTGAGACAGAAATGTTATCCCCATTTGACTTGGCGGCTAGTTGGAGGGCTCATCAGGAGTATTTTCAGCCTTCAAGGGTGCGAGGGACCCATGATGTTACTATCAACCATGGGTTAGAAGGCAGGGCCAAGGTCTGTTTCACTGTTTTCATTTATGTTTGGACTATGACACAAACCTGAAAAACTTTTTGAATTAGTGATTTGATTTATTCTGACTCGATCTATTAAAACATTCATAATCTTTAGTGAAAAAAAAGAAAGGCATAGATCAGTGATATGTATAGAAATTTAAAACTTGCAAAATTGGTTATAAAAACAACTATTCAACTAGTGACACTGGCCACAGTCTAAATGGTTCCCAAGCAATGGCCGACACTGAACAGTCTGCTACTTTTGAGAGTGCTGGTGTAGATGTAGACAACTTGGCACATTTTGCTACTTGGTTGTGGTACTTGACAATTCTTTGGGCCCTAGGAGAATACATTTATTCCAAGTGTTGTTTTCTGTATTATTAGTTAATATTGACATGATGAACTTACTGGAGATATGTGAGTAGGACTGTAATATTTTAGCAACAATATTATAGAATTATGAAGCATATCACTATGAAGAGTATGAGTGTATGCCCATCTTTTGGGAAAATGTCAAAATGTTTAATGTCCTGTTTTGAACTATAACGAGGATTTGTGACAATTGGGGATCTTTGCATAATATATTAAAACCTGATGATGACTCATTTACGTCAAGAAGAGTTGTTAAAACGTACAGTCCTAACTTGTCACCATTGAAAGTGACAAACCACAATATTTCTTAGGTACAGATGGAACCGACATTGCAAAATATGTCCAACCATAAAGGACTGAATTAAAGTAATTATTTTGGTCAAGAATAGTGTGGGCTCATGCATGCTTTTAAAGTAACACTCTTCCGACAAAGCTGTTGTCTATGTTTCTATATCAAAGTAAATGCTGTTTCCTTTTCCATTCTGCCAATTTTCTCTTGTTCATTCAAACAGAATGGCTTCGCTTCTGGTTTGGAGCTTGATTTAGAGAAGTATGTAGTTCCAACACCAAACATGGGCTCAGGTGTTGTTTATGCAGCTAACTTGACTGAAAATCCACGCTCATTATTGCAAACTGGGAGTTCCTCAAACAATGATACCAAGAGAGGACATTTTGCACAGCTCAACTAAAGGCGATTCATCCTCAAATCACTATGTTAACTCTATGAAGGTATAACTTCAGTTTCATGGTTTGATTAATTCACTATGAAGGTATAACTTCAGTTTCATGGTTTGATTAATTCCTAGCATAAAATCATGCAACTGTGGTAATTTAGGTGTTCCACTATAGAAAAGGTAGTTGTACTATAGGACTGAAATATGTGAGAATTTTGGTAGCTTATAAGTAACTTCAATAGTGTCATCATAATTTGTTCAAGCATGCAGCCAGTTAACGTTTGCTTTAGCTATTTAATTCACTCTGAAACAAAAGTTAGGTTAGATTAATTTGACTGAGTTCATTGGCCAGAACTAATCCTGATTCTGAAGTGCATGAGTTTATGGTCATGAACTTACCAACTTCCCTTTACTTATTGGAATATAAGACACAAAATTTCAAATTTCTTCAAGTTTCTCATACATATTGTTGGCGCAACACCAGACAATGGATGGATCTATCTCTCAACAAGATTTTGATCATTTGGATTTCTGTACTTTGAATATCTAATAGCTAGCATTTTTCTGCCTGAAAGAGTTTTGGCCTATACTTATGCACTTTGCTGTGATTTGTGTCTGGTGATCAGTGATCAGCATGGCATTTTCATCCTGTTTAGATGGAAGAAACACTGATTTTTTTTACCTTTTCTTGCCATCTGTTCTATATAGCCCTATGAATATATATATACATATTGCAGTTCTAAATGTAATTAATCTAGAGATGTTTTCTATTTTTTTGCTCAGAGTGCAATTGGAGGGCATGAGCCATCACTGGAAGAACAAAGGGCAATGTTTGTTGATAGAGGTGTTGGCTCACCCAACTTTTACAAGACCAACAAAGGAAACCTTTTCGATGAGCAGCTTTAAGTTGGATTCTGAATCAAAGGTTGTACATTATTCACTTCAGGTCACTAGAGTTAGTAAAACTTAATACTCGTGGACTTGTAGCAAGTATAATCTCTATATGCTTTCACTAGCTATGTGATACGTCCTAATAGGTAGTGTTAAATAAATTGTAAGTACCAAAGGGAAGCTTCACAACTGGATAGGGTATCTTTGGTTCCAGGGAAGGAAGAATATACATCAGAAGCATTTTCTTTCTTGCCCATTGGCATGGTTGGGGAATAGTGGGCAAGAGAAACAAATATGCCCTTGCCAACTGCGTAGAGGGTGCACACCTAGTTATCTCGAATGCCCAACAACATTCAATGCATAGAAACATGTCTTCTGTTTAGGGATGCAATACCCAATGGGTACTTTTGGGTTGCTAAAGTTCATTTGCATCCCATTTTTTCTTCTTTGAAATCCAGATTAATTCAATTTGATAAGTTTTTTTTTTTATCAACCCAATTACCCAGAAAGAAACAAAATTTGCATTCCCTACTTGTTCTTGAATGCTCCGCTCTTTCAATAAAAGTTGCACAATGTTGAAGCTCATGAAGTTAAGTAGCTAGAATCAACCCTTGGCTTCTGCTTTAATTTGAACTCTCAAGCTCAAAGGGTCAGGATACCTATTTCCATTCACCCTTTCTTTGATTCACTATTACATTCTGCCACACATATGTGGAAAGATTGATTTCTTGTCATCCTATGATATTCATTGTAACAGCATCTGAATCTGTTAAAACTTGTTGCTTCATTGTTTGTCACCTTAACTTCTGACAGCTGCCTTCAGCAGGTTATGCCAGCAGCAGAAGGGGCTGTTGCAGCAGCTGCAGTAGCTGATCAGATGTATGGGCCAAAAGAGGACCGCAAGTTGGCCATCGTATTGGTAAATCTCGTACATTTGAATGTTCATTTTACCTTGGTAGCTATGACACTGTTATTGTAGATTACCTTACTTGAAGCTAGATAAGTGTCTTCCATTTCTGCGGAATTGTCATTTTCTGTATAAGATATAATAAAAACAATGATTTCTTAAGTCTATAAGAATTTATTGCAGCAGAAGTTTTTGCACAGCCCAAAATCCACAAAGAATAACTTGCTAAGTGATATGAGTGGTCTATTTTGAAATATGCAACCTCATCTGCCTAGTTTGCACATCATTTGTTCAATTGTTGTGATGTACTCATGTACATGAGTCAAACAGCACTGTCACTATGTATCCAGCAAGCCTTTTTTTCTTTAGGTATTGCACTGCTAAAAAAAATAGGGTCAATTTCTTTGATAGACTCAATTTAAAGGGTTTGCTCCCATGCTATCATTTTTCACCATATTGCAAAAATAGCATTGCAATTGATCTGAATCATGCTTCATCTAGCACTGTACCATTAGATAGAAAATCAACGGTCCAGATCACACCTTGAATCACCCTCCATTCGTTTAACCCCATAAACATAGCTCATGCTCATTCACATCCAGCTCAAATCTGTTAGTGTCAAGGTCTCCTGCATCTGTGTAGAGTATCATGGGAAGCTGGTCAGGGAGGGGGGTGGAGAGGAGCCACGACCGGGAGAGGGGGAGGGGGTGGGGGTGGAGAGAAGGGGATCATGCGCACGTGGAGAAGGGCCCATGGAAAAAGAGTAAGTCGCGCGCAAAGGTGTCACGAGGTGGGTGGCCGTGGTCCATGGAGTCAGTGGCGTGGGAGAGAAGAGAAGTTAGGTTAGAGGAAGGAGCCGGAAGGGGACCCGGACTGTTGATACCATGTAGAGAATTATGAGAATACCTCGGTGGCTTTTTCACATATATAGACAAGATACAACTTGGAGTACAAGTTACATGATATACATGCATTAGCCTATACATATCTCTAATAGTCTGTCACCTCCTGCTATCCTCACCCCACCCCCCTTCACATGCCTTCCTCCCTGGCGCCCTTGGACCCTCTTTTGCACAACAAGCAGTCGCTGAAATCGAGTCACTGCTGCAAATCAGCACCCCTGCCAATCAGGGGGACGAGCAAGCCTGACACTGCCCGTTGCTGAGCTGCCCACCTACCAAGCCCTCCACCTAGAGGAGTGGTATGAAACAGGAGAAGCCATGAGGAGCTTGTGGAGATGTATGCCCCAGGTTGCCAAGTCATCGCACATTCTACAGAAGGCAAGTGCCAGCTTGCTTTTCCTCTTGACCTCTCTTTGGCTCCCTCCACTTATCAGAGAGAACAGAGATCAGCAGAGAAGGCTAAGCTGACAGAGCTTGACAGAGTACTAGAGGAGGGGGAGGGGAACAGATGCAGTGGTATTTTTTCAACCCTAAAAATGATGTTGCTGCAGCAAAACGGTTTGGATTGAGTGCTATGAGGGCATTTTTTTTAAAAAAATAGTGCAGCACAACCTTGCAAAAATATAGAGTTTTTGATGTGCATTGTTCAGCTCTATATATTGCGTATAAAAGATGGTATGCATATATTCAGATAGCTGGAACTATTCCTGGTAATTCATTGAGATGTCTTACTCTCCTTCAGACAAGTATGCATTGAGTTCTTTTTAAATCATGTACTGATATTCTAGGTTGGGCTACCAGCTCGTGGTAAGACCTTTACAGCAGCTAAACTTACAAGATATCTCAGATGGTTAGGTCATGAAACAAAACACTTCAATGTTGGAAAGGTGATCATTTAGCTTAAGCTAATTTTGTAGAGAAAATTGCATGTGTGTATGGTATCACTAATCATGTTTGCTATTTTGTTTTCTAGTACCGCCGGCTCAAGCATGGAACTAATCAGGTACTTACAACTTTGACTCGTCGTACCGATTTCTTTGGCAGGAGTGGGGGAAGGGGGGATGAGGGGTAGCGGCACATCCATTACTATTCTACTATTCTCAGACTTTTATTTAATTCTTGATATTTTTATGAAATATATAGCTTGCAATTCCAATTCTTTTTGCTCCTATATAACCCTGTCCAAGAAGAATTTCCAACAGCATTTTGTTATTTTGAGCAGACTGCTGATTTCTTTTCGTGGAGATAACAGGGAGGGTGTGGAGGCACGTAATGAGGTTAGTGAATTGCGCCAGGCATGCCTTTCTAGAAACATATACTATTTTCTTCTCTTTTTTTTCTGCTAAGATCGTCCCATGCTTTTTCAGGTGGCTGCATTAGCAATGGAAGATATGATATCTTGGATGCAGGAAGGTGGTCAGGTAGGGCATGGATTTGGTAGCGCTGCGTTAGTGCTTTTCGGTGATTTATTTTCAGCTGGTCTGCAGGTTGGTATTTTCGATGCCACAAACAGCACAAGAATACGGAGAAACATGCTGATGAAAATGGCTGCAGGAAAATGTAAGGTATGATTAAATTATTGTGTGCATCTTGGGCATCCTTTTTTGGTTTGAATTTTTTGTCTCCTGTCCTGCCAAGTGGCAATAGTAATTTTTTATCTCAAACTGAAAGGAGTGTAAGTGTCTTTTTCATTATGAAAATGTAAGGTATGATTAAGAAAGGAGTATTGTTTGGCAGTTGTCAGCCATGATCCATGATTAGTTTTTGTTCACATGTCACTTCTACAGCTGTCAAGCATTCATGCCCATTGCATTTATAAGTTATGACACTTTCAAATCATTTATGGCGGGTGCACTCCGTATATCAGGGTGAATGTTGTTCCTTTCCTTGTAGGCACCTTTGTTCTTGTGGTGGCCTGCCCCTCCCCCCCCCCCCTCCCTTCTAAAGTAGTAGATGTGCATACCTAGTGAACATGATCTAAATAGAGAAAGAGTGGCCTTCTAATAAGGTTCTCTTGTGTATTCATTCCTAAAGAGCTTAGAAATTTGCTTGGCAGTTTACAGTTGGTGAATAGTATTTCATTATCTTCACTGGATCCATGTACTTGCATTCTCTAAAGGATCTTCCCTCGTTTACAAAGTGAAAACCTCTTTGAACGGTCTATGCATTTGGTGCCATGGTGTGGAGATTAAAGCTCATGGCCAGTTGATTCTTAGTAATGCATGCATGTTGAAAGCCATTATTAGAAGCTACTGCATAAAAAGTTATATCAGCAAGAGATTTGGTATCTGGCTCAAAAAATAAACATTACTCCCTCCTATCACTATATATAGGATCAGCCACTCCAGAGCATATGAAGCATGTCATTATCTTCCATATTAGGATCATGGGAGCTATTACATTCTCATTTAACACTAAAATATAATGAACTGAGAATGCATTTTACCCTGCAAAGATTGGTCTTGCCAGCAAACTCAGCAAAACAGGAGTTACCATTAAAAAAAACTAAAGGCAGGATAGCTTATTTCTGTTCCTCAAGTATCGTCCGATGCTCAATTTCGCTCTTGAACTACCAAAGTGGCTGTTGCAGTCCTCGAACTTTTCTTTTAGGCTCATTCTTGCTCCTCATCCTTATCATGCCTCATCAGCCCCAGCTCCATCGCAAACAAAAATGGCTATTCCGCCAAACCTAAAGTATTACATATTGAGAGCAAATTAGATTATCCAGAAAAGCCATTGCTGAGGTACTTATGTTCCTGTTGCTGCCACCCAATTAGAACCTAGACTAACAAATCTTTCTTCTGAGTGTTATATGGTAGTGTCGGGAGAGGTTGACGAACATGTTTAAGACCTGTAATCAGATAATTTTTTTTTTGAGGCGCTGTAATCAGATAATTAGATTTGCTTAGGGAAAGAGTGGGTGACTACAATCACAAGAGTGAAATTCGGACCATTTTTCTCATTTATTGAAAAATTGTGTGAAGTTTTTCTTTTTCTTTTTCTACGCAAACAGTTTAAAACAAGTGAAGATTCAGTGCTCTTCTTTGGAAGAATATTTGGTTTGTTTTCTGACAGCATTTATAAAGTAGTCTCGTATAGTTGTACAAAACAGATTTTCTGATAAGATTTTTCATGAGGCGTGGCATATGTACATTATGGAACACTATATTAAGTTCCTGTGCTCCTGTATGGTTTGGGGGTGTACTACTATTTCCCTTTAACATATTTTTCCTTGCCTTTGCTTTCTAGATCATCTTTTTGGAAACATTATGTAATGACCAAGATGTTCTTGAGAGAAATATACGATTGAAAGTTCAACAAAGTCCTGATTATGCAGAGCAGTAAGAAATAAATTGTTTGCCTGCCTATTTGCATCCTGTTGGTGCACCTTTTATGCAATCATTGTCTTTCTATGTTACAGAACAGATTTTGAAGCTGGTGTACAAGATTTCAAAGAGCGATTGGCCTATT
This sequence comes from Hyparrhenia diplandra, assembly GCA_015847255.1. Lineage (NCBI taxonomy): Eukaryota > Viridiplantae > Streptophyta > Magnoliopsida > Poales > Poaceae > Hyparrhenia > Hyparrhenia diplandra. The sequence goes on from JADLZK010012932.1 coordinate 165,505, forward strand.
ATGAAAAGGTCTGTAATTGCCAAATTATATTATATAGGAGCAAATTTTTCTTGTCAAGAATATAGTGCAGTTATATGTAAACATTTCGAACCTTTTCAGGTCTATGAACCGGTGGAAGAAGGTTCTTACATAAAAATGATTGACATGGTTAGTGGCAAGGGGGGCCAACTCAAGGTATGCATGAACAGTCAATTGACACATGTAAAAGTAATATCAAAAGTTCTATTACCTGCGATGTTGCTACTTTATGATTGCTTAATTGTACAATATTGCACTTGTTATTATGCTTATCATACAAATACTAATATATCGAGTAGAAGCATATGCACTGTTTTGAAATGTAAGACAAAATTGACTTTCTGCATATATACTACTGGCATACCTTGCAGCCTTGCTTCCAGTGGCATATTCCTAATCTCATACCCTACTGTGGTTTTCATGCAGATTAATGACATAAGTGGTTACTTGCCTGGACGGATTGTTTTCTTCTTGGTACATACACAGAAAATCATATCCTTTTATCGTGCACACATTAAGACTACTGGATATCTTTGTAGTTTGGCGTGTAGGTCAAATCGTAATTTGTGTTGTGTTTAGTGATTCAATGATACAGCTGTCTAATCTGCTGGGGTCTATCTGATTAGTTTTATGTTTATATGAATATTTTTGTCAAATTTCTGCTCTGCACTTTATCTTCAAAATGTGGTAATTGAGTCACAGTGAATCCTAACTGCGTCTTTTTTTTTGTTGCTTGAACCTGAAGAATTCAACACACCACTGATAGATATAGGTCAAATCATGATGAGTTTTTTCAACTGTATGTATTGTTACAGGTTAACTGTCATCTGACGCCTCGTCCTATCCTGCTAACAAGACATGGCGAAAGTATGGATAATGTCAGAGGAAGAATCGGTGGAGACTCTTCTTTGAGGTAAGTTTCTTTATTTTGTATTCCTGTTATTAATATCTTTGATTTCTTTGTTCTGCATTTTGGTATTTACCTATTTGCTGTCATTTTAATTTGGATGTCATGCAAGGAAAAATCCTTAATAAGTTTCAAATGTTTGTGATCTTGCATGTCAACATGCACAACCAGTAAAAGTGAAAGATGATCAAGTCCGAAAAAAAAAAACGTTTCTTGCTAATATTGCCTCTATTTTTTCCCCTTAAGTGCACTGTCATGTGGGCGCCGTAGGGCGCGGTCAACATGTGGACCATGCAACCCGCACCAGCAGGAGGCAAGGAGCAATCGACATCGAGAAATTGGCTCAAGAATAGGAGGAAAGGAAAGGCGGGGAATAATCGGCGCCATGCAAGATCAAGCGCTAAGAATAGACAATGCGTAAAAGGAAAGACAAAGAGCAGGGGAGGCCTCGGTGCCTATTTAGTCCGGTGTAATCAAACCGCAAAGGACAATCAAGAATCAAGTATCTCTAATCTCCTCTCTCCCAAATGTCTCTCAAGCGCCTAGGGTCGCTACCCTAGAACTAAGCCTGCGGTAGAGGGGGTATAACCTCACCGGAGAAGACACTATCGTCATGGATCCAAGGTCCATGACAACTTGGTATCACGCAGTCATTGTCCTCGCCTACTACCGAATCACCATCACCACCATCCACCACAAACCACCCCCTCCAGTTACCCGGCGCCACAACGATTCCACCGCGGTTGAGTGGGATTTTCCACGCTACAATGGTTATATTACATCTTCATCAATCAATGAAGTCAGTTATATAGGAAAGCGCATCATGGTGGAAGAAAAGGTGTGGATGGCTTCTGTCATACGGAAGATGATGCCCGGGTTTGGTTCCTCAAGTACCGGGATGAGGGCAAAAGCGTGGCGTCGCTTCATGTATGTTGTGCTTGACTTCGGATCATCTTTGCGACCACTAGCCTTGCGGATGGGATGCAATATTCAAGAGGACATGGATCTTGGTCACCATGATAATTCAACCGTTGTCTTTTCTCACGAGAAGTCCGAGCATGAACGCTTTTGCTGTGTGATGGAATAAGCGGTATGCAGGGATTCATGGTGGCACTTTATTCAAGGAAGCTTGCACAGCTTTTGGGTGCGACTGAAGGCGGCGGACGAGGTTCTAAGTATCGCCATTTGCTGGTGCTGTTCAATGGGAAAAAGCGCCTTAAGTTTATTTCTCGGGGGCCATCCCATGGACCGTCATCCAGAGAACAATATTAACAGCACATCCGCATCATTGGTAGGGCAAAGGTTCCTTGTTATAAATGATGAAAAGGGCATGCTGCTCCGACTGTCCGCTACTTATAGGCGTGTTACCTGAGCTCCCTTATACCTCCCCTTGTGTTCCAATTGAAGACAATGGCGGGTATGGGGCCTGGGGTATGTGATACCATGACGCAAGGCAGCATAAAGAAAAGTAAACGGTGGTGGCTGCCTTTGTTGTCCCGTGAAACGCCTGGTTGGTGTCATAGCATTTTATGTCAACAACCTTTCTTCATCACTGAAATTTTGGCCGGATCCACTCTTCCCATGGGATTGGAGGACATAGTTGTAGTCTAAATTTATTTCATATTTTAGTTCCCAATTTATTTCGCATTTTAGTCTTAAATAAGAAAGGTAAGCCAAGATGTAAAAGGCTTAACCTTAGGTCGGGTCATATAGGTCTACGGCAGCTCGTGGGACGCTTGGCGTCCGAAGGGGGGGAGAGATGTCATGTGGCCTAGGGCGCGGTCAACATGTGGACCATGCAACCCGCACCGCTTAGGAGGCAAGGAGCAATCGACATCGAGAAATTGGCTCAAGAATAGGAGGAAAGGAAAGGCTGGAATAATGCGCCATGCAAGATCAGCGTGCTAAGAATAGACAATGCAGAAAAGGAAAGACAAAGAGGCAGGGAGGCCTCGGTGCCTATTTAGTCCGGTGTAATCAAACCGCAAAGGACAATCAAGAATCAAGTATCTCTAATCTCCTCTCTCCCAAATTTCTCAAGCGCCAAAGGGCTGCTACCCTAGAACTAATTGCGGTAGAGGGGTATAACCTCACCGGAGAAGACACTATCGTCATGGATCCAGGTCCATGACATGTCATAAGAACTGCATGTCATTGTGGTAAGTAGGAATGAAGTTATGAATAAACAAACACCACCTCGCCCTTGTTTTTCCTCTTTTGAGTTGAGTGTCGCATTATGATTATATTAATATTATCATCAATGAACTTAGTTATATATGAAATTGACTTGTGATAGACCAAGGTATAAGCCTTGGTGGTAAAGACATAATGAACTTGTGAGCTCTTACCTTGAAAAGGGGAAAAGAGAGGGTGTTACATGTATGGGAAAGTGACTTCATTCATCTTTGCTTATGCTTGCATGGATGCAATATTTGGGAAATTCTTGGTGTATGCTAATTTTGCATTCGGCTTTTGACTTTTCGTGTAATTTTGCATTGGGCTTTTGACTTTCGTGTGATGGAATAATTGGTATGCAGTGAACGGTGAGCTTTATTCAAGGAAGCTTGCTAGCTTTGTGGAGAAGCGACTGAAGTCCGAGCGGACTGCCTCTGTAAGTATGCCATTTGCTTCTCTGTTCAGTGAAGGAAAAAAAAAGAATTATTAAGTTTATTTGCAGCAATGATTTCAGATATGGACTAGCACACTCCAGAGAACAATATTAACAGCACATCCGATCATTGGTTTTCCAAAGGTTAGCTATTATAAATGATGAAAAGGGTCTTAGCAAGACTGTCCTCTACTTATAGAAGTGTTACCTAAACTAACTTATTTCTTCTTGTGTTCTTCTAGATACAATGGCGTGCTCTTGCCGAGATAAATGCTGGGGTATGTGATGGGATGACATACGATGAAATAAAGAAAAGTAAACCTGAAGAATATGAGTACGTGAAATCACTGATATCATAGCATTTTATGTCAAAAATTATTCTTCATCACTGAAATTTTTGGTTTACATTCCACTAGATTGTAAATCTGATTGGAGACCCATGTTATTACACAATTTTTCAGTAGCTCCCCTCCCCATTCTGTTTGCCTCATGTTATATACCTTCTCAGATTCGAAAGAAAAGACAAGCTGAGGTATCGTTATCCGAGAGGAGAATCCTACCTTGACGTCATTCAAAGGTTGGTATGGCCTACTTGATACTATCGCATGCCTCTTTACGTAATCCAGTTACTTATATGTGTGACCACTTAATAATCTTAAAATTCCTCTGTCCAGGTTAGAACCTGTAATAATTGAGCTTGAACGACAGCGTGCTCCAGTAGTAGTCATAGCTCACCAGGTAAGAAGTACCAGCATTTTCATTCTTCTATTCTTTTTGGTGCTAAGCTATAGTAGATGCCTGAAAAGAATTATGTATAGGCGGTGTTAAGAGCACTTTATGCATATTTTGCGGACAAACCACTCGAGGAAGTCCCAAATATTGAGGTGAGGCATTTTGTGCCAATTTGTAGTACTTTCTCCGGTCAGAAATATATGTCCATCTAGGCTTGTCATAAGTCTAACTTGTTTACCTGGCTATCAATATCTAAAAGTTGTATATTTAGAAACATAGTTTGGCATGGCTGAATTCATCTCTATTAGAAGTCAAACTTAAACAAATTTGACTTAACACAAACATAGATGGACTTATATTTCTGATCAGAGGTAGTAATGATTATTTTACTATGGCTAAAAATATCTTCCTGCAGATACCTCTACATACAATAATTGAGATACAAATGGGTGTTGCTGGTGTTCAAGAGAAACGGTACAAACTCATGGATGCAATCCATCCCACAGCGGGGTTGTAACTTGTAAGAAATAATGCATGGAGCTGAGCTCGCCTTCTAAAAGCAATGGTGGGACAAATAAATTTTGTGATGAAATATGTGTCACAACATTCAATCAATTAGAAGCTATAGTTCGAAGTGGAATATTACCCCCCCCCCCCCCACACACACACACACACACACCCACACCCCACCACCACTAGGTTTAGCACATAGATGATTTGACATTTGATACAAATTTTGCTGGTTATGTACTCTTCATGATTCATGAGTTTTAAGGAAGTTTATTCTGGTCCCCAAGACTTGTCAGGGCTCGCGCCAGAGACAGTTCCGTTCTAGTAACGAGCTACCTTTCAAAAATACTAGTTCCATCATAGAACTTCTATGGAGTTAGTGCAAGTGGATGAGAAGATAATTATAGTCAGCCGAATAAAAAATAAAAACATTTTCAGCTAAAATCCTAATGGTTATAACGAAAGAAGATAATTACCCTCAGTGGCTTATCTTGCTAGTTTTGTATATCTGTATGCGTAGTTTGTTCAGCCTTTTTCATTCCAAAGAAAACTTATGGTTGCCCACCCCTCTCTGTAAGCCCTTGGCCCATAAGCATTGTTCACCTAAACAACGGCTTAGTCTGTTTAATTAACGTTTACAAGGTAAATGAAGCCCATTCATGTCGTTTAGGCCCTAAACAGTAAAATAAAAGATTGGATTGTTTAGACTTTAGACCAATTTAAATCGTTATTAAAACCCATCTCGACATAACCAGGATAAACATGATTAAATGAGCTAAACAATCTTTCAATTCGCCATTTAATCAATAAAAGAATTAAAATTGCCACATTTGACACCCAACCGATTAACATAGTAAGTATATAAGATTAAGTGAAACCTTTTTATTCAAAAAAAAAAAAGTGGACTATTTTTTTTATAGACGTAAATATGTAAACTTTCAACATATTTGACATTTACACATATAATATGTATATTTTAATATTAATATACAAAGCTGTTTAAACCATCTATACAAATACTAAACAAAAGGTGATCGGCTATCTATCGTTTAGTGTTTAGAAGAATACGCTACCCACAAAAAGGCTACTTGTCCACTCAAATTGAAGAGAAGTTCCAAAAAGAGAATGATCAATTACCCACAATGATATTTTTCTCGTCCACAAAATTTACTATGATAATGTTGTGTAAATAGTCACCCGGCACTCACAATTACCATTGGTGGACGACTGGCTGTGACTCACAATTACCATTGGTATCCCTAAAAAAAAAACAATTACCATTGGTAGGCTGGTAATTGTGAGTTACCCACAAAAAATTCCTTTATATAAATGAGCGCGGCCTGTGACCATGCTAGTAACTCTCTGCTTTAGTGCAACCACCCCCACCCGGCCTGCTCTGCTCGTTAAGCCAGCCTCCCGTTCACTGTCGCTCGCACGACGACGAGATGCCCGGCCACCAGCCACCGCCGGAGAGTGCCACCGGGTACTGGAGCGACGGCGAGACGACGGCCCTCATCGACGCGTGGGCCCCCACCTGCGCCGCCGCCCGAGTGGCCTCCTCCTGGAGGACTGGCGCGCCGTGGAAAGAGCCGTCAACGCCCACCGCGCTGCCGCGGGGCGCCGCTTCAAGCGCACTCGCGTCCAGTGCCAGACCCGCATCCGCACCCTGAAGCAGCGGTACAAGGAGGAGGTCCCGAAGCAGCCGCCGTCAGGGTGGCGCCACCTCCCACGGCTCCGCGCGTTTCTGGCCAGCCCCGACGACTCGCCTCCGGGCTTTCCGTCCAGGGCGACCTTCGTCAACCAGGAGGTGGAGGAGGATGAGGAGGAGGTGGTGGGCGGAGGAGGAATTGGGCAGGTGGAGGGTGAGGAGGAGAAGAAGGAGGTGGGGGAGGCCTTGGGCTGGCGGATAGCTGGACTGTTCCGAGGAGGCTGAGGAATGCGGCCACTGGGACGGGATTCTGCCCGGGAGCGGTGGTGTTGAAGCTGGCGGAGGTGTACGAGCGGGTGGAGCTGGCTAGGATCGCCGCCCAGAACGTCAAGACGGAGCAGCAGGTGCAGGAGATGGAGGTGCCGAAGGCCATGAATGACGCCGTGAAGATGGAGAAGTAAAGCTGAAAACTGCGAAACATGTTACCGAATAAAGTTTCCCTCCTGCCATTGAAGATGAAGCATGGACGCATCATAGATGATGTGTACCAAAAATACAGTAGCTTAGAGTAGACATTACTTTAGTGTTGTGTTCTTAGAATTGTGGTATCTTGATACAGTAGCTTAGAGAAAGAACTTATTTTAGTTAGTGTTTAGTGTTCTTAGAATTGTGCTACCTTGAGTGGTTTATCTTATTGTACTAGTTTCTTTCAAAAAAACTTAATTGTACCAGTAAACAACAACATATGTACGTTGGAATGTAATACTACTTAACAGGAGTGGCCTTTATGTTGCTAAGGAAAATTGTGATGAATGGCAGGATGAAAAAATAAATGGTCGGATCGTTAGTTCATTGTACCAGTGCGCCTTTAGCTTCATTTTTTTGGTACTGGCGCAGTCACTTGCTGTTGCTAGGCACTACACCTACACGTTGATGTCCAATCATTTTAGAAGATCACAAATCACAACTCCTACATTTGGGCATAGCACAATTCTTCTTGAAGGAGGATTGGTTTCCTGGTGATTGATCCTTCCATAGTATTATATACTCCAGTCATTTCTATTCAGAATTGCTGAACATCAACTGAAATCGAGCGTTACGCCCTCAGTGGTTCAGCTGTAGTCCTCTCCTCAGCTAGCCTTTCATTCTCCATGACACGTACAAGTAGAACGCGGCGTTTTGCAGCCGGGAGCACCGCGCCTTTGGGCTACCGGGCGACTCGCCGCAGACGCGCGCCGGTCGCCACCCCCCCGCATGCGCTTGCGCCAGATGTTGCCGCGGCGAAACAAGGCCGAGGGCACCCAGCGTTCCGGTGGCCGCACAGCACCAAGGCACCAACGGAAGCCAACCCAGCCCGATCCAGCAAAAACCTCAGCGTGAACGTGAGCGTGACCGGACCGCACCCGACCCGAGCCCACTCACCACCCCGCACCGGTGCACCGTGCCGTGCCTGCCGTGCCGTGGATGCACGCGTACCACGGCACCACGCACTTGTTACGGGTGGACGCGACGCGACCCGACCGATCGAAGCCGCAGCAACAAACATCAAACGCTCCTCACGCACGGCCGCGCCCAACCGGACTCGCCAAGCCTCCTCCCTCTCCTCGAACCAGCACCAGCCAGCCTCTCTCCGCCCGCCCGTCGTCCGCCGGCGCGGATGTCGTCGTCGTCGTCGTTGCGCCGCCGCCCGCAGCCGCCGCCGCCGGCGTGGACGCCCGAGCCGTGGAGCGACGGGGAGACGTCCGCGCTGCTGGACGCGTGGGGCCCGCGCCACCTCCGCGCGCGCGGCGGCGGCGCGCTCCGCCCCGCCGACTGGCGGGCCTGCGCCGACGCCGTCACCTCCCGCCGCGCCAAGGCCGGCCGGGCACCGCGCACCGTCGACCAGTGCAAGAACCGCCTGGATTACCTCAAGAAGCGCCTCAGGGCCGAGCGCTCCAGGCCCAAGCGGGCCCCGCCCACGCCGCCGCCGGTCTCGGGATGGCTCGACCGCCTCCGCGCGCTGCTGCACCTCGCCCCTCCGCTCCTCCAGGGGTCGCCAAAACGACCAAGGTGAAGGTGAAGGTGAAGGTGAAAGGAGGAGGAGGACGACGACGACGACGATGACTACGACGACGACGAGAAGGCGAGCGGCGGGGCTCCTCTGCCCCGCTACTGGCCGCCGGTGCCCAAGCGGCCGAGGACGGCGGTGGCGCTGTCGCCGTTGAGCGCCGCCTCCGGTGAGCACCCTGGAGGCGGCGGGAAGACCTGCACGGAAGTGGCGGCGGCTCTCGACAGGCTTGCCGGGACGTACGAGCGGGTGGAGGCGGCCAAGCAGAAGGAGACGACGCGGCTGGAGGAGCGGCGCCTGGAGGCGATGCGTGATCTCGAGATCGAGCGTATGCGGCTCCTCGTCGACGTCGCCGTCACCGTCGGTGTCGATGGCGCCGCCGCCGCCGCAACAACCGCCGGCGGCGACTTCTAGTTGGTGAGTTGTGATTTCTGTTCCGGTTCAACGCGTGCTTGCGTGCGCTAGCGGAGCAGGTCGCGTATAGATCATGTGATTATTGCGGAATTCATGTTCGATAATCGTTGGTTCATGTTGGAATTGTGATGCAGCGCGGCTAGAAATTTCCACTTCACTACGAGAACACCAACTGACACATGATCGATCATTCCATTAGGCTAGACATTCTTAATTTCCACAACGGACATCGAATTGGTTGCTCAGATCGTTTGGTGTGTACTACATGATATTGAACAAGCAATGCTGGTCTTTCTGATCAAACTACTCACTATGCAAGCTTGCTCCTGCTGAAATGTCCTGTCGCACCTCTTGCCAATAGATTACAGGATTCATACTTCCATAAGCTCTTATTGTTGTTGTTCAGAGATGGAGTGATGATAATCTGTTTATTTGTGTGAATGCATGATAAGTTAATCACGTCTGACCGTTCAATCTTTCAGAAGATACAGCTCCCTGACACTTGTGTTGTCTTTGTTCTCTTTTGCAGAGGGGACTTGGACAATAGGCTGGCTAAGGTTGCCAATTCCAGCCTATAATTTTCCTCAAAGAGACGAGTGCATCATGGAGATACAAGTCACTTGATGTGATGTTCTTCTGAAAAGTTGAATCGGTTTAGGTTACAGGAAAAGCTTAGCCAGAAATAGGATAGCACATGGTGAGATTTTTTAAGTTCACTGATTGTGGGTCTGCAATCAACTGGAAAGGGGGGGAGGCTTAATAGCCTGAAAAGTGTCTTTGTTAATGTTAGCTATTTAGGCTTCACTTTGGTAACTACTGCTGTAATCCCTCTTGGTTTACAGCGGTTCGGCTGCTCGGTTGCGAGACATTCTGATCATCCAGTATCATCCAGTACATACGATATCTTGGATGCTTTGTCTGATGCTATAGTTCTTATGATGATTATGTTGCTCTGCCTATGATCGTCACTCTGCTAATGATTGGCAAGGTGCTTTCTGGCGCTGTGGTGCATGTTATGTACTTTCCATGCAATTATTGTTCATTCATTCATCACTCTAATGATTTGAAAAGGCTGACAGGCGATAACGGTTTCCCAGCAGAAGTGCAGAACAGCAGAACAGCGTTGCAAGATCGTTCAGAAACAGATAGACGTTTCAGAATTTTCAGGGCGCTTCAGAGTTCATAACATATTTTTTCCAATAAATTAAAAGCCTGTTTTTCAGAGTGAGATCCTACAGATTCCATATACTCTTTTTACAATTGATTTCAGTTCCGTTTAACCAGTGTTTTATCGATCACTGCATTCAGTCGTCGCAACACAGCATGGAAGCCGGTAAAACACCACCACACAAATGCCCAGTACCATATGCTCAGGTGGTTTGTTCTCCGAACAGCAGAAGCACGATGCATCAATGGGCAGGCCTGTCATTAATTTGATCCAGCCCACTTTACCTGGGGATTTTATACGTGGGCCGAGGGACGCTCATGTTTCGATCGGTCCGTCTAAATCCTTTATTTATTTATTTTGCTCAAATAAGGCCCCATGGGTTTTATAAAAACATATCCTGTGCAAACTAGGATTTCATGAAAACCCATGCAAGCATGGCAAAAGGTCATTAAATTCACCAAAAAAATCACGATATAGATGATATGATGATGCAGTCTTGTAAAATATCATATCAAATTCGACTTTCGTTTGTGAGAGATATAAAAATAACAAATTTACTTGAAGAAAGTTGTCTAGATGATTTGTTAGAAATTTGTTATTTTTATATGTCACAAACGAAGTCGAATTTGAACCGGATATTTTGCAAGATTGTGTAAATCGTATCATTCCATGTGTGATTTTTTAGTGAGTTTAGAAAAAAAATTTTGTCATGGTTTGCACAGATTTTCATAAAAACTTTACATAACATCGGTTTAATTTCAAAAAAAGATGACTCGCGAATGCTCCAAACAAGCACACTTCAAAATTTTCTACACTCTTATCACATCATGAAGCATTAAATGCATCAAAAGACACATCAGTGAAATGTAGGAAAAAAAAAACTAATTACAAGTTTAGATGTACATTACGGACCATTATTCTTTTTTGAGCCTAGTTACGCCATGGTAGGAAAATATTACCACAAACAAACGAAATTTGGCAGCATCTAAACACAGCCATATATGCTATTACTACCTGTTTATGATAGTACTTTTGTTTTCTTTTTTTTCGAAACCGGGACATTACCCGTTTTGCATATATATATTTTTTTTTTTTTGCATAGTACTTTTTTTTTTCATGAATACGTTAAAAAAAATAGCAAGGAATATTGCTTATGATAATACTCCTACTACTACTTTGAACTCGAGTTTGGAACCATTGGAGGCTTCTGCCACACAAACCCGGGCATTGGCACCCATGACTCGCGATCATGGGAGCAGTGCACCGAACATTCCGAGACTGGTCACCTCACCTTTTTCCTCCCGGGTTGCGTCAGTGCGTGTGCGTGGCCGCAAAACAGGTCGACAGCGGACCACGTCCTCCGTACTAGCTATTGCAGCCATTATTGGCGACGGACAAAGGGGTTTGAACGTGCGGCCCATTACTGGGAGAAGAGAACTCTCGATCTAGAGAGTATTCTTCTGTTCCAAATTTTTTAAAAACCGAGTGTAAAAATTTTTTTAAAACCGCTTAAAAACCGGTGTTTTCTCAGAAATTTATTTTTGTTACGACTTATTTTATAAAGAAGATACTTAGGAGTATCATTCATTTCCATCTTATTTTCATCATCAACAAAGAAAAAAAATCGAGAGGGTCAAAAGAAAAACGCATGATGTTGACCTACCTGTACTCCTGTCTCCTGTAGCGTCAGATAAGTCCGAGGTCTACGTATTTTGGATCCATGGTCTGCTTGCGCCACACCGCACGACGTTAAGCTTGTCGCGACGCGCCGCTAGCAGATCACGGCCATCCGTTATCAAGGATGGGACCTGGGACTGTGAGGGGAGAGGGAGCTTGGATATGATGAGCACATGGGGTCGTCGTCTCGTCCGTCTCCCCCATCTTGCACGGCACAGCCCATAATGCATGGGTGGCGAAATTAAGCGTAAACAGTGTGTAATGCCTCCACCATGGTGACGCTAATTCCTAGCTGCTATCTCTTTCTCAATCGCTGATAGTACCTGCTGATCTGCCCTCCTCACCAATCACTTCATCATCAGCGGCACCCCATGATTGTTGCTCCTCACGGAGTACGCTGTACGTCCAACTTTTGCCCCGCACCGGTGGGCCCCATGCCCATCGTCGCTCAATATCATGATCCTGCACATTATTATCAGGAAGCCAAAATAGTGACATTCCCAAATTACAACAACATTCCACCTATA
>JADLZK010012933.1:0-77541 GCA_015847255.1 Hyparrhenia diplandra
ATTCAATCTCATCGGCAAGGAAGAGGATTAGCGCTAGTTAGTGTTATAGTTAGCACCGCGAAGGGGCATGTCCCTTCGTCAGTTAACTTTCACCAGTTCCTCGAGGAGTCGTGTCCGTACGACGTCCGTACGACGCGTCCCTGTACTTCTATATAATCTCCGAGATCAACGAAAGATAACGGTTGTTCTAATCTCCGTTTCATTTACATTTCACTTTAATACGTTATCAGTACTCTGCTCTTTGGACAAGAGAGAAGACGAACAGAAGAACACACGCACGTTGCTTCCAGAGGCACATGCCTCTGAACCCCCATCGCATTTTAATTCGTATATGACTCTGTTAGTCCTACCAATTATGTGCTGTGAGAATTACTATTATGTTTAGGTCCTTGACTTTCATAATTGTAACTGTGATATTTATCATTGTAAATATCCGATTGTGATATTGTTCAAATGATTTGTCCATGTTGTACGACAAATCCAATAATCAATATCCCTTTTATTATAACCATTGATCTTGCAATTATTTATTTGTTTTCTTATTTGCAATCGATCAATTTATTTAAGCCTTTTTATGCTTTCAATTTTTAAAACACTATGTGCTTAAATAATGGATGCAACATTATATGTGTAATTTTTCATCAATTATATAACACACATGTTCTCTATTTAAATGTTGGCCATACACAAGGTAGCAAAATTACACAAGGTACCCAACATTACAAATTAGAACATTTGGTCTACATCTTTTTCACAAAGATGACTACCATTAATTTGCATTCCTATTGGCCATACACAAGGTAGCACCATAGTTGCTCTTTGTGGGATCCGCACTAAGTCTATAACTTAGTGACTATCCTCAACGTGCGCACCCAATTCGTTTTTGCAAATTAGACTAAGGTCTACATCAATTCTTGATGACTACCTTAAAGACGTGCTTATACAAATTGCATAATTATTTGGCATATACTATAAATAGAAAATATGCCCATTTAGAGGTTCACGTGATTACCTCCATCGCCTAATTATGCCATGAGTATTTACACCATAAATAATACAAGATTTATCTTGTCTCTATCTTGCATCCGTATTTACAACACACCTCAACATTTTAATAACTTAAAATGTTTCGATGGTTTTTGCATCATGTAGGATCAATGACTGCCAAAGAGTTTGATTCGCCGCTCTTGACGACAACAATTATCCCACATGGGGTGTGGATGTAAACGTTAGTCTTGCGTCCCGTGGACTTTATCAAGTTGTGTTACCACCCGGCGGGTGTTGCACCACTTAACGATCAACATGTATACACGCCCTATACCTAATTAGAAGCCATATTCATCCCGATCTTAAATTTGAATACTTGTTGGAAGAAAATCCACGGAACCTATGGAATTCACTTAAGCAACGCTATGAACAACAAAAGGCACTTGTCCCCGAACTATGAGTGGACACAACTTCGCTTACAAGATTTTAAAACGTGAGTGATTACAATCATGTTGTTCATAGAATTTGCTCAAAGTTGCAATTCTGCGAGAAAGAACCTACAAATGGGGATAAGATAGAAAAAGACTTTTGTCTACTATGCTCCCATCTGAAAGGATTCTTCAACAACAATACCGTGAACGACGTTTCGTGTTTATTCGAACTTATACAAACTCTACTTGAGGCCGAAAAACATTCTCGAACTTATGGTTTGAATAACCAAAGGCGCCCATAGGGTCAGCTCCATTGTCGGAAGTACATGCGTACACTCAAAATAAAACCCAAAAATAATGATGGATCTCCTAAGACCCGTCATCAAGGAAATTCCAAGAAGGGTAAAAAACAAGCCTTGACGCAACAAGAAATTCCAAAATCGTGGTCCCAACAAGGGTAAGAACATTTCCAAACATAGGAATGACAAACTTGTGTCAAAAGTGTGGTTGTTGTGGCCACATCACAAAGAAATGTCGTACCCCAAGTCATCTTGTAGATCTATACTTAAAGTTCTGTGGGTTTATGACGAAGCCGCACCATGACAAGTATGAAGCCCACTTCCATATATAACAGTCATGTGGTATTGCTCTATATGAGGCATCACGAGAATGTGTATGGCTTCAGCGAGATGATTAACCACATACAACGGTCATGTGGTATTGGTTCAATTGAATCACCTACAATTATCTATGAAGATAGTGCTCGCTTGTGTTACAAAGATGCAAATAGGTTACATAAAGAGTAATATCACTAAGCATTTTATTCCTAAGTTGTTTTATCCCCATGAATTACAAGAATGCGGGGAAATAAACATCTTGCAAATCAAGTCATGTGATAACCTCACGACCTATTTACTAAGTCCTTACCAACTTCGTATTCCAAAAATTGGTTCATGGAATTGGTATGCGACTTAACTTCTAGATTTGCGAGTAATCGGGGGAGAAATCCCTAAATAGTAGTAACTGCACTAAAAGCATCATATTATACTCTTTTCTTTCACAATTTTACTCAAGAAGTTTCTTGTTAAAGTTTTTAATGAGGTAATATTAACATAAGCGTGTCATATTTTCTATTTTCCCACTAGGTTTTTGTTGGAAAATATCAAAGACATATATTGCCCTCACAACTCATTCATGGTTTTTCCATAAAAGGTTTTTCATGAGAGTTATCCAAGAGGCAATACCAATAATATGTCATCATATTTTCTCCTAATTTTTTCCACTGGTTTTTATAGAAGTTTTAGCGACATATCAACCTAGATTACTCCTCATATTTTTCCGAAAGGTTTATGGGGAGTTAACTATATGTCGTATCTCCAATATTTTTTCCCCATTGGGGTTTTTAATGGGATACCAATGACATAGTGGTTTATTTAAATCACAAACACATATATGATATTTTCTCCTTATTTTCCTAATAAGGTTTAAAGGAGTTTTTATAGCATATCTATATATACATATTCCTCGATTTTTCCCACGAGGTTTTTTGAGGAATCCAAGCTACTGACTTCATTGATCTCAACAAAGATTCGATCGAGGGGAGTGTTGTGAAACGACACTGTTCATCAACATGCATCCATTCAATCTCATCGGCAAGGAAGAGGATTAGCATTTAGTTAGTGTTAGTTGTTAGCACTGCGAAGGGGCATGTCCCTTCGTCGTTAACTTTCACCAGTTCGAAGAGTCGCGTCGATACGGCGTTCGATGCGACGTCCGTACGATGCGCCCCTGTACTTGTATATAATCTCGAGATCAATGAAAGATAACGGTTGTTCCATTCTCTGTTCATTTACATTTCACTTTAATACTCCCTACTCTCTTCCGGATTTCGTCGTGAAAAAAATCACTGTACCATCGACGTTCTAGTGCTAGTAAATTGTTTTTGGGAAATCTTCACTATACGTAAATTAAGCAGAGAGGATGTTGTACAAAAGCTGCTAGGAGGATTCAATGCATGTCAATAGTCTGTTAGCTGATCAGATTGCCTAGTGAATCCTGTGTGGCTGTGTGAAGTTTGGCCTGAAATTCTGAACAATTCTGTGTAAGACGGTCTTTCTTATATAATTCTAGCATCAGTTTATAGTGAATTGAAAGTAACCCCCCTCTGCTCTTACTGCTGCATACAAATTCGCCCACAACTAAAACAAACTATACAAGTTCAGTTATGAAACAAACAACTGCCATGCTAGTACTTCAGAACATTGCGGGTTGTACATCCTCTTGATCTGCGGACAACCCAAAAGCACACCGATGCATCGATACGTATACAACATATAAAGTATTATTGTACGTGCAGTTTTTTGTGCTGCTAACTAGCTCCTACATACGTATAGGCCTTGTTTTTTTGTCTAAGTCGGTGGTGTTTTAGGTTTGATTTAGCTGCCCATTGGAGCTCGAGGAGCAGAGAACAGAGGTTTAATAAAAACCTTCAACAAATTATTAAATTAGATTAGATTTCCAAATGTTGTTATCAATTGTTTCTGATTTCTGTAGTAGCCAAAGATATTGAGCAGGAACGACTCTCCAAAGTGCACAAAAGACATAAAAAGGGCGAGTTAAGCTTTTAGGGGATGCGTATCGCCGTTCATTAGATCATTTGAGAGATAAGAGTGCTTTCACCTCTGTGTTTGTTAATAGAACTTGTAATAACCGTTTAGCTCACACCCTGCAAAGCAAGTCGATCTCCGACGATATATGGCGACTGGATGGATGCGTCACAGTTAGCCCAACCAATTAACATTGCCAATCCGTTGATCGAGGATTGTATAATCATGTTAATCCCTAATTATTAACAGAAGAAACAATGCAAGTCGAAAAAAAACTATGCCAAAACAAAGATTCCATGTATACATATGTAAGGATAAAGCGGGCAAATACTTTCTAGGCCGGCTATATATATTCTTGCACCTTTCCTATACATGTTTCGAAAGAATTTTTCTAATCTATCTTGCGACCACGCGAGGCCAGGAAAGCGGATGTCTGCACGCGAGCAACCACGCGACATACGCGCGGCAACCCGGACTTTGCTCGCCGTTGCACCAGACCATCCTATTTTGTCTTTGTTTTCCATAAAAAAATTTGTTTACGGTCTCTTGTTTGCTATGTAAAATTGTTTAAATCTGTATCTTGTCCATTGTGCTTGATACCAACCCTCTTTTGTCCTTGTTTTTTTTATAGAAAATTGTTAATTGTCTCTTGTCTGCTGTGGTAAAATTGTGCTAGCTAAGTACCTATTATAGATCTCACCCTTAGATGATGATCCAAGGGTATATCACGTATCAAGAAATGTTGGTTATTTTTCTTATAAAAGAGGTATAACAACTCCCATATTCTTGGCTTCTCAAAACGTGTCGTTGCAAACAAGGAGAGAGAGAGGGTGTGTCTTAACTCGATCAGCCTCAATGTACGTAGCTAGCGTCCTCAGCTAGCGAGCACCTTTGGATTATCCGTTGCTAGTCCGTCCCCGCCGTGGAAATGGGCAAAATCAACCGTAGCGTCCAACAAACATAACGGTCGGCCATGCCCGCGTGTGCCCCCGTACGCACGTGCAGTAATGGGACGCGACAGCAGCTACTCCTACGTGCCAGTCTACGTACTACAGGCCATAGCTTTGCAGGTTGCACTTTGCACGCACGAAGGTGGAAGCGCAAAGTGTGGATGTGGCGCCGTACGTACACTGCACGCCCGATCTTTTCCCGGCCGGCCTGTCTAGAAAGGCGTGCGTGCGTACCGTGTGGGCATGTGGCATGCACGGCAGCAGCTACTAGCGCTGGCTGGGTGGATCGATCTGTGACCACTCATCACACGTACACCTGGCGGTGTACTACGGCATTGTTGCAGTTGGTTAAAGAGGCGACGAGCTGATCGGGCGTTTGCCGCTCGTGTCTGGCTACTGTGCCTGTGCGAGCGCAGAATCCTCCGCGGTAGGAGTAGGACTGTAGGAGTACGTAGAGGCGTTGGCATCATCCGGCCGCCGATCGAATCGGCCCATGAACCATCGCATCGACTCCATCTCACCATGCATCTGTACATGTACGTCCAATGTTTGTGCGTGCGTGCGTGCGTGCGAGAGGCTGGCCGACCGGCCCCGTGCGTGTTGTCACCTCCGTGGCCGGCGGTGGGCGGCGCGCGCGACGCGAGGCGAGGGGAAGATCGAAGCCCTTTTCCTGCTGCATGCATCTGCTCTGCATGGATGGAAGCCGAAAGGCGGGCGGCCAGCTGCTCACCGAGGCCCCGAGCTCCAAGAAATCGTGCAGGTGCAGCGGCGACGCGATGTGTGAGGGAGGTGGATCGGAAGGCGTATCTTATCTCTGCTCTAGAAGAAGCATCTCATGCATGCATCTTTTGTCAGCGAGCGGCCCGGCCGGCCGGCGCTGAGAATCGAACCAAGGGGACAGTGCTGCTGATGGGTCGATGGATGGGCCGGGGGATGGCTACTGGAAGGGGTAATCTCACCTCAGATCATTTGCTCGCTGTATATGGAGTATCGATCGATGAGTAATGCATGCATGCATGCATGCAGTGTGCAGTGCAGGCAGCGCGCGATCGTCAGCTAGTTTAGCTTAGCCTGGCGCCCAGACCTAGCAAGCGAGACTGAGCAGAGCCTATAGTACTACTGTACTGTGTGTGGGTGTGTGGCACGTATACTAGGCCTGTAGTAGCCCGTAGTATATTCCAATAGCACACTGCACGTACTCGTAGCTCCATGCATGTATGCATGCAATGTAGAGTACACTGTGTGCATGCATGCATGCATAGGACGATCCAACGGAGCACGGCAACGCGGTCTGCGTCGTCCTCTCAGATCATGCATGCATTACACTTCGATATCCGGGTGGGAAGTGGAACTACGTGCCTCAGTGCCCGGCCGGCGTGCATGCACATGGCGGCCCGGCCCCGGGATAACACCTGTTCTGCATTAGTTACTTTTTTTTTAATAACAGAATTACATTCCGACCTCTACGGTAACACACATAGCCAAAGCTTTTACATGACCACACACATAGCCAAACTTATTATAGAATCTAAGAACCAAAAGAAACTTTAGTTCATAAAGATATGTGTACTAACAATCAACTGACATCCATACCGTCGAAGAATTGAGATCCATGGACACCCACCTTAGCGCGCCCAACTAGAAGGAAAAGTGATGTCGCTTTCTAGACATCCCCCACTGCAGCTAGTAAACCCGCCCACGCTTGATCAAAACCAGAATGTGGATCAGATACATTAGTTACCTGATACGGATTCCTAATGCCACTGCATCTGCCAATCGATATCTGCACACGTGGAAGCATCGATTAGTAAATCTAACAAGACGGATATATATGCAAGAGCACAGACGGCACAAGAGACATAGTACGTATTTGTTAACGAGATTTGGGCGAATGAAGCCTACATCATCCAGACATGACTACGGGTACGTGCTCCCTTCCTCCTTAATACCAGCAAAGCAACACCACCGCTCTAGCTATATGGTCTCGGCAAAGTGCCACCAGGCACCACTCTCTCCCGCGAATCTGTCTATGTCGTCATGATTACAATTTACAAGTGCAACTCTAATGTTGATTTGCATCGATCACACTAACTAGTAGGATGTGCTTGTATATATATCTAATAATAATCTCTTAGTCTTTCATAGATTAACTATAATTAATCTTATATAGCGTCTGGACAAGCTGGAGTACGACGTTGACAGTCCTGCGCATGCATCGCTACAAGAAGACTTGATAGGTCAATGCATGTTGCTGATCAATGCATGCACGTACCACATGATGAAGCACATGGCCCACTACTTTTGCCCAAATAATTGACCGACCCGATCCCTGCATGCCTAGTTAACGCTCCTCTGCATGCACTGACCTAAACATATGGTTCATTGACCCATATATAATGGTGGTAACTGAAATCAAGCCGCCCTTAAGCCAGGTAGCTAGCTCTGTCCAGAGGAGCCTAGTAAGTAGCATCGGGAGCAGCTATCTGTACGTACGTACGTACCGCCGTCCGTGCACGATGATCGGTCACAGGTGTATATCACGACCGTAACAGTACTGGCAGCTGCTAATAGCCCTGGGCTGGTGGTAAGGACGCGTTCATAAACGCCGCGTACGGTTTCCACCGGACGGAAGGGTAGCGATTAGGAACTGACCAGATGATCAAATGAATGTGCATGCAGTCTCCATAATGTTATGCCAACAGCCACTTCTGCAGGCAGGCATCAGCTAGCGTTTTGAGCATTCAAATTTAAACTTTCTCATTCAAGATCGATATGCGTACGTGTCCGCGACCGCGAGAAAGGTACCAGCAGGAGGCCGGTCAGGTCCCCATGAGCTCTGTGCATTGCATGTGTATGAGTGTGTGTGTCTGACTGAGATCGAGAGAGAGGTTTGGCAATGGCGCGGCCGGCCCTGTGTGGCTGTGCGATCGATGAGTGAGAGGGATCAGTCATCAGCGCCAGCGGGTGTGTAAATGCAATGCAGCAGTAGGGGCACGCAGAACACAAGAGAGGAGCGAGAGGAGGGAGGAGAGAGGGGCAGGGCATGCATTCAAGGAGGGGCTCAGTGCACTGCTAGCTCTCATCACAGCTACCAAGTGGTGCCATCCATGGGCATGCATTTACTCTTGTGCATGCAGGCAGCTCCATCGCTGTGTGTGTGTACTCCTACTATGTGTGTGCAGCTCTCAGCTTCAGCAGCAGCATGTGTAACCCTATGGTGCAACGCCAGAAAGGTACAAGTCAAAACGCAGGCGATCCACACTCACATCATATCTACCCATCTCCAGCTCTTCTCTCCCCCAATCTTGGGGACCTCCATTCAATTCAATAGCTTCGTGCATGCAATCGTGCCGTGCATGGCATGGATCGACCGATCGGTTTCTCTCCCATCCATCCACCTACATGCACTGCAGTCACTGACATGCATGCACGAGACGATCACACATGATCTCTCTCTCTCTCTTCTCTCTGCGGCCTGCTCCTCTGGTTGCTGTAGTTTGCGTGAGTTTGTAGCAAATAGATGTGATGTGATGCACCAGCTAGTATGTACTACTGCTACTACTACCTACTCACAGCCAGAGCCAGTAGCCAGTAGCTGAGAGGTAGAGCTAGCTTCCTCACAGGCAGAGAGAGCTAGGCTGATGAGTGGCCGCAGCAGCAGCACTCCTCTCCGATCCTGGTGGCCTGATGTGTGACTATGCATACTCCTATGGCATCGACTGCAGGCGGCAGTACCGGCCTTTACACAGGGCGCTGTAAACACTTTGTTCAAACCCTGAAGAGTCACGAGTCACAGCACCAGCATCAAACACTTCTCGTCTTCTCGATCGACCATCCGTGCATCGATCGCGATATGAATCTCAGCTTACCTCTCAACTTGCAACGAGTACGTACGTGCAACATTCGTATCATACAGTCATACATACGTACATACAGTAATTCAGAATTCCGTCTCGATCAACCAAGCTAGACGGATTGGGTGTGCGTACGTAGTACCTTGTACGAGCTCTACGTACGCCTTGCCGTGGCGGCGAATGAAGAAAGAAGCTACTCGGTAGTAGCTGTGGATAGACGGGTCCCCGGCCTGAAGCTACAGTTCCGTGTTGAGCATGGCGGATTTGTCAACCGCCGTTCGCCGGCGGTTTGGATGGCATGCATAGCAACAATTTTTGTGGCCCGGCCGGCCGCGGCGTGCGGGCACGCTACTGACCACTTGTTGCCTGCCTGCATCGATCTTGCTCGAAATGGTGCCGGGGTCTCCACTCCCCAGTCGGCACCATCTCATCACGGCAACCTCAAAGCAACATGCATGCATGTGTCCGTTGCTCCGTCAGTTGGGGACGTTGGTTTAGTGGATGCAGCGCAGCGAACATTGCCCTGTTCGCTTGCTTATCAGCCAGCCACTCAGCAGTATTTTTCTCACCGGCATTAGCCGACCAGAGTAGAAGTAATTTCTCTCACAAAGATCATCCAGCCGGGACAGCCATTATGCGGCACCAATCCCATTGTGTTTCTGAATGCGCAAATTTGATGCAGAGTTTATCTGTAAGTTGCATTTGATGCAGAATTCTAGTAGTACGTAGCTCTCTACTTTTGAATTTCGATCAAGGAGGGCACAACAATTCAAGGCCGGAGGTACATATTAGGGGGGGACTCGAAAACAAGCATACTGCAGATTCGGTCGTTGCGGCATGTACGTAAATGGAGAGCAGGGATGGCCTGCTAGCTGCTGCCGGCCGGCCGGCGGCCGGCCGGCCGGGACCCCATGAATGAATTGAAGCTCATCTCCTTGCAGCAGCATTGGCATTGCCTCCGATCTACCGGGCCACTCTGATGCAGATGCAGAAGCAAATGCAAATCAGCAAATGCATGCTCACATCGCTTGATCGCCGGCCCTCTCCTGATTCGCCATAACTCGAACGCGCAGTGGCGGTACAGTCACGCTAGCGAGCTGCTGGCAACGGGCAATGGCGTATGCGTCCAAACCCGGCTCATCAGCGTCCATGGCGCCGGACGGAGGAAAGGCGTTTGTTGCCGTGTCCATAAAGAGCCACTGCTGCACGCTACGCTAGCTTCACCACCATGCAGATGCGATGCAGGCCTCTCCTGTTCCACCTTTATGCCGTCCACGTGAGGAATCAAGGCCGCTGTCTACCCGGGCTGGCCGATCGATTTACATACGTTCTGTTCCTCGCTTGTAGTAGCTGAATATATTGCTGAACAAACAGTACTAGTACTCCTGCTAGCAGTGTATAGACCGTACGTGCAAGTGTGTCTACTCCTAGCAACTCTTGTTCTCAGCAATCAAGCTGTCGATTATAAGAGGCTGCTTGGATGCCGGCCACACTTCGCCTGCGCAAAGGTTAGGCGAGCCATGCAGCTTTGGCAGCTGTTTGGTTGTTGGCCACGAGACGCTGCGCCACATTTATTGGCGGCCACGGGAACCAAGGCGACTGTTTGGTTTACTACTAACTGCGGCAGCCACGCACATGCTGAAACGTATTTTCCTGCCAAAGCAGAGGCGACGAAAATCTCCGCCACCACTGCGGCGCGCCGCGAGGCGTGGCCGCCACAACTTCTCACCACAGACCCGTGGCGCCGCCACTGTGGCGATGGCAGATTACGGCACGAACCAAACAGCCCCTAAGACTCTGTACCTTCAACAGCCCTACCATTATTTCTTCGATCCAATGCAGTTAGCTAAGAGAACTTGACTCAACTTGCATTATCAATAGAAAAAGTCACAATATATGCACATCTTTTGTTTTTCTGCAGAACTGAAACAAGGGCTTGTTGTTTGCAAGACGTACGGTGAAGACTGAAGATCAATCAGATAAAGATTTTTTCTGTTCCTGAAAATGGGTTGTGGACCACTGCAATATCGTAGCATTGCTCCTTTAGTTTCTTTTGTTTCTCTTTGAAAAGAAAAGACAGAGAGAAGAAACTGCAGGGCCGGGTTGCATTTTTAAACAGGCCGGACGCCTGTTTCCTCCCTTTTGCCTCCCTCCCCGAGTCCCCCGGCCGGCCATAATAACTCCACCGGCCGGCACCGAGCTCTTCCTCCCTCTAGCTTGCGCGCGCTATATAAAGGGACCTCGGCCTTCTCGTCTTCTCCATCGTTCTTGTCATTGCCACACCTTTCGTCCCCTCTCCTCTTCTACCCCAAGCTACCACAAAAAAAATGCCTAGCCACGACCGCCATTCCTCGTTCTTCCTCCCGGTCTGCTGCCCAAGCTTCTCTGCCGCCGGCGACCCTCCGTCGTCCCCGGCCGCCGGAGCCTCCCGGGGCGCCTCTGCTGCATGGCCAGCAGGAAGAAGAAGAGGAAGCGGCTGAAGCCCCGTCGTCGTCGTGGCAGCATCAGCTGCGAGCGCTTCCGTGCTGCTGTTCTGTGATGGTGCTATCCTCCCCGAGCTTTTTCTTCCATTCCCACTTCTCGCCGCTCTTCTTGCTCCACGGTTGTTCACCACTCATGTAGGAATTCTTCTTCTAGCAGAAGTCTTGGAAATGGTCTTCTTGACCTTGCAAGACTTTTCGCTAGAAGATGAATCCCTACGTCCTCTTCAACCCCCTCTCACGCCTATCAATCCTCCCATCCCTCCTGTCCCCGTCTATCCCTCTTGAGCTTGGAACACATGGAGCCAGTGGCAGCTATCTGCTAGCTTCGTTCCTACTTTCATGTTCGAACTGTTGTTCGGTGTGCTAAAAGTAAACTGTGTACCTTCGTTCCTTGTCAGCAACTTCATATCGTGCTATGAAAACTCTGTTATTTGCTGTAATAAACCTAAGTTTTCTAGTAGTGTAGAGTAGCTATTGTAGTCGTCCACTGCCTTTCAACTCCAGCTAGTACTTTGGCTTGTAATATATAAGGTGGAGTTTGTGGTGCTTTTCAGTGTCAATGCATGTGTGCGTGTTGCCAGATTTATGTATTAACTCTTGTGCTGTTATTAGCCAAATAATATGCAGAACTGAGAAGAGCAACAAAACATGTAACAATATATATATAGTGGCGCACACAGGCACAGCCTGCAGGTGTCCACTGAAAAAATATGCACCGGTTGAGCGTTCTCCCTCCTCTCTCTCTCTCTCACACACACACAAACACGTCCGTGCAGTTCCCTGTGTGGCGCTCTGTGCCCTAGTGCACCGCGTCCAATTGGCCGGGGACTAGCTGACTAGCACGCACGTACGTGTCGTATTCAGATTTTCAGAGTGCAGCTAGGTATAGCACTCGAGCGATCTCATTTACCGCCCCCAGCTACCCATCGTGGCTGATTCGGCAGCACGTTCAATATGGTCGACGGATCAGTGAGAACTGAGAACTAGCCGGCTGCCAAGACCCCAAGGCCCAAGCTTATACGGACGCAATCCATAAAATTTGTATAGGTAAAAGACAATGATAAGAGAAAGGACGTAGTATATGTTTTTTCTCTCTCTGAAGACTAGCTATAGCTGTTTGCAGAGATACTGAAGATCGAAGAATCACATTTGACATTTTCCCCTGTCCATTTCTTTATGAAAAATAAAGGTTTGGGAATATGGTTGTACTTGTAGAGAAAGGCCAGCGCGCAGTGGAACATTTCTTGTAGTCCCGATCGATCTCCCGGCCGGGGAACATTTTTAACAGGACCCCTGCTTCATTCCTCTCTTTTGCCCTCCCGGCCGGCCATTACTCCTCCGGGACCGTACGTACGTCCTCCCTCGATCTCTCTCTATCGTCTTCCTCCTATATAAAGGGAGGCCAGCTCTTCTTCTCCACCGTGCTTGCCACACCTGAGACGACCTTGCCTCTCCCCTCTCCTATATATGTCCACCAAAATGCCTAGGCCCAACCACCATTCCTGCTGCTGCTTCCTCCCGGTCTGCTGCCCAAGCTTCTCGTGTGCCAATCGTGTGCCGTTGCCATCGATTCGTCGTCTCCACCGGCTGCTGCAGACACCATGAGGTGCCTCTGGATGACCTGGAAGAACAGAAAGCGGCTGAAGCAGCCTCGTCGTCCCAGCTGCAAGCGCTGTGGTGCGGCTGTTCTGTGATGGTGCTATCCCACTCTGGGCACAAAATACTGAAAATCGAGAACCGAACCGAATTTACCGAAACCGAAAAATTAGTTCCATATTCGGTTCCGAGATCTCAGGAACCGTTCTGTACCTCGGTAAACCGAAGTACCGAACTGATACCGAATTTACTAAAATGTGTTAGTGTGAGTGCTGTTATATCATTAATTGTACTATTGTATAGACTATTATATTATGTATTTGTGGTATTATACTATGACACCATAATTGTCTATGAAATCATATCAAAATTATGTTAAAATTAGCTTTTAAACATGCAATTACATATACCTTTGATTAGTTCGGTACTTTTCGGTAAATACCGGAACCGAACCGAAAGTACCGAAACCGAATTCCCTCGGTACCGATTTTTCGAAGGAACCGATCAGTACCTATTTTTTGAGAACCAATTTTACCGTGGAACCGAAGCACCAAACCGATTAGTTCGGTAATACCAAATGCCCAAGCTGAGTGCTATCCTTGCCGATCTTCTCCTTCTACCACAACCACTTCTTCTTTCCATGCTACATTTCTCCACGCCTGTTCATCCGTCATTGCTCCATCATCTAGTAGAAGCGTCCAACAATGTCTTCTTGACCTTGCAAGACTTTTCTCTAGAGGAGGAGTTCCTACTTCATATCCGATTCATTCTCGCACCTGACTCTCGCCATGTCGCGCCTATCAATCCTCCCATCTTTCTCGTCCCCGTCTATCCCTCTTGAGCTTGGAGCTAATTAACTAGCTACACCTACTTTCGTGTGAACTATGTTGTCGATCGTTAGGTGCTACTTCCGCATGAACTCTTGTGCTATTCGGTATAATGGAAGGTTTGTGCTAGTGTCGTGTCGTGCATTGCCTTTCAGCAGGCAGGCAGCACTGTATTAGCATGAGCTTTGCTACTCGATTGGTGTAAAAATATAATGGAAGTGAAGTTATTTGTTTCTGATGTGTAGCAGTGTTTGTCAGCCATTCAGTGTCATGCATATTTATTGCTTGGTTTCTATATGTGCCTATTGTATTCCTTGTTGACCCAAGTGGGGAGGAAGGGCTAGTATTGAATTGTTGAAACATAAGTCAGCCCTAAAAAAAAAAAAAAAAGATAAATGCAAAATTGAGTGCAAGGGGATAATGGCGCAGGCAGGAGCATGAAAAATTTGCAACCCAGCTGACGCCTCACGCACACATATATCTACCTCGATCGGCCTCGTGTGCTCATCGAACTTGACTGCTGATCGAGTCCAGCAATGGCAGACTGATGGTCCTCCGAGGTCAGAGACTGAGAGCGCAGCTAGACAGGAATGCAGCACTCGAGCTATTGCATCTCATTAAACCATCCCAGCTACCGTCGTCGACACCACCGAATGAATTTTGAACCCCAACACTGAACCGCCAGTGAGAAACTGGCTGCCCGAGTGCCCGAGCGGCCCTGCTACGATCGATCCTGCCGTGAAAAAAACCCGCCGCCGCCGTCGCCTGCCGGCCACTCACTGATCTGGTGTGGTTTCGGGGATGAGACCTAGCTAGCTAGCGCGAGGCATTTGGTCCGCCACAAGTCGCTCTCGATGCCATGTTTGTGGCGCCGCTGCACGACCGAGCGCCGGCCGGCCGTGTGTTCCGAGCTGCACCTGCACGCTCGATCGGTGTTAATTCCCTGGGGTTTCCCCAGCTCCCTGCCGAGGCCGAGCTATAGCTCTGAATGGATGGCGCGCATATGTTGAAATGCATGCACCACGCAGGCACGAGCACGCCAAGAGGATGGCCTCAGCGGTAGCGACGGCCCACGCATGCGCATGCATGTGCGCGGCTAGCGAAGGATGGTGACAGACCGGCCGGGCGCGGTGCATCGAACCGTGCATGTCCGGCGATGCATGCCGCGTGCCGCAAACGGCGCAGGCATGGGTGTGCGCTGCTCGATCGGCGGATCCATCGGCGTGGAGCCTACCTACCCGAATTGAATGGCCTGCGTGCCGTGCCGTGCCTGTGTCCTGATCTGCTGATCCAGCGGACCAGCGCCAGCGTCGGACGGACGGTGCATGGCGGACCGAGTATGTTAATGTACGCGCGCTTGCTGAGCTTCAACCCGGCGGGCCGGCACCGGCACCGGCACCGGCAGCGTGGTCAAGAACGGCAGTCAGGTGTGTAAATGCAGTGCAGTGCAGCGACAGTCAGGCAAAACGTAACGTTCCTACTAGTACGTGACACCTCCACTGTGCATATTCAAAGACGGCGACAAATGGACGAATTTGAAACAGCTACACTACTGTGCGTCTTGATTGAAGATGCCGACAAATTGGCCAATGAATTTGCAGACGAGCAAATAAAGCTGATGAAAGGAACGAAAAAGACAGCGCATTAGAGACTAGTAGTACTATTCATCAACAGCTCCTCCATTGCTGCTGACCAGACTGGTGAGTGTGGGTGTTTCAGTAGTGTCGGTAATCATCTGTCACGAAATGGACAGCTGACTGCAAGATCGGATTGGATTTCAAACGACGGAAAATGCAGCTCGTGGCGTTTTCATCGCGCGAATGGTCAAATTAAGTTTCCTGTGCCGCTGTGCAGTTTGCAGGGCGCAGCAAAAAAATTTACCACAGGCCGGGATAATAACTTCTCTGAGTACGGCACAGCTGAACAATCACAAAAACCTGCGTAGCTAATGGCACTGGCAGCCTTAGATCCAAATGCCTACTTAACTCTGGAGTCCAATATAGGCATACTGGTTCTCTAACCACATAGCTACTAAGCCTAAAAGATTAAATAGCTTTTAAAGAAGTACTTTAACATGCCTTATGTATAACTTCTAAATTCAATTAGTTCATGTTTAGTCTTTTCTAGTACTCAGCATCTAAGCATAGTGCTATTTTTTTAGCAGATTGGATTCAAACAGACCCTAACTGGACAACCACCCTTCAATTTCTCAATAGAATTTCCTGCGGATAGTTCTTCACAAAGACCTGGACCGCAGTAGGTAAGAAAAGCTTACTCTCAAAATTTTACCAGGAAAAGGTAGTACACCCGCATTCATGGGTAGTATGTAATCATTGTCCTACCCTGATTCCCAGCCATTACTACAATTCCAGCATATTGAAGACACAAAAGGCGCAGTACAGGACGGCACAGTAACAGGCACGAAAGAAATGCAGGTTCATTCAGACGTTTATACGTGAACAAAATCAGGTCCACGTCCACACACAAAACAAGGCAGCATGTGAGGCAACTGTAGCCAATTATTAGAACTGCAAAAAGAGAGCATTACTAACAGTTTTGGGGAGGGAGACTGGTTGAAGAGCAAGGGACAAAAGGCATTGACGATTCTGAAAGCAGGAACGCAGAATGGAACAGTAGGACGGGCCAACTTGTTGACT
The DNA here is from genome assembly GCA_015847255.1 of Hyparrhenia diplandra. Lineage (NCBI taxonomy): Eukaryota > Viridiplantae > Streptophyta > Magnoliopsida > Poales > Poaceae > Hyparrhenia > Hyparrhenia diplandra. The sequence goes on from JADLZK010012933.1 coordinate 16,392, forward strand.
GGTCCAAGGGGAGGCCATCGGGCAGTAGATTCAGAGAGGTCCTGGAAACGTACCATTATCCCTCTGCTCGTTCCATTTCTCAACCTGTATACCAAACAGTGAGCTTAGGATTATTTCAATGAAAGCAAACACAACAAATTGACAATACATTACGGTCAAAAAAAACTAACTGACAATACAAGGAGAAAATGCAATACAATAATAAGCAAATAATAATCAAACACAAGAGACCATTGTGGCTTACATTACAGGGATACAGGAACAATTAGAAAAATAATGTTAAACGCTTGACCAGAGCCAATATGGCAGGTTTAAAGCATTCTGATATTCAGTATGTGTCATTTAAACTGGATTCCAGACTTGCACAAAATATAATTTTGCTTCAGTATGGTAGCTTCTGAAAGCCCCCAGCACCGAAAAACAATAGTAGTCTGCGTATGAACAATACTAAAGAAAGCTTCAGTTGCAAGAAGGTAAAGTAAGACTCCTTCCTGAACTAGTTTGGAAGAAAAGTGTGAGTTTAGCTGGAAACAACCCATGTTATGCTATAATGACACTCCACCGAGGCACTAACAGCAAATAATTTCAATTTTATCATTCCAACGTCCATTGCTTCCATTACGCAAGGAAGAAAAGTTTGTTTTTTTTAAACAAAGGCGCATGGAAGCAAAGTTAGAAACCTCAAAACAGAAAAGAACAACATGTTTTTCCAGAACCTAGAACTGTTCATCATCAAGGACAGGGACACTCAGAATATATCATTCAAGAATTGCACATAGCACAAGGTTTTGCATGCATCTCTAACTGATGATGATCAGAAGAGCGGTCAAGGTAAATGTGTAAGACCATCTCCAACACATTACTTACATCTCCCCCAGTACCAAAAATCTGCAGTATATGGGATTGTGGTTGCTAATGTTCCTACAGATTACTCATCCTATTCCCAATACATAAAAGCTTTAAGTAATTACTCAAAATTACCCCCTCCTCCCTCAAATCTAGGAGATCCACCCTCTCCCCTATCCACTTTAAAGGTATTGGTAATCCGTTGCTCTAATAACCTCTTAACAAAATGGGGGTGGATCATCCATGGAGCGAACGGCATCCGCTCCGCTGATCCATACAGCAGATGGTGGAGCACCAACTAATCCATTATAACAGAATTGCTTTGCTTCTTTGCACCAATGGATATCATGGATCGATCTATGTTTCGTTGCTTGTGTGCTGACAAGGTATAGTGCGTGTATTGTTAGATGTGGTAAATATGGCCCAGCCCAGGTACAAACTCTCGTATCTTTTGAGCTGTAGCGCATCCGTTGGGAGCTGTGGTGGACAGTAAACAAAAACGAGCAAGGGTAAGAGGCGGAGGGCAGGTAGGGCGCCAGGTTCACGGTGGCTGGCGCCATGGCTGCCCCCCGCAGGCACTCGCCCCTTCCCCATCGGCAATTTGCCCACGCGCCTGAACGACCAGCGCGATGGGCGGCGGCAACCGGCGACAGCCAGCAACAGGACCTCCCGCTCCGCCTCCTCTGGCGGACCAGCCCTCCCTGTCTGAACTCGATCGCTGGCAAGGACCCAATGCAAGGTTGAAGCAAGGTGAGACGGGGTGAGGTGATACGCACACAACGCAGACATAAGTCGCCGCAGCCGCCAGATGAGGTGAGACAGGGTGGATCGACCCGCTCGATCCGCCGGTTCTAGGACTCTCTATTCACTGACCCTAGGCTGCTATTTGGATTGTTCGAGGGGCCCGTTTGGATCAGTTTTCTGGTTTGGTTCGTTGAACCGCTGGGTCGACCCAAACCACCCCCATTTTGAACCTCTTAATGTGCATTTGATGGCAAAACAGGCGAAGGTAAATACAAAACTGCAGCCTCCTGACGTACAAATTTGCATGCACATGCCTCTACAAGCATATCCATGATTATAAGTATGGCCTACTAAATGACAACTAAAGAATACAGTCACTAAGAAGGGAAATGCTGTTGAAAAGCTAGATCATGAAGAACTGGAGTTGATTAACAAAAATTCATGATCGATAACAAACTATTGGTTGGGTCATGAGTCATGGCACTGAAGAAATAAGACTGCCACAAGCAAAACTTGGTGCTGACATCCAAGTTGAATTTTTTTTTAAGAAGCAAAATATTATTCAAGGCAAGAGCTTTGACATATTAACTAGATAAATCATACATAGCAGCGTAATATGCCTACTGAAATATCCTGATAAATTCATGATTTGCAGAACCAAAATAATAATAAAGAAAAACATGGTGCTAACAAATCCAATAAACAAATTTTGATCAACACTGACATACAAGTTCACGTCATAAAACTTGCATCAGTAGATTTGTGTTCAAAATGCCTCTGGGTTGATATTGATTTTATTAGCAAATGACACCAATACTATAAGAGAGATGAAGGGTCATAATCTACTTTGTATGTCAAATATGCTCATTTCATGACGGAGGGAGAAATTACTTGAAAGGATCAGCTAAAAAAGAAAAAGAAATACTCACCCATTCTCCAGGGCAAAGGGACCTGTAGTACTTGGCAAATTTTTCACAATCTCCAGCATCATCACCTTTGGCACTCACACACCTGAATTCCGTGAGAGTTTCAGTAATTGGTGGGAAAAATAAGAGTGTTGTTTTGATTGGAAAAGATGAAGCACAAATCGCTGAAAACTTGTAACACATAAAGGTTACACATAGCATGCGGTCATACCTGTGGTACTCGACGTAACGAGTAAAACAATGCCTTGTTTGGTTTGTTGTAGGGAAGCGGAAGTCAGCAGGTGCTGTTTTTATCTCAATCTGACGTATAAATGAACTTGTGAGTGAAGAAAAACAACATAAGCAAAGCACTTCTGTCTGTATAAAAAAAAAAAAAAGGGAAAATAAAGCAGTGAAAGAAAATATTTCATAAGATGAGACGATTTGCATAAGGGAACTGAAATGGCAGTACTTCCACAACAAAAAATGGACTTCACAAATCATGGCAGCGTAGGAAAGATTATAGTTTTTCTCATTTTTGAAGAGTTTTGTAGATGCTAGATGATGAAACGTATAATACAGGAAGAAGTCAGGATGAAACCAGACTATTACATAAATAACAATCAGCAATATACATAACCAAAAATTGTAGAGGTTAACATATGGCGGAAGCTAGAGAGACAGTAACAAATGCAGCTTCGTAAAAAAACACAATCAGCTTGAATTTGAACAACTTTTGCTTGCATGGCCACCTTTCCAGCCAAAAAAAACACACGCACACAAGGAGTAGCTTTCCCCGCCAGGAATTTTCCCAAGAGATCAGACCTCATGCTTCCTTTCCTGTGCAATCAAGCCAAAGGACAACAATCCTATGGAATGGTTGCTACTCTTTCCTATGAACCAAAGGGGTGTGTAAAAAAATCATTAGGAATGTGAATCGTCCAAAAATCCTTTGCCAATCAATTCCAAAGGGGCCTCAGATTCGAGAAGGCATATGGCAGTACCATAATAGGTGGGCCAATGATGATTCACAAAAAACAAAAAGTTCTATGATATATTGAGGAAAAAAACAGGAATAAGAATAACTTGAGACATCATAATTTCACTATGTGATGCGCTGAAATGGTCATGTTTTAGATCTAATGCCAGAAATCTCATGCACACTTAAATTGTCTTCCCTCTACTTTCCCTGTGTGTCTAAAAAACGACTGGTCCCTGGAAATAAGCCGATCAAACATTTGATCACAGCGTTGTTATGGTTCATCAGAATTCATACAAGCCTACGATGTGTTCTCGTCAATCTGATAGGAGACACGGAAGCAAAATTGACGTCCCGCAATGAAACGCCAACCCTAACGCCCCTGAATCTGCAACAGCGGATGAGGAGATTGGAGATACATCCTAGCATTTCTGATCCCAATCAAAACGATACCGTAGCTGATAAAAAAAAATCCTCTACGATTCATCGGCGCCTCGCATCTCCGCCACCTATTCGACCGGAACACGCCGGAGGCATGTACCGGCGGCGCCCTGACGTCGGGTACGCAGGGCCAAACCTATATACCTTAATAAGGACCAGGCGCAACGAGATCCAGCAGACGAAACTGAAGGGTCTACAAGGATCGCGATCTCACCTCGGCCATCTTGCCGGAGAGGTGGGGTCGACACAGCGGCGTGTTCGCGGCGGAAGGGCGGAGGCCGGAGGGGTGGTGGTGGTGCTGGCACTTCGGTCTTCGGCTGCCGGTTGGTCGGGTCAACCTCGATTGGCTTCTGCCAGCCGCAACTGAAGGAGACGAGGAAGACCGGAACCGGAGCCCCAGCGTCCGCAAACCGCGGCTGTTCCGGCCCATCTGGCCTGCCAGCAGCACCAGACCAAGCCCTTCGTCAGCCAGCCCGCGTGGCCCAGATCGAAACCTGACCGGTTAGTGCCGGATTCCTTAAGATGGGCCTCTGAAGGCCTGCTTTGCCGCGCGTCGTCGTTCGGCCTGCCACGTGTATAGGACGTATGAGCACGGAACACAGAACACGCAGGAAATATATTGGGTTGCCGCCATCAGAAGACGACTTTTCGTTTGTATTTGGTAATTATTGTCCAACTATAGACTAACTAACCTCAAAAAGATTCATCTCGAACTTTTCAACCAAACTGCATATAATTAGTTATTTTATTTACCTAACGTTTAATACCCATATACGCGTTAAGAGATTTGATGTGACGGGAGGAAGAAGCAACTTTTGGGTTGTGCATGGGAACTAAACACCCCCTAAAACCAAAAATGACTCTGACGAAGACGAGTCGGCTTAATGAGAGCAGTAGGAATATGCTGGATTTGGTGAACGCTGTGCATAGCCGCTGTGAGCCAGCTAGCCTGTGTGACCTGTGAGCGAGGGAAGTGATGACCTGACTGGATCCGCCCCCGTCCTGATCGCCTCGGAGTCCCAGCTGCCAACGGCACGGCACGGGCGCACACAAAAGTCAAAAAAAAAAAAAAACACCTTCAAAGAGAGACGGAAGCCCTTTTGACCTCTCGCCCAGACAAGGATAAGGACATCGTCACGTCACCTAGCGAGCAGAATCACGTCTACTCCACCACCGTCCAACGGCGGTGGCGCGTAGTACTCCACACCTCACAAGTCGCCACGTCGGCACGGGGGCCGCATCCGCCGAGCGCGGAGAGCCGCACGTCGAGGACAGTAGGGCAGCAGCAGTGCAGCACCAACAACCCGATCCAGCGAGACGCGGCGACACGCGGGCGGTGGCCCACCTGTCACCCTCCCCAACGAAACGGAATCGGGAAGAAAGAGGAGGACGGACGCTGCGTGAACGCGGTCCACGGCATCCGTGGCCGCTGCCGTGCGGAATCCGCGGACCGAGCGGTCCAGTGGACCTGGACCTGGTGCCGCCGCCTCTACGCGACCCGGATCCGATACGAGGCCCTATAAATACGCGGCCTGGCCCGTCTCTCCTTTTCTCATCGCAGCAGAGCAGCCAGCATATTCGTTAGCGAAGAGAAGAAAAGGAATCGATCCCATCCCATCTCTTGGGTGCGAGAGAGAAATCTAATCCGCCGCCCTCCTTTTTGGATTGGGTTGGGGAGAGATCTCTTGGGTGACGAGCAGCAGAGCAGAGTTTCTCGAGGTCGCTGGTTGCAGCGAGGTCCGGGCCTTCGTGGGATTGTAAGGATCTTTATTCCCCACCTGTTCTTGTTGTGCGATCTGATGATACAGTATGATGTTTGTTTTGGTCTTGTTGTCTTTGATTGTGCTGGGTTTCCTGAGGAACCCTAATCCTCTTGTGCATGTAGATGGTTAGGGAATTACTACTTAATTTCTGACGGATGATTAGATAGGAGATGGGGATTACATATTCCAGGGTTCCTATTGGTTTGCTACGGCGATAAGGATCATATAATCATCTAAATTATTCTTTGTGATGGAGGATTTGAGGATTAGATAGGAGGTGGGGGATTATATAATATTCGAGGGTACTTATATTCGTTTGCTATGGCTCTAAGGATCATATAATCATCTAAATTATTCTTTGTGATGGAGGATTAGATAGGAGGTGGGGATTATATTAAATTCCAGGGTACCTATATGCCTTTGCTATGGCGCTAAGGATCATATAATCATCTAAATTATTCTTTGGAGGATTAGACAGGAGGTGGGGATTATATAAATTCCAGGGTACATGTATTCCTTTGCTACGGCGTTTAAGGATCATTTGATCGTCTCAATTATTCGTTTTGTGGGAGAGTATGCTAATTTTGGATAGCCCTCTGTCTGGCGTCTGGGCTATGTACCCCATAACTTTGCTATGGACTCTGCCTGTATAGTGTATGCATTCCAATTATGCCTCCATTATCGATTATTCATTTCTCAATTATGCCTATTTTAAGAAATTCTTTTTCATCTGTTGCATAATCATTAATTTTCTTTTGTAATATATGTACACTCTTAAATACTGTACCTACAATCTGGAGAAGTCTTGACTGTTGTTCTCTGTTTTTATGGCTCATGACATCTGTTGGAAATTGGTTCATCGCTGCAGTGTAAATTGGATGTTCTAATGGAGTCCAAGGGTGGCAAGAAGAAGTCTAGCAGTAGTCGTTCTTCCCTGATGTACGAAGCTCCCCTTGGCTACAGCATTGAGGATCTCCGCCCTGCAGGCGGCATCAAGAAGTTCTCCGCTGCTTACTCCAACGTACGTACCGGGAAATTCCCTTCTTTCTACGTTTAATTAATTACAGTTCTTATTTATGATTTGGTGCTTACAATGGGTTGTTTCATCTCTTGCAGTGCGCGAGGAAGCCATCCTGATAGCTCTATCATCAGCCCATCCTAGTAGCTTAGAAACCACCTGCATTTTCATTTTGATCGTCCTAAAATCTCTCTGGCTAGCTGCTTTCCAGTGACCAAAAAGAGTTCAAGAAATCACTTCCTGTCTTCCACCCCCAGCTATCTGTCATCTTCTCTGAAACAATGGCAGTCCTGCAAGTTGCCGCTGCCCCTCCCCTGTCTCTGCGATTGGGTTTGAGGGATATGAGAAGCGCCTTGAGATCAGCTTCTCTGAGGCTCCGGTCTTCGCTGACCCCAATGGAAGGGGCAAGGCTCTCGCGTGCCCAGATTGACTCTGTTCTTGACCTTCGCGCGGTGCACCATTGTGTCTGAGCTATCAAATGAGGACTTTGACTCTTATGTCTTATCTGAGTCAAGCCTGTTTGTCTACCCATACAAGATGGTGATCAAGACCTGTGGGACTACAAAGCTTCTGCTCGCTATTCCGAGGATCCTTGAGCTTGCTAAAGAGCTCTCATTGCCACTTGCTGCAGTTAAATACTCCCGTGGGACATTCATATTCCCTGATGCCCAGCCTTCCCCACACAAGAATTTTGCTGATGAGGTTACCTTCCTGAATCGCTTCTTTGGTGGCCTCAAGTCCGGTGGTAATGCTTATGTGATTGGTGATTCTGCAAAGCCTGGGCAGAAGTGGCACGTCTACTATGCCACTGAGCACCCTGAGGAGCCTGTTGTTACTCTCGAGATGTGCATGACTGGGCTGGACAAGAAGAAAGCTTCTATATTCTTCAAGACCTCTGCTGATGGCTACACATCGTGTGCTAAGGAGATGACCAAGCTCTCTGGTATCTCAGACATTATCCCAGAGATGGAGATCTGTGACTTCGACTTTGAGCCTTGTGGCTACTCCATGAATGCTGTCCATGGCCCTGCTTTCTCGACCATTCATGTGACCCCAGAGGATGGCTTCAGCTATGCAAGTTACGAGGTCATGGGCTTCAACCCGGGCTCTCTGTCTTATGATGACCTGGTTAAGAGGGTGCTGAGGTGCTTTAGCCCAGCTGAGTTCTCTGTTGCTGTGACTATCTTCGGCGAGCGGGACAACGCAAAGACCTGGGGGAAGAAACTGGATGCTGAGGCCTATGCCTGCAGCAACATGGTTGAGCAAGTGCTGCCGTCTGGTGGCTTGCTCATCTATCAGAGCTTCACTGCTACGGGTGCAACCACCCCTGGGTCGCCGAGGTCAGTCCTGCATGACTTCGCTTGTGACATTGTCAAGAACGGCTCTGAGAGTGGTGACCCTGATTCTCCCTGCTGGGAAGCTGATGCTGTGGATGACAGCGAGGAAAGAGAGGTGAAGAAGATGAAATGCTGATGCCGTGATGCACTATGCTGAAGGTCTATGACAAATCAGATTTAGAGTTGCTGCCCCTGGTTATCTAGGGAAGCAGCCAAGCCAGATTATTTATGCTACATAACCTGTGCTATTGTGATGTGGCACATGCTTATATATATTGTAATAAATAAAGAGCTCTAGGTGGTTAGCTTTGTCTGCCACAGTGAGCAGTATACCCATATTGTGTTTTTCAACTCTATGAATCTAAATAAAGTCTTCTGTTCGATACAATTTTAATAATGTCTTTTCATGTGAATCTGTTTGCATCTGCGTTTCATGATTCAAATCTGCGTGATGACTTGGGTGGTAAATGGAATTGTATGAGAATAATAATAAAACTCACGATGACTTGGTAAAAGGTTTGGAATCATATTAGCAGGTAAAGTAATGGGCAACCGAAAAATGTGTTGAACATGTGAAACTGTTGTACATCCAACAGATCTCTTCCGAGGATGTGTATGTGTATTGTCTAATGGCTAAGTGCTTTGTCTAAATTATTGAACTCCTGTTTGCACCATACTAAAGTTTAATTTATCGTTGGATATGGACAAACGTGAACTAATTAAAATTCTTTTTCATAATGAGTTCTGATCATAGTTGCTGGCCCGGATAGCATCAGGTAGTACATATCCGGATAGCATCTCAGGTTCTTTTTTCATAAAAAATTATACTGTACTTGGGATGTGGCCATGTGGGCATCTCCTCGGATAGCATCACCCGTATCCACTGGCTATTTGTCTTGCTAGAATCTGATCAGAACAGGATCAGATTGAGATGGGGAATTTGGGGGCAACTTGCCTTGCAGGCGGCAAAAGTTGATTGCATTATGTGAGACCGCCAAATGCGTCTTCTCTTGGGGACGTACGTGGAGCTCTTGTCTGAACTGAGCCGCGAGGGTGTCTGCCGGGTGGGTAAAGGCGAGTTTTTTCTTTGTGCTCCCTTTGTTCTCGAGATCTCTACTGCCGGCCTCGGGAGTGGGGGCGTTTTTGATTTCATGCCGCGCGAGCCTGGCCGAAGCCAGAGCCAGGGTCCACCCATGCAAGTCCTGTGAAACAGCCTGAGCTGCTATTTGTGTTTGATATGGCCAATAATGTGTAGGGTAACTTTACATCGGCACGTGGCGGCCTTACCACCTCTCCCCTCTTTGGTATTTTATCAAACACATGGAAGGAGCTTGCCGCGGAGGGCACGAGGCCGCACGGAGGTGGCGCCGTCGATGGCATCGATGGCGCCGCCGGCCGAGGAGGGGTGAGGAACAAGACGCGACATGGAGAATGAGCATTTCGGTGAGGATGAGCCACCCGGGGGTCCTCCGCGTGGAGGACCGGGCCCGCTGCATGGCGGGGGAAAGCGCCCCAGCGCCGCCTCTTGTCCGTAGTAGTGGTGCCCTCCACGCGGGGAGCTTCGCCCGCCGCCTTGTGGCCAAATAAGCAGGGCATGGGGAGATCCGCCCCGGCCACCGCCCCTTGGCCTTGGCGTGGAGCTCCCCCGCCACCACCGCCGTTGGCCAGGCGCGTGACCGCGAGATGAGGATGAGGGAGGTGAGAGGAACCAGGAGTGGGGCGCGGCCGGCACGGCTTGGCTCGAGAAACGCAATCATCCCCGTGCGGCCAAAGCTAGGAGAGATAACGTTTTTCATCCCCGAGAGACAGGTCCACAGGGAAAACAAAATTAAACACACGCGCCTGGCTCCCACGGGCTCGAAAGCACGGGTTTTTGGCTCATATCAAACACGCCATGGAATTCTCTTGGGTGCGAGTGGAGAAAACTAACGGAGAACGAGCTGACCGTGCGCTGCATTGATCTGCAGCAGGCTCTTGCGTACCTGCCAACCTAAACTTGCCCTTATTGGCGACCAGAGGAGGATGGCCTCAGTTCAACTATTCAAGTCAACCTTACACAGTACAGTAAACGGTGGCAGGATCACTCCCTCCGTGCAAGGATTACCCTCGGTGTTTCAAGCAGTCAGCTACGCTCTGTAGCACGTCTAGGCCGCTGGACTTTTGCTGTCTCTTGTTATTACGTATTCCCTCCGTCCACATAAAGAGTGCAATTATATAATCCGGGCCAGTCAAGGTAGCTCAAGTTTTTGTCAATAAAAAAAAAAAAAAAAAGTAGCTCGACTCTAACCAAACTAATTATAGTAAAAAGTATTACTCCCTCCATCCCAAATTATAAGTCGTTTGACTTTTTTTTGATAACAAGTTTAACTCGCTTCGTCTTATTCAAATTTTTTTGTAAAATATCATTTTTTTGCCGTGGCTTTCTTTTATTAATATAAGTTCTTAAATAATGACTTGAATTTGACAATATTTACGCAAATTTTTTGAATAAGACGAAATGGTCAAACTTGGAGCTAAAAAAAAAAATCAAACAACTTATAATTTGGGATGAAGGAGTACCATTTATGTCTTTAAATAAATTTATTATGAAAATATAGTTTATTATAACCAATCTAATATACCAACATTGTATCAAAAAATACTAGTACTTTTCAAAATTTTGATCAAAAATTTAGACTAGTTGACTACTCGAAAAGCAAAAATTGCATTCTTTTATGGACGAATGTAGCACGTACGGAGTATCAATAATAAATGGGGTAGCATTCTCCCAGAAGGGAAGATTTGGGTCATGTTTTAAGCCATGTTATCAGGGACTAATAATTTCTGTAACATCATCTCACAAAAAAGGGCAGCAGCAAACATTACACGAAACTCAAAACATTTGTTTCATCAGAAAAATTGAGTACATGTTTATGGAAACTACCACCTGTAAACTCACTGAATTCCCTATGAAATCAAACAAAGAATGGTTTCCAACTTACAACAACATATGAGCGATGTGAAAGAATGGTTTCCAATCAATGCATGTAAAGAATGTACCATGAAATTATTATACAGGACAAGCTTGCTCTATCAGCAGAGGCTCTAAAAAGAAGGGCAGTCAGGTATCCGCAGCAGGAACTTCACTCATCGATGTTGGCATGCTTGTTGAGGATGCCACGAGGATGTTCTCTTCTTCTTCTTGGGCCCAGCATAGCCCGGCTAATGTTCCTTTTACTTCTCAGGTTAAAAGAGACCTCTATACAGTTGGTCCAGGGTAACACATGATTTACTGGCTTAAATCTTGGAGCTTCTTGTTGTGTGGACGAACTTTCTTGCAACTGCCCTTGCGGTGCTGCAGTAGCAAGAATGCTTTGAATTGGGTTCTTTATTTGGCTGCCCAGGTATCCCTGGCAGTTCACTGCCTCGCAATGGCACTTCACTTTCTTTCCAAAATGCACAAACCTATAAAATAAACAAATAATTGTAACTTAAATCAAATCAAACAAGATAAAATGCAGACCCAGTTTCAGAAAATGTTCTGTGGCCTCTGAATATAATCCTGGCCAGTCAAACCCAAGAGCAGCACAGCTGAGAGCCAGGACCAACAAAATGTTTATCTTGGTTTCAGGCGGGTAAATGTGGAAACATTCACCACAAGTCCACAACAATTTAGGCACATAAAACGGGTAGTGTTCAAAAAAATGGGCTATCTATAGCATCTTTGAGAAGTTCAAAAGCTGTTTGAACTAAAGAGGAGTCTATCTATAGCCTATGCTTGTAAGCTTTATTCAAAATTTCACATGACCAAGTCATTGAAAAAGGGACTTCATGATGCATGCAGGACATAGAGCAAAGGAACCTCTAGAATGTTAAAAAAAGATATTGTAGTCTTTTGTACTAAAGTTTGCAATTATGATTCACCACACAAAAAGGTAAAGACATAATGCTAAGGCCTGAGGTTTTAGGTGGGGAAACTATTGATCACGTGATAACACTACGAGCAGGTGCAGATGCTAGTATGATCATTTTGATGCCACCTACTCAAACTAGATTCACGAACTTATAGCTTCATGTGTCACCGCAATCAGCTTATTGCTTCATGTGTCACTAGACTCACTACTCTTGGAAAAAGCTACAGTAAAGAGGTGCCGCTAAGTACATTTAGCCTTCTTTAATTAAGAACGCCTCTTAATCGCAAAAAAATTAATAATAAGAATGCCTCTTTAATCTTTTATAAGTGGAACAAAACAAAATAATTGTTTAAACTACCTGTAATCATAAGTTAAGGGCTCTCCAACTTTGATGGAACGAGAGGCAAAGACACCAACTCTTGTCTCACCATCAACCTGCCTGAAAGGCCATATAAACAATCAGGAACATGCAATAATACGGGTTTTTTTTTCAAGAACACATCATTACCATTTTTCAAGTTTACAGTTGGGATCACAACTGTGATTTAGAAAACGTGACATGTTTCCTTTAAATGTCGCATCTATTGTAAAATCTTTGCTGATTTCACACATGTAGAAGTTTTTGTCACAATGCTCTCTCATATCCCAAAGCCTTGATTCACATGTCGCGTCATCAATGACTGAAACAATGTTTAAAAAGAGGTGAAAGAATGTACATAAGACTTAACTGTGAAATAAAATTAGAGCAACTCCAAGAGTTTCTTTATACTCTTCCTAATTGATAGGAATACAGACTTTGGTGAAAATACTCTCCGACAGCTTCTCTAATTAGATCTCTAAATATTGTTATCATCTATTCCGGATCTCTCGCTAGCCAAAAGAGAGAAAGAGTGGCTCTCTAGAGTGCGCACAAGATATAAAGAAGCTATTGGAGGGTGGAAAGATATAGAGAATGGACCTCCAAATGATGATTTAGAGAGTGCGTTTAAGAAAGACTCTTGGAGATGCTCTTATGTACACAAATTAGTCCGTAAATAAGTGGCAAACAAATCAGTAAACTTATGTCTTCATTGAACAAATGATTCCCAATATGATGGTACCATTTAGTGCCAGAGAGAATACGAACCATTTACTAGCCCAAACCTCCCCTTCAGGATCCAACATAAAAACCATGCTAAGTTCCTAGTTGGGCAAAAGCATCAAGCAACATGCCGTTTACGTAAGCCATTTTAGCTTATATGCCACCTTCAGTGGCCTTTTCCAAATAGCATAAAGCACCTTATAAGATTATCTAACAACTAAAGGAACTGAAATTGTGTTACAACATCCTCATGACCATTTACTGGATTCATACTAGCAAGGATGATGCTCCCTCTGTCCATTAATGGGAGCATTTTTTTTTTTTTTTTTATTTGAAACCATCAAGTTTGACCAATGATCGACAATTGTACTAACTTACTAGTGGCATGGACCACTGATAATGGAAAGTTTGAGATATTTGGTTGGGACCAGAATGCAAATGACTATTACATATTAGAGAACATAAGCAAAATGCAACTCTTGACCCCACCACAATAAATGCTATGCAGAAGGTCATCTGCCAAGACCTTGCTATTTCTGCTGGTATATTTCCAAAAATAAAATAACATGAAAAACAGTTTTACCTTCACCAACATACTCAATTACAAAATCTCCTCTCTCCAATGGCTCCAACGCAACAGCACCCCATCCACATCGCTTTGTCTGTAAAGGGAAAGTGTTGCTATGGTTATAATAAAATAAACTAAAGCCATCTTTGAGCAAGTAAAATGCACAAGCAAAACCAAACTCTCACAAAAATAACCACTCTCGCTGAAGCAGGTTAGCTCTACTGCCAAGATGGAGGTGCAAACTTGCAGGTATGAGGCGTCTAGTTCTTTTGTTTCATCGAACCAAGGACCTCTACCACACATGATGCCAGGTCAATTTCACAGAGCACACTATCAATGCCACATGTTTCACGTCCAAAAACAAATACAAAAAGGAAATTCAGGTTCGAATGGACAAGGTTTACTTTGACAGCAGTAGAAGGTAAGAAACCAAAGGACCACGATCATCATCATGGTTTGAGTCAAGGTGACTCTTTCCCCATTGCTTGTCATTCTAGTTATGGACATCATCAATCAGCTAGACTGAGCATCAGGATCCATGTGCCTTGAAGGAGCTTGAAGCTATACAGGAGATTATTAAATGATCTGGTGCAATTTCAGGTCTTAAAACTAAGATCAACAAATGTTCGGCTAACTAGCCTGCACCCCTCCTGTGGACAGTTTTTTTCGAACACGCAGGAGAGCTGCGTATCATTATATTAATAGAAGAAGAGAAAAAGACTTACAGAGAAGAAAACTCCAAACACACACCCCCACTAGACAAAATAAAGCTAAATCACCGGAAAAGAGTTACAAGGACGACCAAGAAAAAACCCCCCACTGCAGAAATCTAAGTTGCAGTTCTGGCAGAGAGTAGGGAAATCCCCTTAGCCCCTGCCACACTCCAGCAGCCAGCCTCCTCCTTGGCCAGGTACAGGACCGAGTTAACATCTGGGACTGCTCCATTGAAAACACAGTCGTTTCTGTGCCGCCAGATGCTCCAGGCTCCCAGGATGACCAGAGAATTCAGACCCCTTCTTAGGTCACCTTGAACAGCACCATCAACCTTTCTCCACCAATTATCAAAATTCTGATCGGCAGGTGTTGGAGCAAGGGTTGCAGCACCAAAATGAGAGAGGAAGGCAAACCAAAATATTCTTGAAAAAACACAGCCCACGAGAAGGTGATGAAGATCTTCGTCAAGCTGGTCACACAGGGACGCACGTTTCTGGGTGAGGGAGGCCCCTCTTTGCTAACCTGTCTGCAGTCCAGCACCTGTTATGGGCCACTAACCACATAAAAAATCTGCATTTTGGGGGTGCCCAAGTTTTCCAAATTCTCTCAAAGGGTTCAAAAGAGATGGCTCCTGTGGACAGTGATACAATAAGAAATACTATGCCATGAGTTGCTGAAATTTCATGCACCTACCTAAGCCTGCCACTTTCAGTCAAGAAGCTTACATAGGTTGTTCTCCAATTCCTTGTCAACAGGGAGCAGATTAGCTACCCATTGGAAGGATGTCCGATCAACCCAACTGGTCATGCTGTTCTCACAGCCATACCTACCTATCATATGATGGCTCGAAATATTTCACGATGGGTGATAAAGCCTATAGAGAAACTATGGCGTGTTTTGCTGCGGCAGGCCGAAAGGAAAGGAGGTAAATGGTGGGCACTGCCTCCTAACTTGGAGCAAAGTTTGCGTGCCAATGAGAATTCGTAATTTAGAATTCCTTATAGATGGAATCTACGCATGACATGCCTCTGGATACAGAAAACTGTCCCTCACCCAACATAGGTCACAGTTTTGGCGTGCCAGTTCCATCACCAGTGACCAGTCCTCAGCTCTGGTTTCTATCTAGGTCAGCACCAAATTGGCAATGGTAACTCCACAGATTTGGACGGACCATTGGATTTTGGGGAAATCCCTCGCTCGTCTGGATGTTGGCTATGGAATTGGTCAACACAACAAAACTGAGTTTCCAAATCAATGATATGCTGAATTGGTATTGGACTGCAATTCAGTTTCCACGCAGTCTCTTTCATTTGCCACTCGAGAATCAGAAACTGGATCCATACCTCATCTTCTTCTTGGCCGGCGAGGCCCTCCATGCCCTGGCTCAACCCTACCATGTGTCGGCAACCCCTGCCCCTGTGCCCCTCCGCTGCCCCTCTCCGTGGCTACGAACTCCACCCCCTCCGTGCCGTGCAAAACCCGTATGAGAGGGGTAAAGCAGTGATGGGAGACTACCCACGGGGGCCCTGTCAGCAGTCACCTTTGAGTGGAGCTCTCTAGTGGCGGCATCGATTCCAGCCAATACTCCATAGGTCTGTATTGGGAGCATGTTGTTCGGTGATGTGAGAATACCGTGTAATTGTAAGTCAAATTCAAAGATACAATTCAAAAACATTTAAGTGTGTGGTATTGAAGATGTACAATTCCAATTCCCCAATTCCAAGCCGAATACCAACATCCAAACAGGGTGTGATTAAGGAATTGGCACCAGACGTATTCGGTTTGGTGCCTAGGCGTATTGCTGGATGCACTGTGAGCCAAGCGGAGTGGGGGGCCTCAGGGGAACCATCACAATCCGTGTCCTTGAGCAGTACCTGCAGACGTGGGACCTTGTGACCAAGGTGGAGCTGCGCTAGGAGGTGAAGGGGACATGTCTGGACTACTAGGCTTATTCTCCATGTATGCATAGGATTTGAACAGTTTGAGAGGTTGTGGAAATCTTGGGTGCCTCAATGGGGAAAATTCCTCATATGGCTTTCTTTCTCCTTGGAGTATGTTGCTTTCTTTATAGTGCGTATTATTTGTGTTTTGTTTTGTTGGATTTCTCCAGGCTGTTTTGTACTTTCTTTCTTCTTAATATTGTAACGGGCAGCTCTCATGTCAGTGTAAGGAAAAAAAAACTTAGAGCATGTTGGATGAGGGGATTTTGTACTTAATCTTAAGGGTTTGGATCCAAACTTCCCGGTCCTTGATGCATTGATGTTTAAAAAATATATTGGATCTTGCACTAGCTAAGAGCCTGGTACCTAAGGTGGTGACGCTGCATATGACCTTTTAATACTGCATATGACCTTTTAATACAACACCTAAATAAATCTGTGTTTCAAAGAGTACGCAACAATGTATAAACTCTTGAGTCTTGAAAAAGAAAGAACTTACAACATGAAAATTTTGGAAACTGTAAGTAACATCAAAACATGCAACACTATTATGCACATAAAAGAAAATAAGTAGGAGAGTGAATACATTGGTGCACATAAGTTCCTAGAAAATCAAGTAAGAACATCATTGACAAGAAAGCTACCTTCACAATTTTAATTTTTTTCTTCTCCTTGCGGAATGGCCTATTTGTACATAGATCTGAGCAGCGACAATTCTTGGAACAACTCGTATAAATACCCCTGATAAGTCAGAAAATAAATTTAAACAATCATGTTGGAGGACATTCTATGTACATCATACATAACTTTGTAAAGGATTATGCTAACTCCATCATCAAATATTAGGTATTCAAACGTTTAAACTTGGGCCCAAGTCAAACTGCAGGAATACTATAGTAGAACTATCCAAGTGAAGTGAAAATCATAAGGTTAAATCCACGAAAATTGTGGATAGCAGGATATATTGCCATGATCTTTCATCAGCAAGATGATAAACGATGTTGTTCAGAACTTCAGATTACTGTGGAATCCCTCCAAAATTGAAGAGAAAGGAACCATATCTAGTGAAATTCTTTTAGTAACTACGATCAAACACTCAAATAGTGCTCATTTGTATGATATGGAAAATCCTCATCCTCCAGTGATGATCAGTCTTAATAGCATGGTCACATGGGAGTGAGCGTGCTCTAAAGTACTCCCTCCATACTGGTAAAGGAAGTCAATTTTTTTGGACAAGGTTTGGATCAACATTGGGAATATAAATCATCAATAACTTTTAAGTTGTTGAGTTTGTAAATGTGAAAATTATATGAATAGATTTGTCTTAAAAAAATACTTTCATAAAAGTAATACATATATCACATTTGCATAAATATTTTTATAATAACAAGAGGTCAAAGTTATGTTTTGGAGACCATGTCGCTGCCCTAAACGACTTCTTTTACCAATATGGAGGGAGTACTATCACTTAAAACAGTTTATATGCAAGACTTCCCAGTTCCCACAACAGCATACAGTAACAGTATATTAGAAGTGACGTGGATTTTGTGCAGGTTTGTTGCAACCCAGACACAATACCTAAACAATATAAGCGCACTTTAGGGTGAAAACAACAATATATACTACATATTTAATTCAATTCAGCTCTGTAGCACTGCAGTGTTAATATAAAAAAAGATGGCACATGTTTATGCTTTCTCTATTGCTAATATGATTCCATTTCCACATTTAAAGTTAAGTTTTGCACAACAGAAAATAAAAAGAAAATAAAAACTTGGCCTGTGGGGGATAAAACAGCCCCAGGCATTTTGCTAAGAAGGACTTCTCACGAGGGTCAAGCCAACCCCCTCCACCCATACACAGCAGCACTGTAGCACATTTGAGAACCACGACCAGGCGGAATTTAAGACCTGTGCTTTGGCGTGGGACAAACGATTTTTTTAACCCCAGCCTGAAATTCGCTACAGGGAGCCACTCAGGACCTGAGGAGTGCTACATTAGAGCCACCTAACCAACTGACCGAGAGGCACGTTCGAGCAGTTTAGGACAATATTCACATGTCTTTGGCATGTTTCAACAGAGTAAGAAAGAACACCTGCATTCACAGTCGTCTTTGCAAGTAGAATCAGCCCTGCAGTCTGTGCACCCAATATCCACACATACACCAGTGCGCTTCTTTTTTATCAGATATACATCTTTTACAAATTAAGGAAATAACCATGATGTACTTGTATTGGAATGAAAAGCAGATAAACAAGAGGCCAATCTAACTACACAGCTGCAGAAACATAGAAATTGTTTAGTAAAACGTTATGCTTTAGGATACTGCGCCTGATAGATGTATAGGGGGGTGGCTTGTAAACAACCTCAGCAAATTCCTCAATGCGTGACTCAATATCCAAGTCTTCGTTAACATATGGAAGAGGTAGCCGGCAGAACACTTCCTATCAAATAAACATGTAGTGTAGCCATCAATATAAATTGCGAAGGAAATGTACTTCATCTTGATGAGACAGTGGTATTTGTACTCAACAAAGGAAGACAAGTCAATGAATTTCTTTTTCCTGAGGCTTTACATCATCAGAAACTTAACCATGTTCCTCATCAAATATTTACTTTACCAAGCATTCCATTCTTGTCACTAAGTACTTCAGATTAGTTATAGCTGAGTAAAAAATAGCCCTATAGCTAAGTAAAAAATAGCTCATCAATTATGTCACACGAAATATCATATAGAAGAAAAGATAGCAAAGGTACAATTGTATCACGCATGCACTCACCTCTATACTGTTGGTAAAGCCAGCATTCTGTCACCAGCAAACAAAGTACTCCTGTCAGGCACCTCAACCATTACAAAAATATTAACAAAAGGACATGAGGGATGCACTGTAATAAAATTGTCCAAGCTAAACCTCAGAGGTAACTTATTAAGTATTAATCTTCCCAAAGATCAAAGGATGGAACAAAAAGATAGTTGAAAATAATGGAGGAATAAGCACTGGGCATAAGAAAAGACAATGACTAGATGCATATGATCTTTTTAGTATTTATACTAGAGAGTTTTGTCTATTTATTAAATTAGACTGGACAAGCTCTTATTACCTATTTCATACAATGACAACATGAAGTGGCCAATTTTAAGGAAAAAGGATAGACCTCATTTTGCAGCAGCCAATCAGAAGTATGCCTCCAGCAAATTGCACTTCCTTGATTATGTTTTTCATGAACCACTGGCCACGGTGCACATTTCGTATGTGCTGCAACTGTACAACGTCCACAGCGCCAAAAGAACATCTTATTGTTACAAATCATGCACACCTAATGGGAGACAGAAAATTAGATGATGTCCTTAATGATCAAGCAATGGAACCAGTTCAAGCAAAGGAATTGAAATACAACATGACCTGAAAAACAGAACACGGGTTTGTATCCTAACTATTGACTGTATCTACTAAACAATTCTTTCCACAGTTATGTTATTCACAATACACTCTGCATTCCTTACCTGCAGACCATTAAATCTTGCAATTGTATATTGAACATAGCATGCATTGATTAAAAGGAAATGGCTAAAGAAGAGTAGATTACAACTATAGGACACTGGAGTATGGGAATCAGAGAAGTTTAAACTTAATATTCTGTATAGAATTCATTATAGATTTAGTGAAATGTTACATGTTCCACGGTACAAAGTAAATAAAACAAACTAAAAAATGCACCATGCCATTGGATACAGTGAATCAGTAGGATGTGGTATTCTTCAAACTAATATCTTTATTATCTCTTCTCCCACACATATACAGCTCAGGGCTATATGAAGCTAGCGAAACACTCTTTCTAGCTTTTCAAGTAGCTTCAATCTACATACAACTCAAGGCTATCTGAAGCTTGACCCTTATAATCTAATTTACTAACTTACCTACAAAGGAGCTCAGCATGTCATTATATAGGCCATTTGGGACGGTTTGCTACAGTAGCCAACATTTTGCTCCAGTAACCGACCTTAGATGTGCACATGCTATATGAAAATGCTAGCTAATAGTCAAATTCTGTTTTACTACATCTTTCTTTTGATAAACTCCATAAATATGTCTCTCAATTCACAGTTCATGGTGCATAAACAATCCAGTAGCTTTTAGTAGTATGAATCTCTTAACTAGCAAAACTCAATTTGCTTTTGACTTCATGAGTCCAGTAATCCAGTTTCACTTCTTCCTTTTCTTCGTCACATATTTCATTTCTTTAGACTTAGCTAGAAACTTCAAGGATCAACTAGTGTATAGCCACTAATCAGTTATTTTTCTCATCTCAAGAAAATAAATTAATTCCAACACTTACATGTTGAGGACACCTGAAGCTTTCAGCGGTGAAGTTTGAAGTATCTTCCACAACACAGTTGAGATGGAACATCAGTGGACAATTTTTAACTGAACATTTTTTTATTTCTTCTCAAGCATAAATAATCTTGAAGCACAAACGGCATTCGACCTTTGCACAAATGATGAAATGAAGAAGGTATTAGATGCTAAGCAGATGAAAGCGGGGGTGGGTTGGGGGGCGGGGGGACTGGATCCAAACAAGACAACAGTGTTAAGTCATTTGAGGATTCCTAATAATCAAACCTGTCACTTTGACCATCAATATAATAAAAACTAGATAGATTAACAAAGTAAGATTGATGTTAACAGATTGCGTTTATGTTAGGTATCAAATTTAATATAAATTGCCAATTAAAGTTTCACATTATTGATAGTACCAATGTCCTAAACACTTATACTTGCGACAGCGGAACAACTTCAAGAATATTGAACAGCAGCTTAAAAATTTTAACTGATGGACAGTACCAAGGACAATGAGTTTTTAAGTTATGGATGGAATGGAGACAAAGCAATTCAGAGGTGGAAAACTTTATAAAATGGTCACGCACTTTGTATCTAGGGATTGTTTTTGTTAACGGATTCAGTATGTTGGATCTTACAAAATATCATCTATGTACTACATAAAGAAATAAGCTAATTGTTATCCTGCAATATATTATATACCACTTGTGTTTCCTGAAATGTTACATAACAGATTAAATTAATTTGAAATTGAAGTTCTTTCAAGTTTCTTTAACTCCATGTAATATGATGTGAGTTCTTAGAATATATTCAAAAATCACAACATTTTGCATTAGTAGTATTTTTGCTAGTGGGGACACTAGTACCCTGGTAACCAACACATTTCTACATTTTTTACCATCATTGGGTTCCATATGTAGCCAAACCCAGCTTGCTTCGGACTAAAGGCAAATAGGCAAGGTTTACATACATGGTTTCTACTCGCTCGCTAAAACTCTTTTGAATTTTGGGGCTTTTCATAACCTCTTACTCTTGGAGGAAACAGAGCAATAGATATCATTGCAAACTGTACATACTGTCGTAACTCTTAAGTCTCAAATAAGATATTAGTGGGAGTGAAATGTGCAACGTACACACATGGTGAGTTACTATACTCAGCTCAAGCGCAAGTGCAGTTGTTACCACAATGCTAAAGAATTTCCTGGATCGACCTCAACTGCACAAACTGATTACCAGCTGCATTTTGCTTGATCCGCCCAGACATAAGAAGAGTTAAATGGGAATTCGAAGTCAGAATAGCAGACATTGGTCCATCAACGCGAAGCGCTTCCAGCCAAGATCCTTACCGCCTTTGGCGCCCCGGTGAGGAAAGGCAGCACGCAGTGATGAGCCGGAACACCGGCCGCTGCCTTCTTAGCCGCCCACTGGCTCACGCGTTCCTCGAGCGTCAGAGACGATGCTGAAGCCTGCGTCCGTGCCGGCTCGGGTGACGGAATCAGGGACAGGTTCTTCCCGCCGCCACGCCGCGCGGCGGGCAAGCGGTCGCAGCACCCTCGCCCGCGCCCGCCAATTCGAAGGTGCGGACACGGCCCCCCTCCACCGGCATTCCGCTGGGATAACGAGCTCGCCTTCGCTGCCGCCGCCGCCCAAAGAGGCGGATGAAGACGCGTACGCGGGCGCCGCCTCGGCTGAGGCGGCGTCGGCAGCATCCCGGCGTGGTCGACGGCGAGGGCCCCCGCGTCGACGGAGAGTTCAGGGAAGGGAGGGAGGTAGCCAGTGCTCAGATCCGGCATGGCCGCCAGGGTACAGGAGCTGTGGACTAGGGTTTGGAGGGCATTGGGGCTGGTCGGAGACGTGGAAATGGAACCAAGACGTGAACCGGGGAGGAAGAGGACACTCCCCACTCCCCGAGTCTTGCCAGAATTGGGAGAGCGAAGCTGGCAAACAAATGAACATTTTCTGTTTTTTTTCATTCACACACACAGAGTAACAAATGCTATCCACGTTGGAACACTCAAATTTCTTTGTTCTGTTCCTCTCCACCCTTCTTCTCTAGATCATGCGTCTCTCTTTTTTTTCTTGTCTAAATCCCATAGATACCATTATAGATGAAAAAATCGAAAAAGAAAGGTCGGCCAAACGGTGAGAATGGCGGAAGGATAACATTAGGGTTTCAACAGCGGTGGAGGCGGCCAGGACAAGTCGGGTAATGATGCTCGTGGCCATGAATGACGGTGGCGGGGACAGAGAAGGGAGAACGGGGCCACCGCAAGTGCAGTAGTGTGTTGTCAGAGCTCCGCGACCGTGGTAGTGGAGCTCCGGTGAGAACCTACTGCATTGCGTTGGACTGTGTGGGCGTCGGAGGAGGAAGAAGAATGGTGTATTGTGCTAGACAGATTCTTTTCACATTCACTTCCATTGTGCTTTTGCTTGATCCACCGATTATATGCAGTTTTTGTTTGTTAAAGGTATTAAGGCTCAACTAGATTTCTAGGACTAACAACTAGTTAACTAAATTTTAGTCATTGATAATTTTAAATTGATGCAACAACTAGTTGATTAGTTTTTAATTGCTAAGAATCCAAATAGGTAGAATAATCTGTTAGTCCATTAGTCATGAACTAGTTGTTAGTTTATTAGTTCACATATTGGAGCTAATAGAACTAGCTATTAGTTGTAATCTATCCAAACAGAACCTAAATACAGTATAACCATGGTCTTTAAAAATTTTATAGGTTTTTACTTAGGTCTATGAACTAATTCACTCTGAATGAAAACATGTCATTTAGAAGATGTGTTTTTGACCTAAAAATAATGTATGTTTGGTTTGTTGTCCTAATTTGACATACCTCATCCACACTAGCCCAACGCAATTCATTTTCTCCCCTCCACTTGGCTGATGCACCATTTTGGCTACCTTGGTCAGTTGTTAAAGTTCGAACATGCTCTCAGAACAATTAAGGACTTGGGTAGTGTTTGGTTGCCCACCGCCGTCGCCCACGCCAAACATACGGCAGCAATAGACAACAAGCCAGTGTTTGGTTAGCATTTAGACAGTGACAGCCACAAGTTTCTCCCATCATTTTTCGTCACGGTTGTGGTGGCCAAATACTTCAACGCGTAATTATGACGGGTGCCACACTCCATTGCCCGGGCCTGGCCAGCAACCAAGCACCTTCTTGGTCCTCGCTTTGAGAATTTATAACTAAAGACCTTTGATTTCTCAAATAAGCATTGTTCATTAAAAAAATACATATCGCATAATCAGAATTTTGAACTATAGTCACATGAAAGTTCCATAGAGGTTTAATCGTGTTCCCTCTATTCTAGACATGTTATACATCTAAGGACATAGGAAAACTATGTATCTAGAAAAGTCAAAATACATTATAATTTGGGACACAAAAAGTATCTTTTAGTAAATACTATCACACACATCTAAACTGAGTTGAAACGCAAAGTCCACAATTGTTTTTTATTGGAATGTGAGACTTTTGTAAAGTTGTGCCCCATCTAGTGTTTATGACTATAATAACTTACTGTTAGCGTTAGTGATGAGAGAGTAAATATGAAAAATAAGCACAAGTTAAAGTGGTTTCCCCATGACCATATAATACATACTAAGATAGCATCTCATATCTCACTAAAACGATCACACCATGTCTTGTGTGGACAATCCAATATGTTAGGAAAATAGAAAGTAGGGCAATGGTTATGCTTGCCTCTAAGCCACCCATCCAAACAACTTTTATGCAAGTTTGCAGAATGCTCAAAGTAGATCTAGTGTTGTATTAGTTAGTGCCAAATTTGGTCGTATTAGACAATACAGTCTTTGCAGAAGCCAATACGTATAAAAAATTATTCCCGTATCCCTCATACCCCTACTAGAAACATGAGATCTTAACCAGAAACTGACAACATGCAACATAATATAAATAATGAAATACTCCCTCTATTCCAAATTATAAGACGTTTTTGGTTTTCTAGATACATTTCTTTTGCTATGCATCTAGTTATACATTATGTCTAGATACATATCAAAAGAAAAATATCTAGAAAAGCCAAAACGTCTTATAATTTGGAATGAAGGTAATACAATATTACACGGTATAGTTGTGCAGGATAACCAAACACTCAAATGTTTCTTATTAGGTTATGCTACATAGAGTCCAGTGCATGCTAAGACCAATATAAGCAACAAATCAAACTCATAGTGTATATTTAGATGCGTAGCAAAACTTGTATTTAAAAAATCTAAAATGATTTATAATTTAGAATGGAAGAGCACATAAAAAGCTCGTTGTGGACACCACAAAAAAAAAAAATCTTTGCCACTAGTTTAATTAGAAGGGAAGTACTCCTTGCATCCTTAATTATGGGTCGTTCTAACTTTCTTGAAAAATCAATACATCCCAAGTCTGACCAAATTTGTATAATAAAATAATAACATTTATGGTACCAAATTTCATCAAATTTTCCATTAATTATATTTTCATAGTATATTTATTTGACATCTCTATCTATAATTTTAGTCAAACTTTAGATGCTTTGACTTTAAGAAAGTTGGAATGACATATCTTGAAAACCCTCCACAGAACTTCGGGGTACGGTTCCTACCACTCATATACAACCACCGACCAACTAGAAGGAAGTATAATGCCCGTGCTAACGCTACTTACGACATTTCAAGGGTACACATGAAAGTTTCACTCCAGAAGTCGAAGATTCAATAACCTCTCTTTCAAACTAAAACACGAAGGTTGAGTCACCTTTAGTGTTCTAACTTATATCTAATCCATCACAAGTTAGACCACAACGAGTATTTGCCACTTCTTTACAAATGTGAGGAACCGTTGAAACACACACATTAGAGTCACTGAACCAGACACCTTTAGTTTTAAATAGCAAAAAAAAAAAAAAAAAAAAGATTCATGTAAAATAGTGTCGAATTACTCAAATTAAATTACAATACAATTCACAAGACCCCAAAGCACAAGTCATGACAGATGGCTCAGACAGTTTCTTGTGCCCTGGTCGCTTTGTTGTCATCTTGATGACATCATCTCTGTGGCGTCTTTTCTTTTTTATTATTCAAACACTGTTGGATTCTGAAAAAAAAAGGCTATAAATACAATTCACTTTAGTTAGAAATGAACAAAAAAGGTTGCTAAGCCTGACCAAATTGTAAGAGAGAAACAATGTGTTATTCTTTCATTGAACTGAAATGATTCAGAAAAGTATTCTTTTAGATTCAGTTATGGTGTTCCTTCTAGAGTTTGATCTGCATGTCTCCCAAATCATGATTATATATTGTGTTCACTAATGGAAAAAAAAAATAACTTATCCAGACCACTCATGACATTTACGACCAAACATGATCTAAGGCTAATAAAGATACCTCACCTTCTAGGCTTCTCGCTGAGGCTTCAAGACATAAGTTACGATGATCTAAAAAGACAGTCCTGAAATTAAATTAGTGATAGGAAACAATATTTAATCAGTGGTCCAAAAGCACATTGAATCCTTTATTTTCGTCTAAGGGCACTCACCACAGTGTAGACTCTATCGTAGAGTCTAAGCTTATTTATTACCTTCTTATTTAGACTCCAAGTCCACAATACCCAAGATAATAAATGTCTTAGACTCTATGATAGAGTCTGCATTGTGCATTTCTAAGGGCACTCACAATGCTAGAAACTATCATGGTTTCTATAGTTTTGGACATTGTGTCAAAAAACTATCTCCCACTGCAATTTTCTATCATGATGTCACATGGCCTACTTGTCACTCTCACAAATTGTCTTGGTTTTACGTGAAGACTGGTTTCTTAGTTAGACTTGGTTTCTTGTGTTTTTTTCTCTCTCTTCAATAAATATAGCGTCACATCAGCAAAAAGCAATAAATAGAGGGGTAATAAATGAGGATAGAAACCATGGTAGAGTCTCAGTATTATGAGTGTTCTAAGAGAACCCAACGGCAAAAACTAATTAAGAATCGACTACTGACAGAGTAACACAAAGTCCCCAAATAATTGCTCTTACCTCTTCAATATGCTACTTCAGTTGATTAAAACTCTCTTTTAGAAAGGCTCGGAATGTGCCACCTATAGTAACTGAATCAGGGATAACGTCGAAGGCTCCACCTCTTTGAAACTTTCCAACTGTTACAACCTGCAGAACACAAAGTGGACTACTGCATATTCAGCAATCTTCAAAAAAAAAAAAATCAATAGGACATGATGACATCACCATGACCATCCTGATGTGCTCGAATATGCTTCCGGATTGATCCCCAAATTCACATCTCCATGTCCCAGCGCCACCACAGTGGTCACGTACATCTCTGCCGAATCGGAATCCATCACCTGGATGCAAGTCCGAATATAAAATATAAATATCATTGTAGAAATCGAGGCCTGTACAATCAAATCGAGATACTCAGCTCAATTTAAAGTTCGCCTCTCCCCATTTGGGCTTCCTGCATCACTTGCGCATCTCTGCCAATGCAATGACATCCCTTTCAGCAGAAGGAAAGAGCATCAATAACTACAAATCGAATAGCTCTACCGTTACACATTCCTAAATCAGTGGTCGGATTGGGACTCACCGTGGGGCTGCCTGCAGGAGATGGAGACGTCATCGAAGAAGGCCTCGACGGGGAGAGAGCTGGTGCCGGCCATGGAGTAGCCCCTTGCCGGCTCACGTGCTCAAACTGACAGAGGAAGACGAAGAGTCAGAAGCGGCGACGTGTGTTCCCCCGAAAGGCGTGGAGATCGTCGCGTGCGGATCCTGCGAGGGCGCTGCCGCGACCTGGCGAGGGCCGATGCTGCAAGGCCTGGCCGGGTGAAGATCTCTAGTTTGGTTTTGGCTAATTAGTGACACCTAAGGACTAATCTCTCGACGCTAAGTGTTTGATTAGATTGGAGATTAGCCGTGTCAAGTTGGAGCATGGTGATAATGGGAGGATGGATCGAGGTGATCCAATTGGTGACCAAGTGTCCAACTTGGTGGAGTCTCGCAGATCAAAGAGCTCAAGGCAAAGGTATAACCATAAGGCTTTTGATTTCACACTCAAGACACCATAGAGGGTGTGAGTGATTATAGGATCGATAAGCCGTACTATAAAAGGGGAAACTTATCGTACATATCGGTCCTCCAAAGTGCCTTTAGGTTCAAAATTCATATGCATGCATTCTAACCTAAAGAGCTAACTCCGTCCTTGTCGAAAATGCTAACACATGGTGTCGGGGTGTTCTTCGACGTGTCGGCAACAAGAAACAAGTGACGGAAGTCGGATTGGAGCAAAGGTGAAGAAACGGCAACACAACGACGGAATTTTCGCAGCTCGATCGCTGACCGGACTCACTGACCGGAAGCAGGAAAAAGTGACCGGACGCACCGGTATGTGCGTCCGGTAGAGGGCATGTTTTTGGATCGGTGGTCGACGAGTGACGGACCCACCGACCGGAAGCATCCGGTGGCCGACCGGACATGTTGATCGGACGCGCGATCGGACGCACGGAGGCAAGGGGTCGGGCGTTGGTTTGGGGTTGTCGGTTGTGACCGGACCCACCGACCGGACTCACTGGTGAGTCTGGTCAGGCTGCAGAAAGCGTGGCTTTCACCCCAACGGCCACATTTTGTGGTGTGGCCTATTTATACTCCTTTGGTCACCCATTGCTCTCTCTCTTGGTCATTTGAATCATTCCTAACACCCTAGAGCTGAGCAACAACACTACTCCCTCTCTCATTCTTGCTTGTGAGCTTCATTCTTGAGAGAAGAGGTGATCCAAGTGCATTTGCATCGAGTTCTTGCATCTAGAGGCACTTGGGGATCGTTGTGAGCCGGTTGGTTTCTTGTTTCTCTTGGAGACACCGCTCCTAGCTGGCTTGGTGATTTGATGGAGTTGTTGGCAAGAAAAGGAGATTGTTCTTGGCCACCTGGGGCGAATTTGTGAGAGGATCACGCACTCCTCGTCGGGAAGACAAAGTTCAAGGAATACATTGCTCGTGTCTTGGGTACCTCACTTGTGAGTGGTGTGTTGAGGCTAGCAAGGGCACCGCCTAGCTCAAACACCATCCTTGTGTTGGTCGGCACAACCGGAGAGTAACTTGTCGGTGTACAAGTGAACTCCGGGTGAACAAATCGACTTGTTCATTGTCTCGGTGATTGGATCATCACCTTCGTGTGATTGATAGTTCATCTTCTTCCCGGTGATTGGTTCATTCCTCTACACTTCGGTATATTGAGCTCGATCTCTTGCTTTTACATTCCTAGTTTACATTGTGTAGAGAGCTAGCCTTGCTTTGTGTAGTTGTTCTTGCTAGCATAAGGATCATATTAGGATTGCTCACTAGATAGAGTAGTGACATAGACCTTGAGTGACTTAGAGATCATAGCATATTTAGTCTTGTCACTAGAAGGCTTGCAAGACCACTAGAGCTAGCGCAAACCGCATATTCGCCATTTGTTATACTAACCGGTTTGTTTAGTGAGTTTGTAGAAAAAAATTTATAGGCTATTCACCCCCCCCCCCCTCTAGCCATCTAGGACCTTACACCGGGGCTGGTGATGACGAACCCTAGCTGCCCCGAAAGGTGTTTTTTTAGAGTAAAATGCATCCGGGATACCTAAACTATTTTGTGGGTACGAGATAGGTACTCAACCGTAAAATATCTTGATGCGGTACTCAAACTATTCGGGTACCGGATAGATACTCCAACTTAGAAACGTAATGACCCGGATACTATCTATTTACGTTGATCACCACCAGTCCAAACTTAGGCCACATAGTCACCATTAGCTAACATGGACTAGCCACCCTTGAGGCTGTCCGCACCGCGGCACGCCAAAGCTTCCTCCAAGTACCAAAAATCTTTGCAGCCATATGCACGCAATCGTGAACGTGATCGTCCGGGCAAGACCGCGGTACGCGTTCGTTGCTAGCGAATGAAGCGGAGCTACTCCGGGGACGGGCGTGGGGCCTGCGCACGCGCGCCCTGCCTGCTCGGCTGGACCAGCACGCAGGGTGGGAGGCAAGGCTGGAGAGAGAATCGGTGGACCCACTGTTTGATTACCTACAAAATGTTATAACTCACAAATCAAAAAGCCAAATGAAATTCTGATTACATCATTAAATTCATTTAAATAAATTCTTCAAAACAAGATCTCACATGGATATATTTAGATAAAATTACATGGGAACCCACCGACGTGGGCGAAGCCACTACAAAATTTATGGTGGTGCCCTATGTTAACAACGGTGTAGAAATAGTCTACTTTCAACCGATTTATATGATTAAAATTAGCTACTTAGTAGTATATATTTTTTTTGCTCGGTGCCTGTGCACCACCCAAGTCTAATGTGGCTTCGCCACGCCCACTGATATAGAGTATGAGCACTGAAGTATGGATGGCTGCTTGTAAACTGTATACAAAGGAGAGAATTTTGATGACGAGAAACGAATATTCCTTTTAAGTATGAATTTAAAGACACGAGGAGTGCGGATAGCCTGAGCATGGTAATTTTGCAGAACCCCCACGGTCACAGGCCATAACACGAGCAAGAGCGGGTAGTGCAGCGCACGGCACAGCTCGACAGCGCGAGGCTAGCGTGCCACAAGAAACGCAAGGCTGTTGTGTAGATGTGTGCTTGCTTTGTCTTTCCCATTCTTTTTCCTTTCTTTTCTTTTATTACTTTTATTTATCTAGTAAATATGCACGTGCGGACACCGCATGCACTAAAATATTTGCATTTTACAATAAATAGATATAGTTGAGCTTTCATAATAATATATTAAATAAATATTAAAATTCACATATTGAAACGAATGAATAATCGTGATGAGAAGCCATCAGGGTAAATAGATTCGTGCCCAGAACATATTGTTACAAAAATCTGACCCGATAGAAAAAAAAAAAAAAATATAAGTTCTATAAAACGGCACAACACAATCAATCGGGCAATAAAGTTTTAGTTCAATTATTCTTGTCATTATAATAGTAAGTACGTGAATCTTTGGATATGCAAGATCAGCTATTTGCTAGGGCCGACGAGCTCGTCGGCGAGGGAGGATTAACTTAAAAATTTTGAGTACCTGATTGTTACGTTTGTGAGTTAGAGTACCTATCCGGTACCCACGGAATAGATTGAGTACGGTTATAACGTTTTTAAGTTGGAGTACCTATCCTGGTACACGTAGAACAGTTTGAGTAACTAACGGTATGTTTCTAAGATGGAATACCTATCCGGTACTGCAGAATAGTATAGATACCAGTGGTGCATTTTACTAATTTTTTTTTAAAAAATTTTTCTCGCGACGTCGGGTTTCGACCCAAGGCAGATCGCGCACGCCGGGGAGGGCTGCGTCGCCAGTAGGGGTCGCCGCCCCGCGCATCTACGCCGGGCATGGCGACCACAGAATCCCTCGTCGCCGCGAGCCCGGCTCCATGGAGGCGCCCACGCCCGGGGCTGTCTAGCGGGCGTGGGGAGAGGAGGAAGATCCGGCTGGGTGGCGGTGATGAACCCTAACCACAGGACCGGAAGGAGTCGTGGGGACGGGCGGGGTAGAGGAGGACCCTGTTTTTTTTTTTCCGTGGAAACCGCCCGAACTTGGTGTTTTCATTTTCTTTTATTGGTCGAGCCTGGGATTCAAACTAGCAGCGTCGTAGAGCATTGATGCAGGAGGGTGAGGTGTAAGACGATGCATCAAACTTTCAATCTTAGCCCTCCAATCGGATGATGTTGTTTCGTGAAGCTCATTGATTTCATCGGTCCTCAAGTGGGACATTATAGTAGAGACTATATATACTTTTACGGTGTCACCATACATATATCAGACATAGTAGTACCTGTATACTTTTACGGTGTCACCGTACAAATAAAATTCAACGGCTATATCATACATAGCACCTATATACAAGGGCAGGACTACAGAACAATTTACACATACTCCTAGTTAATTAGGCATGATCTGTGAAGCTTGTTAACTTCTTGCTGCTACCACAACCACGCCTCGATCCATAGCACAGAAACATCTCTCGATTTGCCGAGTCCCACAAACACCAGACGCATGGATCTTGATCCCATCTGGCACATCATCAGTGGGGCGTAGCACACCGCATCTTGATATCAAGTATTTTTTTTCCTTGGTTAGTTTCTTGTCCGTTCACGCTAGCTTGTGCACTTCTGGAATCTGGATGAGCAGACCCAGTTTCCTCGATGCACAGCATTGATGCTATAATCTTGTGTTTCTTGGATATTCCCCTCTTTGATCTGGTCAATGGTCTTTCAGTTACATGCTCATCACTTCTTTGGGCTTGTTTATCAACATCATCAGCTGAGACGCCCAATGATCCATCAAGGTCTTGTGGAAGAGCATGCTCCAAACCCAGCTTTCCAGAATCAACCATTCCTCGTGAGGAATCTGTATTATTTTGCTCTTCACCAACATTTGCAACGTGTTGAGCTTTGTCACAAATGCTTGCATTGAGTGGAGTTCTAGCAATAGCTGAAAGTGCATAGTTATTGCTCCGCATCAGTCTATATTTGGAAAAAATGAGTTCTACCGGAAAACAATGTTTCCCTACTTTTCCCCATTTTAAGTAATAGGGTATAGGCTTACAATTTTAAACAATATCATATCTCTCTCAATTTTATTTTGGAAAATATAGAAATTTACCTTCAGATACGAAACCCAACGGATGAAACAATGGGAAGCTCTTCTTTTTTATACCTCCGTACAGGCCTACATACAGTATTTACTGAATGATCACAACAAGTAGGAGTCAATAAACTGGTATAAATATAAAAAAAAGGTCGTCGTTTACTAAAGGCATCTTTTAAATCAATCAAACCAGTCTCAGGAAACTTCAAAGCTAAGATTGGCTATACAAAATCAAACTGCGACATGCTTGGTTTCCTCCTTCCATCTCGCTTTTGCCTCGCTCCGCCGCCTCACCTGGAAAAGCAAGATAGGGCAAACGTGCCTTCGCTGTTTGGTTCTTTTGCCTCCTCTTCTCTTTCCTTCACTCCACTCTCCTTCCAAGCTGCAAGAGCACAATCTGGGAAGGTTGATCCAGACTACAAGAAGCTGGATTTGGACGGTGGAGAGCTCGTGTTAGGTCCCAACAAGCTTGAACCAGCATGTAATATGGTAGATTCAGATGGTTGAGGTTAGTTTGGGAGATACTAATCTTGCAGCATCAAAGATGGTGGATTTGGTGGTGCAAAATAATGATTTGAGAGGAAAAGTGGTTGATTCAGTGAGAAGCAATGGCTGCCACGGACTTGACCAGAGCAGCAACGAAGCAGAGGAAGATGAGCGGCACTGAAGCTTGCTATCGCGGGAGAGCCGATGGGCAAGGAAAAGCTTGCTCGGCCAGGCTAGTTTGCCTAGCAAAGCAAGGTTCTGGGAGCTACCAAACATCTAACCTTGCTGCACAAGGCGAGGCAAGCGGCTTGCTCAGGAACCAAGCACACCCAACCTCCTGCCCTTTCCTAAGATATGAAAACATTGTTTAACATGTGGATGCAGTCATAGAGTAAGAGGATACCTGCGTAAAGATTCATAATTGCATGAAGAATCAATGCTGCAATTTGTGCAACCAGCTTTGGCAGGAACACCAAAATGTTTCATATTGTTCACAGAGACATCTTTATTAGTTAAGAAAATATCAATTATATATAGAGATAAAAGATAGAAAACAACAAAAGGTCATTTCAGAGTGAAAAATGTATCATTAAATAGATATAGAAAGTTTCATTCCACAAGTAGTACTTTAGGATACTGCAACTGATGGGTGTATAGGGGGTGGCTCGTAAACAGCTCCAGGGAGTTCCTTAATGGTTGGATTTATGTTGACTTCTTCATTAGCATATGCTGCAGGTGGCCGGCAGAAAACTTCCTATGAAACAAACAAGTAACTGAGGTCATGCTTTAATGACAGCATCACTTGCATAGAACATGGTTTCTGCCAACTACCAACTGCAAACTGATAGTTCCATCTGAGATTGAATAAAGAATGTTGCAGTTGCAGGTTACAAAAACATAGATGAGCAATGTGAAAGGACCGTTTCCAAAAGAAATGCATGTACTAACATTATTACACAGGATCAGCACATGCTTTTTCAGCAGGAGCTGCAAGGGAAGGGCAGTCAGATATCCGCAGCATGAGTGCATGACCTTCACTCACCGATGTTCGCGCGTTCGCAGATGCTTGCTGGAGATGCCATGAGGGATGTTCTCTTTCTCTTGTCAGCCCAGCATAGCCGTTTTATGTTTCTTTTGCTTCTCAGGTTAAAAGAAACCTCAGTACAGTTGGTCCAGGGTAACAAAGAAGCCACTGACTTCAATCTTCGAGCAGAGCTGCCTTGTTCTATGGGAGAATGTTCATGCAACTTCCCTTGTGCTGCAGTTGCAAGAGCGTTCTCAGTTGGGTTCTTTATTTGGTTGCCCAGGTCTCCAAAATGCAAAAAGCTACCAAAAAGCAAGCAAATTATTGGTGCTCGAAGTAAAGAGGATAATATCTACACAGTTTAGTATAAAAAGATGCTCTATGTCCTCCGAATATAATCCTGGTCTAACACAAATAGAGGAAAAGTGTGCCAATGTCTGGGTTTGCGAACCCAAGGCAGTAACAGTTGAGACCCTAAACCAACAAATAGTTAAAGAAAAACTCGACCTGCGGGGAAGGACCACCCCACGGCATTGCACTAAGAAGAGGCTTCTTGTGCGCAGGCCGAGAAACACCCCCAAAGTCTGGCTTCCTGGATGTGCCACCGAGCGCCTGGGACACATGTCTGCAGACATTTGTATTTCACTGAAAGTGACTCAGAGTCTCAGAGTGGTTACACGCATAACTCAGGAATACAGCCAAAGATGGATGTTTTTTTTAACCCAGCCCTGTTTAAATTCGCTCCCACAGGGGCAAAAGGCAGGACATGAGGTGCTACTAAGGTTGCTTCACCCACTAGGTTACAGACCCTTTTGCAAAACCAGCAAATAGTTATCTTGATTTAGCCACATGAAATGGGCTACCCATAGCATCAATGAGAAGTATTAAAGCAGTAAGAGGAGTCGAATCTTCCTATCCTAGCCTATGTTTGTAGGCTTTATTCAGAATTTCACTTACCGAACCATTGCAAAAGGGGTTTCATGATGCATGCAAGTCATAGAGCAAAAGAATCTCCAGAAAGCTAATAAAACAAGATATCAAAGTCTCTGGTACTAAAGTTTACACTCGTGATTTACCACAAAGAAAAGTAAAGAAATGGTTCAAAGACCTGAGATTTCAGATGGGCAAATTATTGGTCACTTGAAAACATGATGAGGAACCCAGATGCTAGTTTGATCACTCCAATGCCTTCCCAAACTAACTAATTCGCAAATTCTTTTTCATGTGTCATTGAAATAAGATGATTGCAGTGAGGCATTTTCTTGTTACCAATACCAAATATACATCTTTATAAACCTATAGCTTCTCGACATTGCAAGAAAATATACAGTAGCCTACTCAATTAAATGCATGTCCTCTTTATAAGCGGAATAAAGCAAAAATCATTGTCTGGAATACCTGCAGTCATAAGTTAAGGGCTCTCCAACTTTGATGGAATGAGAGGCAAAGATACCAACTCTTATCTCACCATCAACCAGCCTGGAAAAACATTGAAACAATCAGGAACATGATATTTTTTTTGGGGGGGGGCGCGGGGTGCAACAACACAGTATTACCATTTTTCAAGTTTACAATTGGGCTCGTAGCTGTGGTTTAGGAAACGTGACATGTTTCCTTTAAATGTCGCATCTATCGTGTAAAATCTTTGCTGATTTGGCACATGTAGAGGGTTTTGTCACCACACTGTCTTATATCCCAAAGCCTTTTTTCACGTGTTGCGTCGTCAATGACTGAAATGATGTTTAAAGAAAAGAATGTACATGAGACAAAAAAACTGTACAATACAAATGTTTTCAGTAAACTAGTTTTTCCATTGATCAAATGGTCCCAATAAGATGGTAGCATGCAATGCCAGAGAGGAATATCTGAACCATAAAGGAATAATTAGAGAACCATTTGAACACAGTGTACAATATTATAAAGTATGTCCTAAACAAATTGTCTCCAAGACTATGCGGCACATATAGTGAATAAGTGTCCCTGTATTGAGCTGTAGCTATATAATATATGTTTATGATATTGCTCAAAATTTCTTTCCAGTATCCAAGTATAGAACTGCATAGCTAAGCATTTTTATAAAAACGATGTGAGTTCGAATTGCACATTTGCACTCTGGCAGAAGATGCGGCTCAATCAACGCCCCAACACACACAGCATAGGAAATGTGGGCCTGCAGACCACTACCTTCCAAGGAAAACAAACTGTAGACCACTCTAACTACATATACGCCTTGGCCAGAATGATGATTGGAGATTAAGTCATGGAACAGGGTGAACCAGCTGACCGCTGATGACTAAGCGACTAAGACGGCCTGCTCCCCAGACACCACCAGGAAAATCCCTCCCCCTTGCATGACTGAATTTCTCCTACCTCCGTTACAGCCCAGTTAGTCAAAAGCATCAAGAAGCATGCCCTTTCAGGTTAGCCATGATAGCTTGCTCTATTTACGAAAAATATTTATAACATGAACAAAACAACATTACCTTCACCAACATACTCGATAATGAAATCACCTTTCTGCAGTGGCTCCAATGCAACAACTTCCCATCCAAACTGCATTGCCTGTAAAGGAAAATGTTGCCCAGTCGTAATCAAATGAAAACAAATGCCCTCTTTGAGCAAGTAAAATTGCACAGTTAGTACCCAAATTGCAAAAAATAATCACTCTCGCCACAATAAACCAGGTCACCTCTATTTCCCATATAGAGGTGCATAAATTGCAGGTGTACCTTATTCTTTCTCACTGAACCAATGCCAGGTCAATTCCACGGAGCACCCTATCACTAACACAGTAACACATGTTGTTTTTGCATCCAAAAACAAATATTTACAACAGCATATTTGCATTAAGTGGTAAGCGGACGTTCCGTCGACGACGAGGCGCCTATGGTGACTTCGAGAATCTCAGATTTACCGGCTGCCCAGTCCTTCGGAGGTGCTCATAGGGGTAGGGTTATGTGACGTGTGTTCATAGGGGTGAGTGTGCGCGTGCGTGTTGTTGTGAGCGCCATAAGTTGTACTGTGTAATTCTCAAAAAAGAAGTTTAGAAACCTAAGGGACTGTTGGATGAAGGAATTTCAACATAATCTTAAGGGTTTGGATGCAACACCCATATCCTTGGCGCATTGAATGATGCTTCAAAAAAAATATGTTTTTTAAACTTGCAGTGACTAGAAGTCTGACACTAGGGTAACAGTAAACTTTGATATTACTAAAAAATTCAGTGTGCCAAAGATTAGGCACCACCCTCCTAAGCCTTTGACACACTCCTGAGAAAGAATGAGCTTACAAACTTGAAAATTTTGGAAACTGTAAGTTGTGACATAAATAGCTAGAAAATAAAGTAAGCACATCACTGGCTGGGAAGCTACCTTCACAATTTTAATTTTCTTATCCTTACGGAATGGCCTGTTGGCACATAGATCCGAGCAGCAGCATTTTTTGAACAACTCACGGAAACACTCCTGGTAAGTTGAAATAAAATTTATACAACCATGTATGAGTCAATTAAATAATTACAGAGTCCATATACATGATAGAGAACTTCATAAATGCTCATTCTAACTTATTTATCAAACATTATCATATTAGTAACATAGGAGTGCAAACATCCATAATATGCAAAAGTACCAGTGTTAATATTCAGTGCATATAGCACTGCATTTGCTTAGCTTATGATGCAGAAAACAATATGAATAATTGCTAGGTATGTATTCAAATGTTTAAACTGAGACCCAAGTAAAATGCATGAATACTTCAGGAGTCCAAGTGAAATGAAAACCGCAGGATTGAAACCGAGTGAAAATTTTGGGTAACAGGATATATTACCATGGTCTTACATTATCAAGACAGAAAATGAGGTTGAAATGAAGAGCAAGCTGAGACTTCACATGACCAACTTGCTCTTCATTCCAACACACTCTATCTTCCAACCTTTTACGTATTCTTAATATAATGATAAATAGCTTGCTCTTCATTCCAACCTCACACTCTATCTTCCAACCTTTTTCTTATTCTTAATATAATGATAAATAGCTCTTATGAGTGTTAAGAATTCAGATTACTGTGCAATTCCTCCAAAACCCAGAGAAAGGAATCCTACAAAGTGGAACTCTTTTAGCCATTATTATGATGTTTCGACCACTCAAATAGTGCTCACTTTGGAAAATCCTACATTTTCCAGTGAACATTCCTACAAACAGCCTAGTCTGAACAGAATCGTCACATGGGAGGTGAACAATTGACGTGCTCTAGAATGCTATCATTTGAACAGTACAAAACTTTCCACAAAACACATACTACCATAATACAGAACAAAAATTGAAGTGAGAGATGTAGATCTTGTCCAAGTTTCTTGCAACCTGCAATAACTAAATGATGTAAAATCAAGATCCACTCTCTGCTCCAGCATGCTTTGGTTGTCTAGCATTGTGCACATATGGTATCCAACCCCGTCCAACATGTGCACACAAAGAAAATCAAGATTGATCTTCACTTAATCCGTGAACATGTCACCCTTGGTGATGTCCTGCACATTCCTACCACGTCGCAGTATGCTGATATCTTACTAAGGGGGTTGCCACTTTAGTCTTCATGGAGGTCATGTCCAATCTCAACGTCCGTGGTGCCAATGCTTCAACTGCAGGGATGTGTTAGACAACACAAGACAGCTAGCCCAATGGGTTCACTTGGTTGATGTCCTTATGGGCGATGCACCCACATGTAATTACTAAATAGGACGGCCATCAAGTAAATAGGAATATTACCAGACTGCTTTCCTACGTGGTTGTCAGTGGTTTGTACTTTATATAATCAGCACATAAGACACAATACAATCCATCAATCTCGTGCCATATTCTCGGTTACAAGGACAATTTCAAAGAGGATTGTTTAAGTCAAGGATGGTTGGTCAGGCCCTAAGCAACCATGGTTGGGTCAGATATTGAAAGCACTTTATCTGTTCAGGTCAAGTCGAGTACTGACAGGTTTGGGACTTGGTTAATGGGTTGGCTTTGCAGCATGCTATACCTGACCACCACTGTGCAAGTTGGCACAATCAGGTTCTTATACAGACAGGTCAGCATGTACCTTTTTTTCCCAGGGAACAATCAAGTTTGCTCCCTAGAAAACAACATGAAGCTTAAAGACATGGAAGAGTTGGCCTCCACTAAAATGCAAAATTTTCGTTTGGCTAGCCAACAAAATTCGATGAATGCCTGCACAAACGTGGGTTGCCATATCCACTGCCTGCCCCTTTAGTGACCAAACCGAGGAATCAATCCAACATATCCTTGTCTCCTGTGTATCTTGGCAGGTCTGGAGCTTGATTCTTCAAAATCTTAATCTTTCCATAATGACCACTACAACAAGGTTCTCTGGTTGTGGTGCAATGCTATCATGAGTGTTGCTAAAGATATGTGTAAAGGATTCAATTCTCTAATGCTAGTGGCCTGGTGTGCAAGCACAAGGGCGCTTTGTGTCTCATGCTAGTGGCCTGGTGTTCTGGTGTATTTGGTTGTTTTTCTTGTGTTGTCTATAGTGATTTTTAAGCTTATTTTGTAATTTTTGGGGTGGTGCTGTTGTACCATTTCCTCTGTGCTTTTGTCCCCTTTATTAATGAAATGAGACACAGCTTTCCTGTGTTGTTTGAACAAAAATACCTAAACAATATAAGTGCACTTTAGGAGGAAACAATCAAACAATGATATAGACTATATTTAAAACATGTTTATGCCTTAGATTTTCCAGAATCAATTCAGTTCCATATTTCGGATGAATATTTTAAAAACAATTTTGCACACATGTCTTTGGCATGTTCCAGCAGAGTAAGAAAGAAAACCTGCATTCACAGTCTTCTTTGCAAGTAGAATCAGCCCTGCAGTTTGTGCACCCGGTATCCACACGAACGCCAGTGCGTCTCTTTTTATCAAATATAAATCTTTTACAAATTAAGGAAATAGTCATGATGACATGATGTACTTGTGTAGGCATGAAAAACAGGTAAACAGAAAGCTCAATTAACTGCACAGCTCCAGAAACATAAGACATTTTCATGTAGTAACAAGTAATGCTTAGGATACTGTGCCTGATGGACGTATAGGGGGTGGCCTGTACACATCCGCAGAAAAATCCCTAATGGTTGCATCGATATTAAAGTCTCCATTAACATATGGTAGAGGTAGCTGGCAGAACACTTCCTGTCAAATAAGCATGTTAGTGTAGACATGAATAAACATTTCATAGGAAGACAATGTATTTATGAGGCTTTACAGTCTTAGAAACTTAACCATGTTCCTCATCAGATCTTCATTTTACAACGCATTCCAGATGCACCCCTAAGTACTAAAAGGTAAAAAATAGCTATGTACAAATAAAATGACTCATTATTTAAAAAAATGCAGTGTTTTCGACTCTGCGGTCCACAAGCTGAAATGTGGCCATAACTTTTTAAGATTGAAACCAATGTGGTAATCATATTTACAAATACAATTTTCATGTGGCTGTTCTAATACCTATTTGTGGTTAAACATGCAAACAATAAACAAATAATGGAAAACGTCCTGAAATATTACAGCTTTGAGTAACAACATTTTTCTGCTTCAAGAGTAACCAAAAAAGCCACTAAAAGCACATTCTTAAACCTACCCAGCACTTCATTACAAGGATAAGCTGCTAAAGAACCTCTAAAACTTTTTTATTAAAAAACAATATGCACAGGTTACATGAAATAATCACAGGAGAAAAGATAGGAAAGTACAGTTATGTCATGCGTGTGCTCACCTCTATGTTGTTGGTCAACTCAGCATTCTGTCACCAGCAAATAAATATATTCAAGTCAGTGACCTCAGCCATTACAAATATTAACAAAAGGATATGCGGGATGCACTGTGACAATATTGTCCAAGCTAAACCTCACAGATGACTCATTGTTCTTTAATGTTAATCCTCCAAGGGTCTAGAACGAAATAAAAGGATAGTGGAAATGTAATGGAGGAATCAGCACTCGGCTTGGGGGTGAAGACAATGACTAGATGCAATGATGCATTTTCTTAATGCATATATTAGAAAGTTCCCCACTTGCCTATTTACTATAGTTCCCCTCTTGCCAATTTATCATATTAGACTGGATAAGATGATATTATTTGTTTCATATATAAAGTGACCAATTTTGAGGGAGGGAAAAAGATAGACCTTATTTTGCAGGAGCCAATCAGAAGGATGCCTCCAGCAGATTGTACTGACTTGATCATCATTTAGATGAGTCACTGGCCATGGTGCGCATCTCATATGTGCTGCAACCGCAACGCATTACACAGCGCCAAAAGAACATATTTTGCTTACAAATCATACAACCCTAATAGGATAAAAAAAGTTAAACCGATGTCCCCAATGATCAAGTAATATAACCAGTCAAAGGATAGGAATAGAAATCAAACATAATTTCAAAGAAAAATACAGGTTTACACCCGCAGCATTGACTGTATCTATTAATCTTTTTTTCATGCCTGCAATAAAAAACCCAAGTTTACTGCAGATAAATTTCTATATCTTTGTCGCGGTTACTATCTTTTTGCAACACACAGCACGCCCTGCCTTGGGACTATCAAAGCTTCCAATTGTATATTGAACATAATAAGAAAAACGCATTACTAAAAAAAACATAGATAGAGATGAATAGATTATACTCCCTCCATTCCAAATTGTAAGTCACTTTCACTTTTTTGTTCATCCATTTTGCTATGTATCTAGACATATTATTTATATCTAGATGCATAGCAAAATGGATGTATCAAAAAAAAATCAAAGCAACTTATAATTTGGAACGGAGGGAGTAATAAATAAAGACACTGGAGTATGATAATCAGATAAGATTATAATTATTACATTTAGATTTTTGGTGAGTGCTACATGTTCCCCAACGTAAAGTAGTACAGACTGAAAAGCACCTCATGCCATAAAATTGGAACTTACATGTTGAGGGCACCTGAAGCTTTCAGCGGTGAAGTTTGGAGTATCTTTCACAACACAGTTGAGATGGAACATCTGTGGACATTTTTAGCCGAACATGCTATTCCTTCGCCAGCATAAATAATCTTGGAACACAAACGGCATTCGACCTTTCCACAAATGAAGAAGGTATGAGATGCTAAGAAGATCAAAGGGGAAAAAAAAAAAACTGGATCCTATGTCAAACTAGCACTGATAACAGTTCAAGTCATTTTAGGATTCCTAATAATCAATCAAACTTGTCAACTTTGACCATCAATATAATAAAAATTAGAAATGTAAGATTGATACCAGTAGATTCATCAGAAAAAAAACACTTTCATAACATACAATCCCTTCTATGTTAGGTATCAAATTTAAATATAGATTGCCGGGTCAAAAGTTTCACCTTATACTCCATTTGTACATGTGTTTTACAGAATATATTTTTAAAAAATGTGGCATTTTGCACTAGTAGTATTTTTGCTGGTGGGGGCATTAGAACCCTGGTAACTAAAACGTTTTCCTAAGTCATATTGTTTGAATGGAAATAACTGGATCCAAAGTCACTAGTTACTCCCACAATCACGATTATAAGTTGCCTTTTGGATTCTTCACAATCCCTTACTATTGATGAAGTTTTCATCAATATTATTATTGTTCAAAGCTACAGTATAAAAGTTTGGCCACAAGCTGGCCGAAGTGTCACATCACATGGTTTTCCACTAGAGCAATACCCTTTTCTTTTTGTCAAACTTAGATTGTTTGTTGCCAAACTGGTGTGGAGTTTCCTTTGTTCATCTTGCCCACAGCAACGCATAACCAAACGAAGCAACACTTTTGCTTGGATATGCCTGCTGTACAGGAACAACACTCCAATTCAGCAGAAATAAGTCTGCTTCGCAATCTCAATTTCCAAATCCCCGCCCCAGACACCACCACGCCGCCACAGAGAGACGACCCGTTTAGGTCAAGTGGAAATTCCAGGTAGCAATACCAGCCGGCCGAAACAATCATCGCGATACACTGACAGAAACAACCAATCGTGGTAACGGACGGAAGCGGCGGAACTCGAAGCCCCTTACCGCCTTGGGCGCGCCGGTGAGGAAAGGCAGCACGCAACGGCGGGCGGGGACGCCGGCCAGCATCCTCCGCGCGGCCCACTTGTCCACGTGCTCCTCGAGCGTCGGAGCATCTCCACGGCGGTGGCCGACGGCGTCCCCGTCGGTGTGGAGGGACACGTTCGCCATGGGGGCAGATTGTGGGGACGGAGACTAGAGTGGCCTGGAGAGTGCAGGGTTTTTCACTTTTTCCCTTGGTTTATGAGACTTTACCCTCAACTTCATATTTTCGGTGAGTACTCAAATTTCCATCGCAAATGTTGTCAAAAAAAAAAAAAATCCATCGCAAATCGGTTGGAATTGGAACTGATTTTAGCTCCACGCCAGCGCAAGCAATCACATCTGTATAAGTTCATAATAAAGGTGTCGTTGATTTTCGTTTTTTTTTTTAATTTTGCGAACAGATTTTCGGTCGTGTTTTAGGGAACAAATTTAGATGTGTTTTATCTATAACAACTGCGTAGAAGAATCATAAACAAAAAGAAAGTGAGTCACTGCTTAGAGCTTCCGTAGTAATTGGTTTTAAATGTTACCATGGAAAGCAGGTGATTGTACCACTACAGCTCAAGAGCAAATGATGCCTATTTCTACTTGTTTATATTTTATAAAAGTACTCCATCGGTCCAAATTAGAAGACATTTTGGTTTCTTTAGATACTTTTACATTTGTTATGCAGGTTAGATATATACTATGTTTAGATAACTACAAGAAACAATGTATGTACTTATAATTTGATTGCTTCAATTGTTTTCTTTTAGGGTTTCAAAAAATAAAGTTTGGTCACTATTTTTTTTTTTTTTTCTCTTTTGTTGTTTTTGCTTCCACACCTACCGTGGACCGTAGCACACTGATAGGTGATGTGTACCCATCTACACTCAAGAGCATGGAAATGATGCCTATTCTCTACTTGTTTTATATTTTATTTAAGTTGAGCATTCCGCGAAGAGAGGCGCCTAAATTAGAAGACATTTTGGTTTCTTTAGATAAAAACATTTGTCACAACACATAGATAACACTATGTGCGGGGGTTAGTAGAAACAATATATGTACTTATAATTTGAGATAAGGAACCATTTTATTTTAGGCGCGTATATATCTCGGTTTGGTCACTAGAACAATGGATCTTGTGCTTTGTTGTTGAAGTTGGCTGTTGGATTCAGTTCTAAGATTATACACTGACTTCGGTGGATTTCATCAGCAAAGGTTACTAGGGAAAAAGACTAATTGAATAGTTTGAATAGAATATTTTCCAAAATCAAGTTAGTAT
This sequence comes from Hyparrhenia diplandra, assembly GCA_015847255.1. Taxonomy (NCBI): domain Eukaryota; kingdom Viridiplantae; phylum Streptophyta; class Magnoliopsida; order Poales; family Poaceae; genus Hyparrhenia; species Hyparrhenia diplandra. Next base: position 60,511 of record JADLZK010012933.1, read on the forward strand.
ATATACGGGTACGAGTTCTAAAAGACTATGTTATAACTGAGATTTACGAGTATAGACGCGTAGTGGGAGAAACAAACATAATAAAGTTATTTAGAGCAGGCTGGGAAAAAAATGAGTGCTATCTCGGATGGATTCAAATCATCGACAATGGTCTATCTCATCTCAAATTCTCAATTCTCATCATCAACTTGGAAAACACCGTTGACGCGGTACGCTATCAACCAAGCTAGGGGCATCGTGCAGAAACATCCGTCGGATCGGTGGATCAACGGTCCAGATCGAGGCAAGGCTCTCCCCGTCGCCGTAGGGTTTTTTTCTCCTCACTTCTCTTACCAGCGCCACCTCCCCCGCAGGCCGCAGCTACCCCACGGTGACGGCCGCCATGAGAGCCCTCCTCTCCCTCTCCCGTCTCGCCCGACGGCTTCCAGCTTCTCTCGCCCCCTGTAAGAGCGCCGACAACATTCCTCCTCCGGCACATCCATGCCGATGCCCCTCCGCCGCCCGCCGCCACCTCACGACTCGTCGCCCTTCGTCTCCCGCATCCTCGAATCGGGCCGAGCCTGACCCCGAACACCGAGTCGGAGCCGGCATCCGATCCGACCCTCGACGAGTTCCTCGCGCGCTTCGTGGCTGCCTTCCGCCCTCGGCTCGCGGCTGCCTTCCCCGACCATGACCGTGATGTGCTCGACGAAATGCTCCGCCTCGTCGCGGACGCCGTGCTGTGCCGCCTCACCGAGACCGACCCGGGGCCCGATGCTGTTGAGCTCAATGACGACCTCTGGGCGGTCGTATGGGAGGTCAGTGCCTCCGTGCGTGAGGCTATGCGCCGGGACCAGGTCCGCGCCGACCTTCGCCAATACCTTCACTGCGACGAGGTCAAGGAGATGACGCGGTTCGCTGTCGATGTCGGCATCCGCGGTGCCATGCTCGGGAGCTCCGCTTCAAGTGGGCCCGTGAGAAGCTCGATGAGGTCGAGTTCTACCGCGGCCTTGATGAAAGGCGCGCCGATGCCGAGGCAGGCGCCGACCCGGCGCCTGTGCCGGTGCCGAGGCTGACCGCTTTGCCGAAGAGGAAGGGAGAAGTGAAGTTCACTATGTACGGGCTAGACATGTCTGACCCAAAGTGGGCTGAGGTGGCGGAGCGAGCGGCCGAGGCTGAGGCGCATTTTGTGCCTGAGGAGGCCAAGGCTGTAGAAGGGAGGGCAAAGAAGGCTGAGGAGCAGCTGCTGTCGGTTGACCCGAGGAGAGGAGATCCAGTGCCTGCCATTGAGGAGTGGAAAGAGGAGCACCGGCCAAACCGTGTTGATTGGATAGCGCTGCTTGAGCGGATTAAGGCACGGAATGTCGAGTTGTACCTCAAGGTGAGATCTTTGGTAACACTGAAAGCTTGTGTGCATCATGCTGCAATGTTTGTTAGATAGTCTTTTTTTTGCATGTAGTAAAATTCTTCCTTTCTCCACAAGTTTCTCGCTGACAACTACTTGAATTATTGCTGGAATATGTAACTAGTTACCTGTTTTCACTGGGTGAATAGTACTATAGTAGAGATATCCTGGATGTACTCAGACAATAATAGCTTAACCTGGATAGAGACAGAGTGTGGTTCAATGTTTTCATTCTTAGAGAATAGAAAGTTGTATTAGAAGCATTCTCTGGCACAATAGTCTGGGGACATAGGGAGTTAAGTTGTATTTTATTGGACCGTTTCGTCTTTTGAACCTAGTGACACTAAGCCTATTTGGACCTCAACTTTCCGAAACTGTTCGAGGGCTTACTGGAAGTGAATACTAGATTACACTGAAATATTTCATTCCAAACATGTTGTGCTTAGGCAAAACAGATTGACACAAATTGTCTGAACTGTGATTTATGGTGTTTCCCAATATTCTTTTGAGCTGCTGTGCCTTATCATGTCTATCAAGTGCAAATCAAATTTGATCATGAACTTCTGGAGATCATTATGCCCTTTACCTTCAGACAAGGGTTATGACTAAAATTTCTGAAGACTTTAATGAGTAATTCTTGTGGGGGTGCTATAGCCTTTTGGTGCCTCTGATCAGTGACGTGGTGTTTCAGAAGGGTGGTATGTAGGAGAGAGGGCTGTCATCAGGGAGGGTCAGACATGGCTGCCATTGAGCTCAAGGTGAAAGAGGGCATTGTTCATGTGAATGGGGGTTTTGAGATATGTTAGTCCTGGCAAGTCTTCCCTAGATTCAGTGTGGGCATAGATTAGGCAATGCAAGCCACTGTGGATCAAGGCATGGACAGGGGATTTTAGGTAGATGTGAATTGTGGGGAGAGGGAGGTGGGGATGCTGGAGCAGTTACCTGTTGCAGACGGGTGGGAGTGGGATAGAGAGGCCGTTAGTGGCCTGGGGTTGGTGAAATGCTGGGCCTACTTATTGTTGCTGAAGTAAGGTGAGGAGGCCTACCACACCCTGCTCAGTGTCCCCTGTGTGATCAGGCTGATGAAGATGTTCAACATCTGCTCACTTCCTGTGTCTTGAATGACTGTTCTGGTTCAGAATCTTTGTACCCATGGGATTGCAGGAGCTGGTTCCCGGCGACATGAATCTTCGTTTTTTCCGTGTAGTAGCAAATCAATCAAAAAAGTTCAGAAGGACAAGGGAGGTGAATACTGTCATTATCTTGGGAGCTTGGATACTTTGGAAGCGCCGGAATCTGTGTGTTTTTTAAGGTGCCAGCCCAAACATCAACACCGTTATTCAGGCCTTCAATGAGGAGCACAATCTTTGGTGTCTAGCGGGTGTGCATGGTCTTAACCCCTCGCTTTTTTTGGGTCAAGTTAGCTAAGCTTAGTGTCTTAATTTTCAGCGGTCGGGTCTCACCTGTGTTTGGTTTTTATTAGTCCAAACCTTTTTTATGTTCCCACCCCCACCTCATAGCCCAGACCGGAATGAGGTTGTCCTATTTGTAAGGAGCTGTTTCCCCTCTCTTAATACAAAGATACACAGCTCTCCCTGCGTATTCGAAAAAAAAGATTGCAAAATAAAAGGCCGTAGACTGGCTTTGCCTGGTACAAGGTCAATCACAAATTCACAGTGCTTATGATGGGTCACTTGCGCTCACTGACGCACCCACCCAGTGCACACACACTCTCTCTCTCCTCCATAACAGTGTTTGAGTTAGGCATTTTAAATGTATTTGGTCAACTGGATATGTTATTATTAGCGATGGTTGTATATCAAATGTTCAGTTACCTTAAAAAGTCAAAATGTTTTCACACCACTTAACATCTGCTGCATATTTGAAATTACAGGTTGCTGAAATTCTGCTAGCTCAAGAATCTTTTGAGGCAAACATCCGAGATTACTCAAAATTAATTGATCTTCACGCTAAAGCAAATCATGTGGAAAGCGCAGAGAGAATACTTGGTAAAATGAAAGAGAATGGTATTGCTCCTGATGTCATCACATCCATCATATTAGTCCACATGTATAGCAAGGCAGGCAATCTAGAGCAGGCCAAGGAGGCTTTTGAATTTATTCAAAGGGAGGGTTTTAAGCCAGATCTGAAACTTTTCAGTTCAATGATTTATTGCTATATCAACCATGGAGAAATAGAACTAGCAGAAAATCTGGTAAAATTAATGAGGGATAAGACAAGTGTCAAACCCACTTTACAAATCTACGCAGACATCATACGAGCATACGCTCAGCAAGGCAAGGTGACATGTGCACAGAGGGTTATTAAGATGATGTCATTTGATCATATCGAGCCTACACAGGAGCTCTATACAATATGTATAGAAGCATGTGGACGTATTGGTGATCCTATTGAAGCCTATGCCATGTTTGAGCAAGCCAGGAGGAAGTTTGGACACGAACCAGATGACAGTTCAATTGCTGGTGTGGTGGCCGCACACATGTACAAGAACCAACTAGACCAGGCTTTGCAGTGGCTGCTGAGTTTAGAGAAGGAAGGACTTGAACTTGGTGTCAAGACGAATCTTGTGTTACTGGATTGGTTGTCTATGTTGCAGCTAGTTCGAGGCTGAACAGATTGTGCAGAAGATAAAGAAGCTTGGAGAAGAGCCCATAGAAGTTCATGTGTTCCTTGCTGATATGTATGCAAAGTCTCGCCAGGAAGAGAAAGCCCGCAGGTCCCTCAAGATCTTGGAAGAAAAGAAGAAATTGTTGAAGTCTGATCAGTTTGAGAGGGTTATAAGAGGCCTTCTTGATGGTGGGTTCTCAGAAGAGGCAAATAAATACTACAAAATGATGAAATCCTGTGGCTTTGAACCATCAGAAACAATTGAGGTCGGTGTTAAGGCTAGTCTCAGGATTAGGGGCAGTTCTCGCCACATTGGTAGACATTGAGGTTAGGGCCTGTATGTATGCTGGTAGAGTGGCAGTGATCTACTGGGCACGCAGGCAGGCAAAGAGGGGTTCTGGTGTGAGAACCTTGTGGCACTGGCACGGCACAATCAAATTGACAAAACTCGGTGCTGGCCATTTTTTCCTGGTTATCAATTGTCTGGAGGCACGACGTTGCTTCCATAGACAGAATGAAGTTAATAGGTCCGACGTTGCTTCCATAGACAGAACGAAGTTAATAGGTCCTGGCTTCATGATTTTGTTGTTTTCAGTGATCAGGTTTTTCACTTGTATTAGATGAGGTTTGAATTGAATGTAACACTAATTTATCTTCCTGGTTGTTCCAAGCAAAAATATATTATTGCTCTGTTCACACATACAATGATGTAAGGTAATAAATATTCCCTCCTGGTCACACAAAAATCCCTCCAGCCTCCGTTCACAGCGGTTCACTAAGACTACATACATCAATAACTTTTACATTGTTGAGTTTGGAAACATACAAATACAAATTATATGTGTAGATTTGCATTAGAGAATGCTTTCAAAGTTTGTGGAGTTTAAGAAACATTTAAAAGATTAGAGGTTTAAAATAATTAACAGAAAAGACTTGTTTAAATCAAGTCATTTGTAATTTTGCATTAGAGGTCAAAGACAGTGAATAAATTATTCAGCATGATATCCTGTCTATTTAGGGTCTCTATATTGCGTATCATATAGCAGTCATGCAATTTGGGTACAAAGCTGTTTATAGTATATGCGTGATTGATTGTACAAACATGTGGATAAGATAGTGCAATTTGATGTTGTTTGGTTCAATTGGATACTAAGCTATGTATATAATGCGCATGAACGATTCATGCGTAGAAACATGTGTTTCGTTGGCTACGCATGAGTCGACACATTTTTTGTTCACCGCTTGTTCTCAGCCTTCTCTCCTCACCTCGCGACTCCTCCACTTCCCACGGTGACCGACCTTGAGCGGTTGAGCCCTCTTCTTTCTCCCCAGCCATGTCGGAGCACGTCAAGGTCTCTAGCGACAAAGTCACCTAAAGCCACGCCGGAAGGGAAATGGACCTGGGTAGATAACAAGTTTAGGGGAGCCTTCTTGATTTTTTTAAGTTCATGGACTCAAGTGGCTCACGACTAAAAAGTCAATGGAATAATGTATATAAGAAGGAAAAAGTCGATTTTTGCCATCAAAATATTCCTAGTCAAATTTAAAAGGAAAAAGTCCAAAATATGAACGTTTTCACTCAAGTCCACAAACCCCTTAAGGTATTGTTTAGTTTATTTTAATCCGATGGTTTTGCAAATTTTGTTAACACCGCTTTTTCACTAATCTAATCCGGTTTTGGTTGGTTTTGCAACTCCAGTAATACCACATAAGCTACCTTGACGCGGTTGCAAGTTTTTAGGCTTACATTACCCCTATGAACGTTCAGGATGCTTTACGGTCGTAATGTGTCAATAATAACATATTGATGCCCGTCACCGAAATAGTAACAGATCGATGCGCCGGAAGGTTTGACTTATACACTATGAACGTAACGTGTCAATTTAGGGGCTGCATCATGCTTTCGTTTTTTCAAGACACAAGGAAGGACAGATCTGAAATAAACGAAACAATAATTCTTATTTGAAATAGGTAGAGAAATTTTCTAGCACACGTAATATGTCAGATAGCTGTGAACTAACATACGGATACCTGCTGAAAATTCAACAACAATCCAAATTACAAATTCAAGTCAACATTGTACAAATCTTTTTTATGTCGCATTGGATAAATAGGAGGTACGTACTGTATGGTCATTACTCACATAACTGATGTTTAACATAACCAACCCGACATATGTGACATAAATGATCATCCATTTAGCTAGAGAAAATAACTTGCCGCCACGCCAAGAACTTATGTGGCATTTAGTTACAAAACCATGTCCATCTCACCAAAACCGGATTGGATTAGTGTCAAAATTGTTAAGTGCACCGTTTGCAAATTTTTGGAAAAAAAATAAATTAAACAATACCAGGGTTAAGAACTTGAGTAAAAACAGGGGAGTAATTCAACTTTTTCAAACTTAAAAACCAAAAATCTTTTTTCACTATCAAAATCTATCGTATTGGCTATTAAGCTGGTTTCAACTGTGATTTTCTAACCAAATAATCAATTTATGACCGTAGGCATATTTCTAAAGAACAATAATAGATAGAAACCATCTATAGAAAAAAAAAAAAAAGGCAACAGGGTTGTCTGATTATCAACACTCTGAAACAAGACAAGTTTGGGGTACCACAGCCACAAGCAAGCCACCAATTTAATTCGAGTCCAACATCCAGAATACAGGGAGCAAATCTGCAATGTCACATATCATAAGTTTACAAGAAACACCTCCCAACAGTACTGATCCGACACCTATTACCATGCATGCTTGCTTGTTGGATAAAAGACACAAGACCAAACAACAGTCGTGCTACCGCTGAGCCAGTTTCTTCAGGTGTTGAAACAACTTTTGCTTTATCCACTGTCGATCATATGGCAGAAATGCCTGAATCGAGTTATCATAACTGCATATGGAGGGGGAAAAAGCACAGTTATCATGTTGTTAGTTTTGAACACGAACATGTATAAATATACTTCAAGGAACTCCAAAAATCTTAAAAAAGTTTACTCACACCAGCGCACTAATGTCTGCTAGGCCATCAATGAAGTTATAGAGGTCGCTGATATCATAAGTTATGTTTGGGACCATTGGGTTGATATCCCTAATTTTCCTTTCATAAAGCCCACAGATCCCTGCCATTACAGTTGAATGTTACAAGTAACTTATGAACTTAAGAAGGAAAAAAAAAATCAACAAGAATCACTGCAGATTTGCAAATCTGATTTTTGGGAGAGCACAAGCTGGATTCACATCAAAGTATCCTATTGCTAAAACATTGGGCCAACCAGCAACAAATTTAAACAAAAGAGGAGCAAAACCTCTAACATAGATTAATATCATATTTCTACAAGACATAGTTAAATAGTTAAATCACTGTTTTTAGGATCATTGGTCATGCAAATAATGCGAACTAAGTTTCTCTAAAGCAGGTACTTTTTCAAACCATACATACCATCCAATGCATGATTAACCGAATTGTAATCCATGAATGTTCTAGAAGCCCTATTTTGAGATGGCTGCATCAGAATAATGGTGTGCCTCCCAGCCTGCAAAAAGCAATCAGTCAGATCCACACATCAGCGCATGGCAAGTGCCATGAGTATCAGTGCATAAACTGGCGGTGCTTCTTCCAAAGTGCCAAACATTGATATTCCCTGTAGAAGCTCCTATGCTGGAATATATTCATAAAGGAGCAATAACACAAAAGTAAAAGATTTACCATACAACCCATTTATTAGCTAATACAAATACTATTTATTCCCTATCCTTTATTTCGAGCATCAATAATAATATCGGTATAGTCATCATCAAGTTGGTTTTTAGACAGGATGCACAGTTATGGCATCTAAAAACTTTTGATCTTCAAGACAGAAGACACATACTGGGAACAAAGGAAACCCAACCCAACACAATGCCTATCAATATCAATAGTGTATGTTACTTTGCATGCAAACAACTTTGTTTTTTGAAATTATGTAATGAATTTACGTTATTATAACTTCAAGGTAACCTTTATATTTTCTGTTTCTTCAGACAGAAAAAGAAGTTTTAAGCTAAAACTACACAATGATTAAAAAAATAAAGGCTACTTCAAGTATTGAAAGATGAGCATAGCTATTTAAAGGTTTCGATGATAGCCTATGCTCCCTAGATGCTTATAGTGCACGTCTAAGTAAAGAAGCATCCTGTAGGAAAAGCACAAGGAATAGCAAATAATTTGTTATGTTTTACAAACTAGAAGCTATAACCTAAATAAGGGGGGAAAGTCTAACATGCCACCAGTCTATGAACAAATAATCCTTGAAACAAAGGAAAAGACACAATAACCTATGAGTATGTAAAATTCATTGATAAAAATAACTGGATGCAGACTAAAAGTATAACAAAAATGTCTTAATTTGAAGCTTAAAATGGTAAATAAGAGAACGGGAAAGGCTAAAATCAGAGACTGAAAAATGCAGTTGGATACAGGGATTTCCTTGGTATATGGAGTCCCACCAATCATCCATGATAGACAAACTTACAAAATGCAAGTTAGCCATTGTGCCATTTGCTAGCCAGCAATACAGATCAAGGCATTATTAAAGACCTAGTGGTATTCATTTACCAGCAATAAATTATAACCAAACAAGCTGCAGTGTGCAGTCTCTGAGCTGATGTGTAGAGTTGTTAGGGAACATCAGTACTAAGGTAAGAGCAATGAAATCAAGGGAATTGGCATGATGAAAATAGCACAGAGTCGGTAGGGGATGGGCTTGTACTACTTTTTCTTATTCATGAAGCTGCCATTGGGTTTTCAGGTTGTCAAGACAGCCTCTAAATTACATATTTCCCAATAGAACCCATCGTTTGGCAACCTTTGTTATCAAGTAATTATAAACCTTTGTTATCAAGTAATTATAACCCCTACAATGGTGTCATGCCGCTATGCAGTTTCATTGTCAAAGCATTTGCCAACTTTTGATCAGAAGTTACAAAAAGAAGAAGAGAAACTATCATATCTTAAAGTAAAATACAACTGTCTAAATACAAAACAACAGTTCCACATATTACACCTGAACATTCAGACCACATATTTTCATGTTCTCCAAAGAACATCAAGTTGGACATACAAAGTTTAGTTAGCAGATGTCACATTGCAGCATGTCCATACAACTAAAATAAGTCTATAACCATACATATCAGAACATAGAAGCAGAGTCATCTGAGGATCCTAAGCTTATAACCAAGTATTTTTGATAAATTGCAGAAGGGAAGAAGTATGGACCAGAATGTTCACGACATACTCCATAGATATCATCGCATTCCGAACCATATCAATAAACCAGAACCCATACAAGTCAACAAAAGCAATAGCAGATCACTCGCTTATCAAAGCTAAGCATCGTTACCGTCGGTGCCCCAACAAGCACATGGGTGGACACATGTACACCCGATAGTATTTTTTTCGCAATAAGAATCGAAGTTAGTAGGCATAATTTATTTATACACTTGCAATTAGATCAGGTCCGATTACATACAAACAAATAGCCAAATAGCTTAGGTTAGGCTTTGGGTGCTGCTCGGTATCGCACAGCAGGAAGGGAAAACAAGGGGACAGGAAAGGAAGGGAAGGGGCGGGCATACCATCTGTTGGGTACGCGTTGCCCGAGACGAGACCGACGAAGAACTGGGCACGGCGGCGGCGGAGGCGGAGGCGGAGGCGGCCTATTCGTCGGGCAAAGAGGAAAGAATACCCGAGTCGTGGGGCTGCCTGGCTGCCTGTTCGGCTGAGGGAAAACGCAATTGCACGGGCCATCTCCTGGACATGGGCTCGTCCACCCCGTGCATATTCGGCCGTGTTCGACCCCGTACCGGCATATTCGGCCGTGTTCGGCTTATGTTTTTGCTGGCTCGAATTTGCCTTGACATTCTAAAATTTCCGTTACATCGAATCATTAAATATATCAAAAGACAAGATTAAACGTAGGTGAAACAAAAATAACTAATTACACGCGGTTTACCAGTATTTTACTTGAGGACCAATCTTACGTCTTTTAGTTACTCCTATGATAAGATAATATTTATATCACAAATAAATGAAAAGTGCTACAAGATTTTAGTTTGGAACAATATCAATTTTAGGATCTAAACACAAGCTGTTATTTTATTAAAAAATATTATAACATAACTATTAACTAGGGTTGCTAAGTTCAAGCTTAACATTACCAACCTAATAATAAGTAAACAACGTGGAGCATTCATGTGAAAGAAGACGAAACATGATGAAGATTCCATTCCATCCGACCTAATAAGACTATCTACACCAAGAGATGCAAAGCACAACTCAAACACAAAATAAGGTCATGCACAGTGTTTTTGCGTGAAAAAAAAAATCACCCTCCAACATAAGACGCAATTTGAGAACGCATTTTGCCCTATCGGTCGATCCGTAACTCAAATATGTGTAGTCTCTCTCCACGACGCAAATCTTTGGCAAGGATTGCGCCGGTCCTTTCGTCCCCTTTGTGCTCCTTTCTTCCTCTTCTTCTTGGCTGAGGCGGAGCTTGCTGCGCCGACGATGATGTCGGATCTCCCTCGAACTCGTGAGATTCCTACGATGGGGTGGAGCTGGGGTGGACGAGCTTGCTAGATCTCGGGACCGCCCCCTACCGACAATGACGAGCAGCAGCGCCGCGGGCGTGGCCGCATGGAGGGAACACTAGAGGGAGGGAGGCCCCGCAGGGAGGGAGCTCGACAATGATGGTGAGGTGGGGGAGGAAGGCTAGCAGTGCTTCCATATATGACCGCGGGACGAGCTTCCTTCCTCGATTCATCATGCCGTTGTCCAAAACAGATGCGCCGACACTTGAGATGTCACCCCACGGCTAGAATCGGCTACGTAACGTGTCGAGGTCGGCATCGGCCGAACTCAAGCGGCCCCTGGTCCGATTCGGCGCCGCTGGTGTTCGAAAGCAGAAGAGCCAGGGGTGTGCAGCAGAGGCGGATTTAGTTTTTGAGAAAAAGTTGTTTACTCTCCATTGCAGGTAGATACAATAAAATGATGGTTCACTTGCAAGCCTTTTAATTTGAACCTCCGAAAGCCCTTCGTACGGGCTTTGGTGTCAGAGGCACCACAACCATTGATGCAAGTGGCTATGACATTTTTTTTTCTCAACCTCATGAGTAGCGATTCTTAGAATTAATGGTCATTAGAGTATTGTTTTTTTTCCCTCTTTGGCTGTGTGCTTTGCCAGAAGTCGGAAGATGTACTGACAGTGAATTAATAAAATTCTTCCTTGATAACTCGAGTAACTCGAGCCACCGCATCCGCATTATCCTGCCATTTCTCTCTCACCAAACGCTCGACCGTACGTGTCCTTAACGCAGAGAGCAGAAAAAGGAAGCACAGAGCTGTATGGCTGCTTGCTTGATCTACACTACACTCATATGATCAGTGATATTTGTAACCTGTCGCGCATCATCATCACTACTAGACCAGAATTCGGACAGGCCAAAGAAAGCACAAGTTCAGAAACCAGAACAACAGCAGAGTTGCTTGCTTGTGCCAAATGCCAATGCCAATACATGAAGGCGCTGACTTGGATTGATTACTACTACGTAGTACTGCAAATCAGAATTCTGCAGCAGCGGCAGTAAACATATAGCAGGCCTGACAAGTGAACAAAAAATAGCAGGCCTGGACGAGGGGGAGGCGCGCGAGCTGGCGATGGAATCGCGACGTGGGGGCGCACGCAACTACCATGAATCTCCGTAAAGGGCCAACTGGTCCAGCCATGGACAAAAAGAATCATGCATGGCAGGTGCTCTGGCAGTCATCAGCCTCGTTGGAGTACTGTACTATTAAAACCAAGTACGAGTAACCTTTGAAGACCACCGCTGCGCAAGGGCCAGGGTACCAGGTCTAACACTAACACACCACCTTGACATCTATATCCAAACAATGTGCCTGACCGATCGTGCATGCACCAGACCACGCCATTGAAGCGGTCGCTGCCTGTTCACCAGTACGTAATTTCGTTGAAATTCCCCTTGAAATCTAGAATCGCTCTGAACACAGGCATGCATCTGGTATCTCCACTTTCACAAATCAAAACAATGGACAGCGTCGCCGCTGCTGCGCATTTGCGATTGCATAGGCCGAGCAGGTGGAGCCGTCATGCGATAGCCAATTCGCCGCATTGCGTGCGCGCGTGCAGTGCAGCATGCGTGCCCCTCCCCGCACGGCCGCCGTGCATTCTTCTGTTCTGTCACTGCTGATGTGGCGCGGGCCTCATCGGATCGGGGGCAGGTCACCGGCTCCCGGCCTTCCAGTCCGGGTGGACGCGGTCCACCCAGCGTCGGTCGGGCCCCAACACCACGCCTTGTTGGGCTGAAAAACCCAACCGGCAAACCACTCATCCACTCCCCCCCTCCAGCGTGCTCCGCTGTTGCTTTCCACCGGTCATCCATCTCACCAAACGCCCGGGATTTTTTTTCCTTCATCATCGAAAAAAGGACAGATTCATGGAGGACAAGGAAGGAGACCGGGGGTTGCGCGCACGCCTGCCTGGCTATAAAAGCCGCTCCACCCCACGCTAGCTCACCAGCTCTCCACCAAGAGCTATACCACTTACCTAACGCCACCTGCTTTTAGTTTTACACCGACGTCGTGCCGTCCGCGTTGAGCTCGAGCTCGCGTCCGTCACAGATCCGCCGTGTGCTCCTCCACTGCTCGCGCAAAGGTTGGTTGCTGCCCTGGCCTCACCTGCTAGTCTCTCTCTTCCCTTCCCTTCCTTCCCGTCTCGATTTGGGCTTCTCGATCGATCACGACGAGGCGCCGGCCGCCCCGGTATGATTCAGGGGATCAAACTCAATCAATTCGATTGTATCGCGTTGGTGCAGATGAAGATCACGGTGCGGGGTTCGGAGATGGTGTACCCGGCGGCGGAGACGCCACGCCGTCGGCTCTGGAACTCGGGTCCCGACCTGGTGGTGCCGCGGTTCCACACGCCCAGCGTCTACTTCTTCCGCCGCAGGGACGCGGACGGGACCGACCTGACGGCGCCCGACGGGAGCTTCTTCGACGGGGCGCGGATGCGGCGCGCGCTGGCGGAGGCGCTCGTGCCCTTCTACCCGATGGCGGGGCGGCTGGCGCGCGACGAGGACGGGCGCGTCGAGATCGACTGCAACGCGGGAGGCGTGCTGTTCCAGGAGGCGGACGCGCCCGACGCCACCATCGACTACTTCGGCGACTTCGCGCCCACCATGGAGCTCAAGCGACTCATCCCCACCGTTGACTTCACCGACGACATCTCCTCCTTCCCGCTGCTCGTGCTCCAGGTAACCAATCCAATCGATCTAGACACCCTACGGGTTCGGTTCTCTGCATTTCACTCCAAGGATTTTTGATGATTTGATCGGGGAAGGGTTCAAAGTTGAAACTCGAAACAGAGTCTGGGTCAACGTAGCTAGACGCGTTACAGTTGTTGGGTGGGTGCATCCGTGCATGTGCGCCATGTGGACGCTGACGCGGATCGATGAGCGTGGAGACTTGTCAAACCTGCATCCGTTGCTCAGCTGAGACTAGCCTGCATCCGTTACTAGTACTCCTACTACTGTACTCCCTACTAAGCTGAGTAATCTTCAGCGATGGCGAGGGTTTGATGTTTTGAACCCGTCGGCATTCTCTGTCTTGTCATCCTTCAAATATCACTCCTCCAAATGTAGGAAATACTACAATTTGAAGCCAACCATATAGCAAAAAATAAAAAAAAAAAAAAAATACTATCACATTGGTAGGTTCATACTTATGTGTCTGTTAGTACTTTACTTTCGCTATAACTAATGACATATTGAAGAGAAGTCAATTCTAAAAGTACATTGAAAATATTACAATTTGAAAAGGTCAACCATAACAGATTTTTACCATCACATTGGTAGGTTCATACTTATGTGCCGGTTAGTACTTTACTTTTTGCAATAACTAATGACATATTGTAGAGAAATCAGTTGTAAATGTACGCCTTGAAATACTTCGAAATCCTGATATGCCTTGTGTAAGAACCACTCGATGGAGTACTGCTAGGGTCTATCTGGATTCAGTGGAATTCGTGGAAATCATACATTAGCTCGCTTTCCTTATAGGTCGGAGAAAATTGTACTGCCAATGGTAAGTACGAAAACGATAGCGAGTTGAATAAGATGGATTTCTAACATGACTTTTAGGCCCGCCATAACCCTCTACCATGGTTGGTGTTTGTTAGGCCGAAACATGACAGCCATCCTTTTTCCTTCGAGCAAAGAAACTATCGTGACAACAACGTGCTACCACCTCCCTAACTCGAGTATGACCATGACCAATGGCTATATATGGTCTATCTCTATCCTGTTTTGCCTTCCCGGCAATCGCGGCCACCCGATTGCCATTCCGCAAGATCTTCACTTTCTTTCAACTAACGAACAGATGCCTTAGCACCTACTGCACATACGGAGTGTATCATTTAACCACCGCGCACATGATAGCACCTTCTGAAGCACATGACTTGGAAACGAAACAACTTCTTTTATTTGTTTATATTGTTAAGGTTCACAGATGCTATCAGGGTCATCACTCATCTGGGGGAAACCACGCAACTTCCAGCGGTGTGACCCAGTAACCACTAACACACTGATCAGTGATGGGTTGCTGCTTTCGTTGAACAGCCAAAATGTAGTTGCGCGCTAGTTGTTCTTTGCTTAGCAGGCACGCGTTGCTTGCTGGATCAAAGAAAATGATAGCCTAACAGAACAGGAGCGCCAGAAACATGATGCTTTAGACTTTTCTTGAGACAGCAAAGCAAGCAAAGTTTGGTGGTTTATTCTGTTCTGGTCTGCAGGTCTTTTTGCTTTTGTACAGTACCGTTCGTGTTTGGTCCATACCTAGCTGTTGCATCCATGATTATGGGGGCTGGCGTGGCCTCAACTATCGTGAAAACATAGCATGAAGCGAGCGAGGGTGTCAAGAAACACCAAGATTTGCCGAGCAAAACTTTAGATTTTCTGCAATTGTTGTGGGCCGGTGTGGGTTGTGCGATAATCCGACAACAGTGGTACTCAATTCGAATTACAACTTTAGGTATGGAGGGACTACTCTGATAGAAATGTGGGATCCGCTTGGAGTTTTGGTTACATACTCTCGTTGGATTGAAGTTGCAAGGTGCTATTTAATCAGTTCATCTAGTCCATTCGGTTTTGGTGCGATGATTGTCTCATGGTAGTTAGATGTATCTTTCTGAGCCCGCCAAAGAAGAAATGTTTCTGAGATGGGTGTTTCTACTATAAAATCAATAACACTAATCCACAATGCAAGGAAACTTCTGTATATTTGATCTGTTGATGGATGATGTCTGTGTGTGTCGCTGTTTAGTTGAAGCCTTGCAAGGCAACAATCTGGACCCAGGTTGATCGACGAGATCATAGGATCCTGAGAGCGCCGCTTGTGTACCAAGCACGTTACCGTAATCCCAAGCAGCTTAGCTGTCGGTCTTCTTTTCTCCGGTAGAGAAGAAAAGATTATTGCCTGCCTCCTATCTCATTCATCTACCTACCGGCATCGGCATCTGGTATACTCCGTATAATCGAATATTGATTTGGACTTTAGTCTCGGTTTTGTATTCTTCGTTTGATAGGGACAACCGGCCCCGGGCAGGTTTTTAAAGAAATGCATGAAATAGTTTCGATCGGCACTGTGCTCCTGCGTTAAAAAATTCGATTTGACTAGTTTCGATTTGACTGGTAATGTGGCATTTTTTGGGTTCACTTTTCCTAAACTAAACAGGGCCTAACCAAAATTGGTGGCGCGCGCTTTTGCTGCAGGTGACCCATTTCAAGTGCGGTGGCGTGGCTATCGGCGTTGGCATGCAGCACCACGTAGCCGACGGCTTCTCCGGCCTGCACTTCATCAACTCGTGGGCGGACCTCTGCCGCGGCGTCCCGATCGCCGTCATGCCCTTCATTGACCGCTCCCTCCTCCGCGCGCGCGACCCGCCGACCCCGACCTACCCGCACATCGAGTACCAGCCGGCGCCCGCCATGCTGTCCTCCTCCGAGCCGCCACAGGCGGCCCTCACGGCCAAGCCGGCGACGCCGCCCGCAGCCGTGGCCATCTTCAAGCTCTCCCGTGCCGACCTCGGCCGCCTGCGCTCGCAGCTCCCCGCCGCGCGCGAGGGCGCGCCGCGGTTCAGCACGTACGCGGTGCTGGCGGCGCACGTGTGGCGGTGCGCGTCCCTGGCGCGCGGCCTTCCCGCCGACCAGCCCACCAAGCTGTACTGCGCCACGGACGGGCGGCAGCGGCTGCAGCCGGCGCTGCCCGAGGGCTACTTCGGCAACGTGATCTTCACGGCGACGCCGCTGGCCAACGCCGGCACGGTGACGGCCGGGGTGGCGGAGGGCGCGTCCGTGATCCAGGCGGCGCTGGACCGGATGGACGACGGCTACTGCCGGTCGGCGCTGGACTACCTGGAGCTGCAGCCAGACCTGTCGGCGCTGGTCCGCGGCGCGCACACGTTCCGGTGCCCCAACCTGGGGCTCACCAGCTGGGTGCGCCTCCCCATCCACGACGCGGACTTCGGGTGGGGCCGGCCCGTGTTCATGGGCCCCGGCGGCATCGCGTACGAGGGGCTCGCGTTCGTGCTCCCCCAGCGCCAACCGCGACGGCAGCCTGTCCGTGGCCATCTCGCTGCAGGCGGAGCACATGGAGAAGTTCCGGAAGCTCATCTACGACTTCTGATCTACAACGACTTCCGCAGCACAACGAAGCAAGAGGCGCAGGGAGGGTGATTTTTTTCAGCTTTGCTACTGGATGTCTGGAGGGAGTAGGTTGCAGCAAGATTCTTTGATCGATTTCACACATAGTTCCTGCACACGTTTTTCCGTTTCTGCCTACCCCCTTTGGGCAGGGTAAATACCTTTGTACCGTCTGATTTATGGGCCCCAGCAATTGTAATGAACAATTTTAATCCGTTCTGAATTATACTCCTACAGATTAATAAGATTAATTAACTTATTATCT
>JADLZK010012934.1:0-75862 GCA_015847255.1 Hyparrhenia diplandra
CTGAATCAAATATACTGCAATGTGACAGTTTTTTTTTTTGAGACAAAACAATGTGACAGTTTTGGAATTTTACCCCTAAAACAAAGGTTGATAGAATGCCATCAAATACCTTTCGAACTGTGTTTGTGATTGTGACTTCGTCGTTACCAAATTTCTCGGTCGAGCCTCCTAGATTTCCTTTCACGAACCAGAAGCGTTGTCGCGGCAGCGCGCACAGCATGTTTTTCTGATCTTGTGCCTTGTTACGTTGACAGCGCTTCTGGGTCCATGGTGCTTGTGCATCTCACCTGGCGTCTCCAACCTCGGCGAGTCGTCGGCAAATCCTGTGCCCAGTCTGGCCATGCCGCGCGGCACTGGTACGCCTAGGCACAGATGTGGGGAACTGGCACGTCAACAACGGCGAGTGCGATATCCGGCGTGCGTGGGTCTTTTTTTTTTTTTTTTTTTGAGGCCGAGTGCGTGGGTCATGTGCCGTGATCGGGCGGCGCAGGTTTCTTTTGGGCCGGTGCTTGGACTCGTGCAGCCCAAGTAAGCCCATGAAGCGCTTGCTAAAGAAACTAGGGTTTACGAGCACGCCCCCGGTATAAAAGAGGCGAGGCTCCGAGCCGCTTGCCCTCCCGCAGCCGCCATCCCAACCCAAGAACAGAGCGAGGCGACGCCGAGGCACCTCATCTCCGGTAAGTGAGATCGCCTCTCTTGTTGTATGCAACGACGATTTGTTAGGTCCAGTAGCGTCTCCCCGGCTTATCAAGTGTGAAAAGTTTGAGCGGTTCAAGTTGATGCTGATATAGAGGTCATCACCGTGCTTAGTACACCATTAATCGAAGTGTTTGTATGATTTTGCTGCGGTTTTGTGGGGTTTTGTGTGCATGATTCGTCGTTGATTAGGTAGCTGTAGCCTCCTCGCATCTTATTTTGCACGTTTATTATTCTTCGTTCAGTTAGATCTGTTAGCGACATCGTGCGTAGGGCTATCCCGGCTTAGAAATATCGAGTCGAATGTTCAGAGCTAACAATTGCTTATAGCTTTCCTCTTACAATCAAGTCATCCGTGAATGGTCAGATGATTATTTTTCTTGTGTAATATTGCTATTGAATCTCACATTTGGCAGTTGATTTTGATTATTTAGGCGAAGGGAAATGGCGACCGTTCAGGGGATCTGATCTGGCAGGTTGTGAGGAAGAACAACTCCTTCCTTGTGAAGCAGTTTGGCAACGGCAATGCCAAGGTGCAGTTCACCAAGGAGCCCAACAACCTCTACAACGTCCACTCCTACAAGTACTCTGGTATGCTGCTTCCTTCAAAGTTTCTGGATTGTACTGCATATATACGTAACACCTTATGTGATCTTATTAATAAGAATAATAAATGACTTTGTGCTGACTGTTTTTTTGGCTTTTCTTTTCTGTTAGGTTTGGCAAACAAGAAGACTGTGACGATCCAGCCAGCTGCTGGAAAGGACTCGGCTGTGGTCCTCTCTACTACCAAGACCAAGAAGCAGAACACACCTGCGAAGCTCAGCCACAAGTCTGTGATGCGCAAGGAGTTCCGCAAGATGGCCAAGGCTGTGAAAACCAGGTACTAGCACATTGAAATTCATTATGCTTGTCTCTATATACTGCAATGCATCGTTGCATGGCTCTATGCTCTACTATGTATTGAATATTGTTTTCACACTTGTTGCATGTTAATTTGTTGCTGTGATGAGCCATAACTAATAAGAAGACCAACTGATCAACTGGTTCTTGATGAAATATAAGCTGATACGCTTGGCTTCTGAGCTGAATACTGGATATAGTTTCATATTCCTGTTTGTTTAGCATTGTTTTAACATTATGTGATTGTTTCAAAGATACTTATTTGTTCTGTTGGTTATATGGTGTCATTTGAGTTTTTCTTGTTAGATAAATTCTCTTTTTATATTTCTGGATTCCATCGCTACCCAAAGGTTTAGCTGTGATGAGCCATAACTTGTGAGAAAACCAACCGATCAATTGGTTCTTCATTGAAATGTAAGCTGATACGCTTGGCTTCTGAGCTGATCTTGCAGGTTAAGTTTTGTATGATTGAAGTCCTGTTTTTTTTGCCTTTAGAGATTAGAGAAGTTATGCTCATATAATAGCTGGTACTATATAATTGCTGAAAATTCTAATTTGCATTTTGTTTGGTGTGCAGGTTAGCGACAACTACTACAGGCCTGATCTGACCAAGCCGCTCTCGCTAGGCTGAGCTCAGTGTACCGCAGCCTCCAGGTTGCCAAGTCTGGTGTTAAGAAGAAGAAGAACAGGCAGCCCAAGCACTAAGCTTATTTCTGTCAAGGGGCATGTTGGTGCTTGTAGTCCCAGCTTATATTTATCTATGTTCCAACAGTTTTGAGACTTGAAGTGAGACTTGTTAGAACTAGAGCAAACCATGTTAAGATGCTGCTGTGTGTCATTCCATAACAAAAATTGCTTGCACTTGATTACTGTTTGGTTCCTGTCTGTCATTCCATGACAAATTGCTTGGCACTTGTTTGCTGCTTTGTTTGCAAACTTACTGGTCGTGGTTGCTGTGTTATCGGTTTTTGTTTGTGGTCTGAAACAGGATAGTATGGTGCTCTTATATGTTTTCTAATCATTGTAGCGTTGCATCTCCACTTCTCATTTCCTACGCTGAGCGGTGAGCGTCGTACTGTTAAAATGTATTTGGTCCGAGTTTCGCCCCTCGCGTTACCGGGTTGAACCGATGGTTTACGCGAAGAAGAGCATCGTCGCCGTCGCGTCACCGGGTTGAACCGATGGTTTACGCGAAGAAGCGATGGCCGGAGTTCTTTGTAGGAAATGATATGTTGGGACCAACCATTGTCTGCCGAGCTGCTGGACGTCGCTA
Source organism: Hyparrhenia diplandra (assembly GCA_015847255.1). NCBI lineage: Eukaryota > Viridiplantae > Streptophyta > Magnoliopsida > Poales > Poaceae > Hyparrhenia > Hyparrhenia diplandra. The sequence goes on from JADLZK010012934.1 coordinate 2,873, forward strand.
GCATTAGTTTTAGCCGGGCTAAGGGAAGCTCTGAAAGTGTTCATATCGAGCACTTCATGTTCAGCACACTAGATTCATATGCTAGCTGGATATACATTCAGAATTCAGATTGCATAGATTCAGAAATTGCCTTGGTTGGCAAGTGGTTATGTCTTGTGAGTAATCTGCGCGTTGCCGTTCGGATGTGACCCCATCCGCTGCCAGACCGCCCGGTAAGCTGTGAGGCCGAGCTTCTGCACCCTGTCGTACATGGTCTCCGGGCGCAGAGGCGCGACGTAGAGGCCGACGGCGTCGAGCTGCCAGCCGCTCCTCCCGCAGAAGCCGACGATGACGCCTCCGTCCACCGGAAACGTGAACGGCGTGCCTTCCGGCGCGCCGAACGGCCCGTACGCCCTCTGGTTGCTCCGGAACGCCAGCGAGCGGATCACCGGCGAGCCGCCGTGCGCGATCGGCGCGTAGTGCCCGCTCACGGTGGTCAGGTACTCGTCCGGGTAGCTCAGCTTGATCTGCGTACGTACGCGCGCACGGTTCAGACTTCAGAAACCCAGCTCAGCTGTGTCACTGTAACTGACTGACTGAAGACGGCGGTGAACGTGCCTGAGTGGTGTGGTTGGCGGCGGCGCCGCCGTGCCGCTCGCCGGGGACGGCGAGGCCGTCCCTGTCGTACTCCACGCTGATGGATTCCATGAACCGGTCGTAGGACATGGTGATGCTGCGGATCCCGGAGTGGCCGCCGTCGTCCCACGGGTGTCCTCCGGTGCCACCCCATGGGCCAACCTTCATCAGCTTCTTGGACACCACCATCTTCCTTTGAGATTGCTGCTGTCATGAAAAAAAAACTTGCAGTTTTTTAATTCAGTCATTTCCTCTTTCGCAAATCCTGTATGGTTTGATCTTAGTATAATTTGCATAAAATGTTCAGGCCGGCAATCGCATGCCCTATTTAGTTCCACTCTTTCAAAGGAAAGAAAGTTTTGGCCGTTTTAGTCTGAACATAGACACACTGAGGTATGCAGGAAATGCATGAAAATTCAGATGGTTCCTAACTGCAAGAATGAAAAAGCAAACGAACAGCATACTAGTAAAGTCCATGTGTGTACCATGTTTCCTTCAGGGTCTTCAGAGCTGCACAAGTGGTAAGATTTGCAGGCAGGTAAAGTTCCTTCAAGAGCAAGTGTGCTTATAGATAGACAGAGAGTACTGAAGAAATTGCACAACAAAACAAAAGGTGTAGCTCTTTTAAAAGTGCAGGACGATGTGAAAGAGAGATAGCTGGGGATCAGAAATTAGATGCCCTAAGGGCTAGGGGGATCAGTATGTTGCTTTCTAGAACGATAAGCATATTGCACAAGAGCACTTTGTTCTTCATCGAGAAGTCTCATATTATAATCTTGAAACTGTGGATAATCTACGGTTCTGTTTTAGCATGCCCCTGAAAATATCTATCTATATATTTGGCAACTGTCTATGAAGTTACCTTCAAGAAAAAGGAAGATCTAACAATTGCATTGAACTCCAAGCTCACAAGGTTTTGGTACCTTCGCATCAGATGGTGACTGGTCGAAAAAAAAAATGGTGACTCATAACATTTCAGTCAAGCTAGCTATGCCGTCTCAGTAAGGAACAGACATGAAAGGTATGGGTTCTCTGATAGACTATCATGAAACTGGAGAATAGGATGCCAATGCATTGAGCTGAAAGCATCATTAGTATGGGAGAATAACTCTTGCTTATTTCTGCTGCAGTATTATTTTTAAGCACAACATATCCTTATATCTCACTGAATTGAATAAAGGAGAAATTACAGACAAGTTGAAGTTGTCCGGGAGCCTTTTGCTAGAGATTGTTATGTTTTTATTAATTATCATAGTCAAACCGAGTGGATTAATTTTTTTGCGACCACGCCGTTGCGTTTTTAAGCAAAACGGGATAAAAGAAATGAGTCACAAAATGAGAATAAAGGAGAAGGGTTACGCAAGCCCCAAACACCACACACAAACACACACACACCCCGCAACCTCGAGTGGAAACCGAGTGGATTAATTGTTAGAGCCACTGATAAACTGTGCGATATTCATTTGGATCCAGTCAGCCAAACTTGCATGTATGAAATATTGAAATGGTGTCCATGGCACCACACAGTACACAAGAACATATTTGTTATGTGTCCAACAATCATTACCGAGAACGAGTTGGTTGTCACTGAACAAACAGGCAGGGGAATCTTAGCTGACAGCGTGCATAAAGTCCAAAAGAAGCCAATAATACACACAGCTAATCTCTGTAGAATTAGCAGTATGCTGGAAAAAAAAAGAAATGAAGCAGATAAGAGGTAGCTGTCAATTTTCTGAAACTTCAGGTACATGCTTTGCCACATTTGCAGTAATTATGGTGCCTGTGACTTCAAGTAAATACCTGTATGTGACAGGGCATCCTCGTCTGTACTATTATTAGTGGCTCAATTTGACCATCTTTCATCTTTGTGACACCCTGCCATCTCTATGCTGTACTCTGTCATTACTGAGCAGACTGAATTTTGTCAATAAGTTAAATACGAATTTGCCAAGAACCAATTACCAAATAAGGGAACTGACAGCCAGACTGTACTGTATGCGATATGCATGTATAGTGGTTTCATCGAACCAGACTGTACTGCAACCTAAAGCTCTGCTGATCTGTGCTTTGTTGGACACTCATATTATCAAGAAGTAGTAATCAAATTCTCTGATGAGGTGTACTGCTGTCTGGTGCCCAGACCATCCTCCACTTTCACTTTCTTTTATTAGCTGCCAATTTTAAAAAGCAAGCCTCCAAAATCTCAATCATGAATGAATATTAGTAGAAATCTCTGCTAATTGTAGCCTGGTTTATGTGACTGAAAACCAGCACCAGCAGCCTCCTAACTTTAAGCTAATTATTATGGGCTGCCACTAATTCTGAGCTGGCTGATGGGGAAATAGGCCAGACTGTGAACGTGGGCCCCAATCCTTCTCCTCCTCCCGCTCACCTATAAACACGCGCTCTCACAGCCTCCGACCTCACACACACACAAATAGTTTGCAATTTCCCTACGAGCTCAGCTCATCACAGCTCAAAAGCTAGCTTCCACTTTGCCATGGCCTCCAAGATGTTGCGCGCTGCCGTTGTCGCGGCCGTCGCCGTGTCCTCGTTCGCCGGCGTCGCCTTCGCCGCCGATGCCCCCGCGCCGAGCCCCACCTCCGGCGCCGCGTCCGTCTCCTCGTCACTCGTGGCCGCCGTGCTCTGCCCGGCCGTCGCGCGCTCCTCCTCGGCAACCTGCGCCACTGATCATGCGTCGCGTCGCGTGATGTCTTCTGTTTGCTTTGCTTGTGTTGTGTGTTCCTGACCTGTGCTTTGTACCACCACCCCCAGTCGTGGAATTCTTTTGGTTCAGAGATTCAGATCGTTTCTGTAGCAGCATTGATTGATTGATTCGAGTGAACATTGTATCGTTGCCCAGATTATGATGTTTATTTTTTATATAAAGCAGGAACATTGAGCTTAATTCGTCTGAGTCTGATGATGAGAACATGTTGCTTCATCGTGATTTCCTTTCCCCCGTAGCTACAGATTCTGATGTTAGTGAAAGCCACGTATGTATACGCCTTTGGGGCTATTTGCATCTCATTCGCAGAGAAAAAGCGACGGCTTTATTTCGAGAGATAAAGGGGGGCAAAGCGTAAAACTAAAGCAGGTTAACAAAGCAGCTCTGTCTCTAGCTTTCTGTGTCTTTTGCTGCTGTAAAGCACCGACCGAATACGATCAAATAATGCAACCTTAATCTACCCCTTTTTTGTGCTGTTGAGCTGCTCGTTGAATTCCTTTGGTGGAGCTGTTGAGCTGATCATCTGCGAATCCGGTTGTGTGCAGCTGATTATCGAGTTCATTCATTCATTCATTCATTCAGTCGTGTACTCTCGTCTCCCATTTCAATAAGTTATTCAGGGAAGCCTGAATGCCTGAACCAACGCAGCGGCAGTCCGGTCCCGTCGTCCGCGGCGGTTGCTTGCAAGCGGGGCGTGCCGGTGGGGAAGGGCCGAAGGACCACATGCACCGCATCAATGAGTTCAACTGAAACTAATACTCTTCCTAAAAACCCCAATACTAATCCAAAAGTGTTATTAAAAAAACTTATCCACCCAAAGGAATACAATTCACATCTCGAACAAATTCAAATTTAATTAAATTTGTATAAAAATAAAAATATTTATGATGCTGAACAAGTTTTTTTTTTTTTTTTTTTTGATCATGCCAAAACGTGTTTTTCGTGATGCTGAACAAGTATTATTAGATTAATTAAAATATAAATATCAATGTTATCTTCTATAAACTTAATCAAACTTAATAAGTTTGACTTATTTCAAACTTGGAGCATAGCATCTCCAATAATTTCTAAAGAAAATTGGTAAATTTAGTTTTCAAAGTGGCTGAAAAAAGTCAAGAGCATATTTGTTGGGTGCCTCTAACCATTTTCAAAATATTGCCCCTAAAATATAGAAAATAATTTTGAATCAACAATTCCTCTAACCACTTTTATACTCTCTCCTAAGTTTTGCACATTTGCATCAACAACATTGTCCTTACTTTTTATTCTTTTCCACACCCTTCCACAATTCCACCTTTAGATTGACTGATCAATAAGCGCACACATATTTCCACGCGGTTGGTTCTCAGGGGTGGAAAGATTGGTAGTTTAACATGGAGTTGTTGGAGAAAGGATTTTACAATCCTACTAATAAGCAAAGATTGTGAGTGGGTTTTGTAAATTCCCATGGAGATGCTCTTATAATTGTATTTTCTTAGGGAGAAAGCTTTCATACCTTCTATCTTTTGTAAAAAAAAATTATGTACCTTCTAACACTAAAAAACTTCTACTTTCCTATTTGACCAAATTTAAAATCTGTCCTGTTTTTGTCACCCCTTTCGTTGATTTGACATTCATTTACCTTTTTAGAGCCGGTGTTAAAATCAAACCCTTTCGTAGGTTTTTACTCACAATTCAAGTCATTTTGGACATTCCTTTACCTTTTAGGTCAAACACTTGTTTGGAGATTTAAATGATGAATAATTTTTAAATCATTGAGTTTGGAAATGTTAAAACCATATGAATAGATTTGTTTTGAAAAGTATTTTTTCATAAAAAGTATACATCTATCACTTTCCAATGTTAGGCTCAATTTCAGTCGTGCCGTTCCCTTTTGATTGCTATATTGTTGTCTTTTTTGACGTTTTTTCTTTCCAAATTGCCATGTTTTCTTTAGCCAGCAAAAGGGAACGTCATCACTAAATAAAAGAGGCAAAACTATCTTTTTTGTCTACGACAAAGTTTCAAATAGGAAAGAACAAAAAATGGAAGGATTGATAAATAGGGAAGGTTTTAAGTTTGGATGTCAAATAAGAAAGTAGAAGTTTTTAGAACGGAGATGGTCCGTCTGTACAGAGTATAAACTACAAAAATTACTGAAACATACAAAATTTACAAGTCTGTCTGTCCTGAATTATACAAAAGAGGCCCAATCATTTGTGTTTCCTGAATCCTGATCCACTCACACTGGAGTGCTGGACACTGTCTCATGCTCCTGAATGAATGTACACTGAACCTTTATACAGCACCACAAGGAAAGAAGAAACTATGGAAGGCCCTTTCAGATTCACAATTAATTTTTATTGTCAAATAACCTGGCAAACTATACGCGCCAGGACTGGCTAGCTTCGCGATCACGTTGATATTTGGCAGTGCGAAATTAACATGAGAGGCTTGCAAAACAGCGTTGCTGCTTTACAGGGAACTGAATTGTTGCTAATGTTCAGGAATTCCAGCACCTGCGTCTCTCTTCTCTTCCGTGCAGTTCCTTACATTTTTGGTCGTCCTCCGATCTCCACAAGCTAGCCCTTTTGGAACAAATTGATCTCCAGTAGCAAACTAGCAATCACGAGAAGTGGTGAACCGTTGATCAGGTCATTCATTCATTCAGGATGCTTTATCGTCGACCTCCATCTGCTGGACCTGTCCTGGCCTTCTTTCTAATATTCAGCTTCTCATGTTCAGGGCTCTTTTCTTCTTTATTCTGAGTCACTATCCAACTCGTGCATAGCTTTTCAATCCCCTAGGGCGCTGCAAAATCAGTTCAAATGTCAGCTGACTAAATGAATTCTTCCAAGATCATGAAATTGATAGATATCGATATTCCACTATCCCACTAACCTTCTTGGAAACCTTCTTCTCTCGGACTTCATATCTTTCGAGAGTCAAGTCACATAGCCACGTTCCTGGGCATACAAACTGCAAATGAACAATATATATTTAGGCAAGAATCACATATGCAAACTCAAGAGATACACATAAAACTACTAGACAAAGTTGTCTTAAGCTCAGTTCCATGGATGCTTGGACATGATATAACTACTAGACAAAGTTTTCTTAAGCTCAGTTGCATGGATGCTTGGACCTGATATATCAATTTAGTTCATATATCTCATATATTCTTTTCAGCCAAAAAAAAAAAATATTAGATATGGATCAAACTGATATAGCAAAACAATTCTGGCCCAAGAGCAGTAGCATATTAGCTAATCAATAAAACAATTGAACACTGTCTAATGACATCAAGACTAGTAAATTACTTCTGCAGTTTCAAAAGAGTACTTGCAGTGATGGTAGGAACCAGCAATGCAACTCATCAAGCATCGAGGAGACAACTGGATGGGGGGCATCAGCTTTTAAACAAACTTATTTGCTTCACACAGAAGCATGCTGCGGTGCTATGGGTACTTCTTGGCAAGCAAATCAAATGTCCAGGTATCCACCAAGCGCTATTTTATTTGCAGGTCTTGAGTGTTCAGGGGACAGATCAGGCAGAGTACACAGAGGCAGGCCTATGGTCCATGTGACAGCCCTGTATGGCTGTATCTATTAATAATAGTGCACAACCATAGTTATTTAAAACGCTGGTCAAATTTATGTTTTCCAGCTGTAACCCTACAGTTTGGAGTATATTTTTAATGAACATGCACAGTACTGCTGTCTACTGGTATTTGCATATTAGGCGTTTGGAATCGGTCTGCATGAAGCAAGATATATTTATTTGTTACCTAATCTCTCTCTGTTCAAAAAGGAATTCTAGGTTTGAGACAGCTCAAACTTTCTTCAGTTTGATAAAAAATTATAGAAAATAATATCAACATTTATGTCATCCAATAGATTTACTGTGAAAATAAATTCTATAATTAATGTAATGATAGTTATTTGGGGTTTTTTGTATAGATATGGTCAAATTTAATTTTGTTTAACTCCATGGGAAGCAAAAATTGTAATCTTTCGGGACAGAGAGAGTATTACCATGGACAGCAAAATAATACCCTATACACATTGATGTGGATAATGGATTGATTGCATTCCGTTTAACAGAAAATAATTTCTTCAAATCAGAGGCTATTGTGAGAGGGTCATACATTGACAGTTCTCTGGATGACCTTGGCTCTTTTCTTGGGTCTTTGAGGCAGCTTGGATCCTTTGAAGACCAGGAAATCCTCTTCCTTTTCCCTGTTTGACAGGGTGACTGCAAACTTCGGCCAGATGGACCCCTCACTCCCTGACGAAGAGCCTTTCTTGTCATCTGGATAGGTCTGTGGAACTCCGTTGTTGTTGTTACCTCTACCAGGGCACTCCTGTCTGGTGAAGCAACCGTTTGGATCCTGTTGTTCTGTTGTTGCCGTGCTGGCGATTTCATGATTGCAAACTCTTCTGAGTTCCTACAAAATCAGTAACAACATAGATTAGAAGGGATGCGGAGAAGAATGCTTGATCATCAGTTTTAATCTATCCAACAACAAAAAAACTTGCTGCTCTAAATCATACGTAAGACCTAGCAAAAGAACAAACATGATAAAAAGAGAATGAAGGTGTTCACATAATGGAAAAGTAAACGCATACAGGATATATTTCTACAAATTTGATTTAATGAGCTTTTCAGTTAACATAGAATGCATGAATTTTATTATTTTTAAATGAAGAAGAGACGTAATACTTCAGTTCAATCTTCTGGCAAGAAAAGACGAAATGGTTTCATTTCAAAAATGAAAATTAAATGATAGATTTTTAACCCTCATGCAATTCATTTCAAAATATGATTAAATTCTTTCTGTCAAAAAAATATATGAATAAATTCTGAAATAGGCAGACTGCATAAATTCATGATTCACCTCCAATTCAGGGGAGAGGGGCAACATAGAAGACAAAAACTTCCACCTACTACCTATATCAACGCTTTTGTGCTGTCGAGGCAACAAGCTATGAATTCAAGGAGGCAAAAGGAATAGCAATGAATAAGCAGGCCCTCACCATCCCACTTATACGTGTGGTGGTGACTGATTCAAGATAAAATTGGTGTTTTCGGAATCCAAAATTAGTCAACAAAATATAGTTGATATGAGGTGACTAGAGTCCAAAGATAGCAACAGATGAAGGCAAAAGAACACTCAGCCATCAACATTTATCGTAATGCTGATAAGTCCTTTTTTATGAGAATACTGATAAGCTATTATTGACAGCAGTCTCGTAGTTTTTTTTTGCAATAGTTTCAGTGAAGCAAAATCACAAATCGGTTTGAGAAAACTGTACCAACAAAAGGTCAGGTAAGTCATGTGATTCTTAAATCAAATGGCACATACTAAGCTAGAAATCCTGAAAATTCAGAGAATAACTCCAAATGCAGATATTCAGCTGGATCGATCGAAGATGGAGATAAGGAGCCCTTGTCCTTAAACTCCAGACATCAATCTCACCTGGAATAAAAAGGAGAGGAGATAAGCCAAACAAGCTTCTAATTTCAGTGGTCTTTACTAAAATCAAGATTTCTGTTCTAAACACTACCTTCTCTTAGTCTTCCAGGCCTTTTTTTGGAAGAAAAAACAGGCACAATTTTAGCGATGGAAGTAAAAACCAACAGATACTGAATTCAGCAGAGACTACTCCATACTCTGGAGGAAGAGAAAGCTGAACCAATCACCACCATAGCCCAACGGCCAACCCATGCCAATCAGGCAATCATGCTTCAACAAAGCCAAAACAAAAAAAACATCCCTGCTTCGCCTAACATGCGGGCTCCTCTACCAGAAAACTAATACTGACTTTGGTATTTTCAGCTCCTCAGGAAAAAGACAGACCACATCTTCGAATTCGATGTCCAGTTGTCCACCGTTCATTCAAATTGAATCTCTCTTGAAATCAAAACCAAACCAGATCAGCCCTCTGCCTTTTCTTGTCGACGCCACGTGCCCGGGACGACATCACGTGACATCCAGTTGTTGCTTTGCAAAACAGCCCAAAAATGGGCATTAGTTTAACGAGTAGCCACACCCGAGCAAAGCAATCATGCAGAGACCCAGCCAGGCGGCACACGCAATGGAAAGCACATCGACACCACGAAGGAACGAACGATAAATAATTTTTTTTAAAAAAAAATACAGAGAAAAAGGCACAGACCTGAGAATGCGGTGGTGGGTGTGGCCGGTTGGGTGGTGCTGGGCGGCAGCGGCAGCTGCGGCCGCGGCGCGGCGCTGGGCCTTCTCGGCGGCCGCGGTGGCGGCGGCCTCGACGTCGCGGCGCTGCACCTTGACGCAGCGCAGGCGCTTCCGGTTGCCCCACTGTAAGAGCAGGTCGCGCTCCGCAGCGGTGCCGCCGCCGCGCGAGGAGCCCCGCGTCTGGTAGTGGTTCCTCGCCTCCTTCTCCATTTCGCGACGAACTGAAATTCCATGTAGAGGAACGGATGAAATGAAATGCTGGGAAAGTTTAGCTCGTATCAGGTCATCCAAAAAAAAAAAAAAAAAAAATTCACAAAACCGGAGAAGTCATCTGCTTGATTGAATTTTCTGTATGGATTTGTGCAAAGCCACGCAAAGGAGAAGAAACTGAAAGGTAGGAGACTGATTAAGGGGAGGGGATGAGGAGCCATCGCCAAATCTCAAAAAAGTGATTCCATATGGGATGACCACTAAATTTCAAATCGTGAGATAAAACGGGATGACCACTAAATTCCAACTCGACTTTAACTGACTGATTCTTCATATGGTGAGCAGCTGGTTTTCTGATTGAACCCATGTCAGATCAGAAAAAGGCAAAAGGAAATCGAATTGGAGTGAAAATATAATTGAGCTCAATTTAACTCATTAGCTCAAGAGTCAAGAGTAAAATCGAAGAAAACAAGCACTCAATCAATGAAATGTAAAATCTGGACTCTTGAGTGTATTATACCGAATTTTGCGCTCTAGACAATACAGCAATCAGATGAAAATAAAAGAGCGACAACAAATTGGGATAAGAACAGGAAAGACAAGAGCAACGAAGAGAACAACTTCCCTTGTAAAAAGGGGAAAGACTGAAATGTGCAGACTTACGAATTTGATGATAGAGAACGCCATAAAAAAAAAAAAAAAAAAGCAGGGGAGATCCGAACCACAACCAGCAAACAACCTAAACAACTCCAGACTCCGCTTCCTTCTGCGACCGAAGGGAATCGCAAATGAAGCGCGGTCATTGGTAAAGATCGTTAGGCAAATCGTTCGATCCGATTCAGTAAACTCCCAACCAAGTCCAAATCACGGGAATCGCAAGCAAAGCAGCTCAGATTGCGCTTGATCGCAGCGCAAACTGATTCAAGTCACGCCGAAATGCAGCTCCCGGAGAATCGAATTCAAATAATCCACTTGAGATATCCCCGCGCATCATTTGGGATCCCGAAACACAGAGCCAGAGGAATCCCTGCACAGGAAGGAAGAGAGCTGAAAGTGGGAGAGAATCCAATCCCAGCAAGAAAAAGGGGACGACGGATCGTTCAGATCAAATAACCACCCGTAAAGAACCTTACACATCGAGAATTCAAACAAATCACGAAATCCAAATTTGCGAACCTCCAAACTCGGGGCATCCCCGCCAAAATTACAGCTGCGAACAGCAACGATCGAGGAAAAGAGCAAAGGAACCGCAGTTTAGCAGACTGGGAAGAGCAGCACCTACCTTGAAATACTCTTTGCCCAATTCACCTTCCAGCTCTATCTGTCAATCCTCCCCCGCTTCTCTTCTCTTCTCCTCGAGAAGAAGACAGATCAAGCAGAGGAACGGATTCTTCCTTCAAGGCAGAGGTAAACGGAAGCAGAGGAAATTCGGACGCCCCTCTGTGCCCCAGAGTTCCTCCCTCCCCTTCCTTCCTCTCTGGATGCCAGGTGAGGCGGAAGAGGAAGAAGAAGAAAGGGATTTAGATCAGCTGACTTCACCGTAAACGACGTGTGGCTGCAGTCACGAAGATCAAACCGTTCGTTTGTATCCAACGGTGCTGACTCTCCTACTCCACCTAGCAGACCACGCAGCTTCTGTAGCCCATCGACAGCCCACCAGAGCACACGCATTGTCCATACTTCGTTCCCATCGAGTCCGTTCCCCACCGCCGGAACAGGCGCCGCCCGCCCGTCGCCGGAGCACCAGCCGCCGCGACGGTGCCCCGCCCCGCGTGCCCCTGCGCCGGTACCCCCGAGCCGCGCCGGAGTTCCTGCACCAGCCGGTGCCCCTTCCCCGTGCCGGTGCTTTGCCCGCGTCGAGGCTCACTGCACCATGCCGGTGCCCCTGCCTCGCTTCTTTGAATTGAAGGGTGCCGATGTCTGCACTGAACACTGATTCCTGCGCTGAACAACGACTTGTTGAGCCGATGCTTCCTAGCCGTATATGACATCGGATCCGAGAATTGAACAATCACCACTGATCACGTCTATCGTACTTTTTGAAGTTGAACTGAATCAGAAGCGGACAACAGTTGAATGTCCATGCAGAACCAGAGGCGGAGCCCAGGATGTGGGGGTCGTCGACATTGACGGCGACGTTCTTCCTTAATTAGCAGGTTGAGCCAGTCGGGGAGGACCACATGGACGCCCAGCAGGGCGGCGGCGCACCGCACCAGGCCGCACCCAGACGGGACCGAGTTCCAGGCAGCCACAGGGAGTCGACGACGTGCTAGAGGAACTTGGCGAGTACGACGCCGCTGTCCCAGACGACCGCCCCGGGACAGGCGCTGCCTGCGTCAAGCTAGAAGGGCGTGCGCGTTGTTGCGGTGCGCCTCGGGTCGCCCCAGGCCCCACAGAAGCATTGTCTCCCACGCCGTGCTCTCCACCGGCCGCACCGCGCCGCCGTATGCGCCCATCTCCATGACTCGGCGGCGGCGGCGCTCTGTGCTCTCTGTCCAGAGACTGGAGAAACGTGAGTATTGGACCGATCTAGGCCAGCCGTGAGTTCGTCCTAAGGCCCAGCGTGAATGGGCTCCTCCTCCTCTCTCCGTTGGATGCAAACGAACGGCTTGATTTTCGTGACTGCAGCCACACGTCGTTGTGGTGAAGTCAGCCGATCTAAATCCAGAAGAAACACCTTGGCATTTTTTTTATATGCCTTCTCCCCCGCTCCGCTCGCGCACCAGAACCGGATCCTATCGCCGCTGCACCGTGTCACTCTTCTTCCCTGCTAACCTGCTGAGCGACTTTGGTGGGCCTTCGATCGGGCCGGTGTCCAGTGGGCCAGCCCAATTACAAGCTAAAAAGACATTAGCCGCGGCCCTAATTTTCAATGAACCGTAAGGCAAAATTGAAACGTTACTGCTACGATACGATCCTTGCTGGTTTATTTTATATTGTTTTATTATACATTTTATATCAGTACGAGAGCTAATCCCTTAAACCGGCTGCCTGTTTCTATTGATATAAATATAAAAGAAAATACAAACAAATAACCCTAAGACTAAGAGGCTATCTACAGTTAAAAAAAAAAGGAGAAATAATGTCAGAACAATTGTGTAAGTGGATAGAGAGACCTTCTGAAGACACATAGCTATAATAAGTGCTACATATATAGGGTTCTTATAGATTAAATGAGAAGACATTTACATCTCTTAAATTACATATAGGGTTGTAGAGTACCATATAATTTCTTTAAAACATGAAAAAAGCCGTCTCTTTTAAAGTTTTTATCCTTATTCAGAAAAGTGACATCTGCATTCCGAAACCAGTAGCATGACATGTACAACACAGTATTCTTTCGTTTAACAAGCCCTTATGATTGCGCGATTCCCAGACAAGATTATTTCTATCCATGCATCTTCATCAGCACCATTCAAGATGATGCAAGTGAACTGCGCTTTAGATAGAAGAGATGAAGGGGATGTTTGGTAAAAAAAAGAGTCATGGGACTTTTTAGTCCAGGGGACTTTAAAAAAAATCCTCTAAGAGTCTTTTCGTAACTAATAGAGGGAAAAGTCCCTCCCCTGTTTGGTTTTACGGTCCCTAGGACAACAGCCCCAGAAGAAAGAGAGTTCAAAGTCATGTAGTCTAAAAAATGATGCAATGTCCACTGTTCAAGATTGGTGTTTTCTTAGAACAACTTTTTTTTTTGTTCGTCCAGACTAGTAGAAACCCATTCTTCAACATATGAAGTGCAATGGGATTTTTACACCCAATGTACAGGTAGTTCATTGATAACTTTGATCGCTGAATGAGAGGTTGGAAATTGAACAGGATATAAGGTGGTCTTATCAATTCTTTTGTTTAAGGTGGTATTATCAATACTTTGATTTATTAGGCTGCTGTAAACTCATAATTCAAACTTGTTTGGTATCGCTAAGCTGAGTCCAGCTATTGAGAATATACCAACATTCGTTCAAAACAATGCCAGCAGTCAGTTACCAGTACAAGTGAAGTTCAATGTCAAAGACATCCTTCAATACAATAAGTTCCGCAGAAACCATGCATATATTCCCCTTGTCATCACTGACTAAACTTATAAGAAAATGGGACAAACTTGGCAATGTGTACAAACAAATCGCATAGAGAGAGGATAAACAAGAGAGCACATGCATGACAAGATCAGCAACAAGTTCCAGTGCTCCATAGCAACTAAATAATAACATGCTTATATCATTTATTAAATTGGGGGCACTAGTATGCATAAATTAATTAAATTAATTTATCAGATTGGGAGCACCATTATGCATATATCTCTTACCCATTCTAACTAACACATATTGGAGATTACTCCACAACTAATTGAATGGGAGTTGCTGAGCACAGAACATCATTATTAGGAATCAGCTCAAGGATGTTATTATTAGCAATCCTTCAATCTTGTTCTTGGTCATCCTCATCCTTTTACAAGCTCATATAGTGGCTACTTTGTTCGACAATATCTTCAAAGTCCATGGTTTCCGGCTGCAATTTTCACAGATAGTTACAGAGCATTTTTTTAGAGCTAATAATTACAGAACATTACCAGCACCCTTAGATTTATCTGTTCTCTGCCTTGAAGGTACCTCTGCAAATGGGATCAGCCCACCATCTTCAATCTGGTGGCAAAGCAGAAAGAGTTAACTAGTGCCTTGAGAATTACTTCCACAGCAAGACATTTACATGGACACAAGAAATGGTTCCCTTGGCTAGTTATGGCTAAATGATGGTACAAGATAATTTACCATACAGCTATCAAGATGACACCATTTCAGGCAGTACCACCCTCCACAAGTCAATGAGTTTTGACTCCCTGCAAACGTCTCTGACGATGCCAAGGCTGCTATGAAGGAAAAAAACAAATTATACTCAAACCTCTGAAAAACACTCTTCGGCAAGCTCATGATATGGTGAGGCACTTTTCTGATAGGAACAGATCTAAGATTTTTTCAAGGCAGAAATGGTTTATCTTAAAATGCAGCCTTAACATAAGCATGCACTAGGATTCTTGGGAACTGTTGAAATTATCTCACTATCACGTCACGGCCATTTAAAATGCTCTCAGATTACGGATGGTGGGTTGAACCCATTTGGACTTATCTGTCCTCTGCCTTGAAGGTGTCTCTCCAAATGGGTTCAACCCACCATCCGTAATCTGGTGACAAAACATAAAGAGCTAACCAGTGCCTTCAGAATTACTTGCACTGCATGACATTACATGAACATAAGAAATGGTTCCCTTGGGGCTGAAAGGTGGTATAACACAATTTACCATACCACTATCAAGATGACAACATTCAGGCAGTACCACCCTCCACTAGTCAATGGGTTTGACTCCTGCAAACGTCTCTGACAATACCAAGTCTACTCTGAACGAAAAACAAACTATGCTTAAATCTCTGAAAGACACTCTTCGGTAAGCTCACGGTATGGTGAAGCACTTTCTTGATAGGAACAGATCTAAGAATTTGTCATGGCAGCCATGGTTTTACCTTTTTTTGAAAGAAAAGAAATGGTTTTACCTTACCATAAGCATTGCTCTGGGCTTCTTAGGAACTGTTGAAATCACTATCACGGTCCATTCAAAATCCTCTCAGAATCAGTAATCTTACTTATAAGCTCTTGCTTCCTGAAAAAATGATTGATACCACTTGAAGGATATGTAACGTTAAGCCAATAGAAACACCTTAGCTCCCATGACGTGCCCAGTACCAAATTACCTCTTGTGGACGCAGAAGGCCAAATTAGAACTCAACCGGTTGAACTTGCTGCAACATAGAGATTTTACAACAGAAGGCAGAACCTACAGAGTTACAGTGTGCAAAATTCCTCATTGACCTTCTCTCGAATAGGTAGGGGAATTGTGTGTCTTTGTATTATGAAGAATATAAAGGGGTAATAACACCACAAACCTCAGAATTGAATCGTGCTCACCATTCCAGAAATGAAAAAACACCAGGCTAGGGAGACAGGTTTTGTAGGCCAACAATCTGCAACAATCCAAACCAAAATTGCCAAGCAAACACAGCCACAGGAGATCATCCTCCTGGTCACATAGAGGGCAACGGGTAGAATGTTGAAATCCACGGCGAGCAAGGTGGTCTTCCTTCCAACATTAATTTTGTGAAATTAACCACATGAAAAAAGATTTTCATAGGTGGACTTTGCTAAGCATTCAACTGAGGCAGATATGCATAAAAAATTGTTTATCCTCCATTCCAGCCAGGCTGCAAGCCTACAACACAATTTACGATAATAGGTACCAAAATTCAGTAGGTACCAAAATTCAGCAAGAACATTAACTGAAATTACCCCTGTAGATCATTAATCCATGTGAGAGCACCTCAGCAACAGTACATTTATTAGCATGGTGTTTAGGGACCAGAGCAAAAAGATGTGGAGCAAGATCAATGATCCTATGCCCATGCAATCATCTTTCCCAAAAGAGTATGCACACCATGACCTACCTCTGTGGCCATTGCCATGGAAAACGAATGAAGACAGTGCTGCACTTGGAGAATGGATAGGAAAGCAGACCAAGGTAGGTTGACTTCCATTTTGAAGCCACAACCATCTCATCCAAAGTGCCCATCTCATGTCCTGCAGGTCTGAAATGCCAAGGCAATCAAGCTCAGGCAGGTGACAAGCAGTGACCCAAGACATTGTCCTCCCTTAGCATCTCTTCTGACTCTCCACAAAAATCCCCAAAAGATTTTGTCAATATCCTTGATAGCCTATGAGGGGAGATCAGCACAAACTGAACTAAAAACATTTTCCTGCCTGCCCAAGTGATTACTGATTAGATCAGCTTTCCATCCTGGGAGGTGATCTGCACATATGATGCAAAACTGAACTAAAAGCTAAATTTCATATCTTTCTTCACATAGCAGAGACTAGAACTGACTAGAAATTGCAAAATGTCTAATTATCCATATGAAACATAAGCTGCAAAACAATAGGGAAGGCAGTCAGACTAACATGTGCAGTAGTGATCAGAAAATTCATCTGCTACAACATAGTGTAGTATACAAAAAGTGGATCGACTGAGTAGCAAGAGGCTTATGTATTACATCATTGGGAGCACAATTATGCTCCAGAACTACTTGAAACAGGTCTATGTATTACAACACAGCAGTGATCACTCCAGAACTACTTGAAACAGGTCTATAAATTACATTGAATAAGACTGGGAGAATAATTTATGCATAGATAATTTATGCATTTTATTCAACTCGCCAAATGCTGCAGATTACTGCAGAATTATTTGAATGGGTGTTGCTGTGCAAGGGAAATTATCAGCAATCCGGTTCAGTAATTTGACTTTCTCCTCTTCGTCCCACTCATATCGTTGTGTCACTATGGCCCAGTCCCAACGCCCCATGTCCTGAACATGCCCTTTATTGTACAAAGAAACAAGTTGCAGCGATGTCGATACTTCTGTAACAAAGTTAACAAAGTAAATCTGTCTTTCTGTTCCCTCAAAACCAACCATTACCAACTCCTTAAGCTGATTATGGCAGAAGTTAGGGGATTGCCATGCAATGTCATCACAAGGATCCTCTTCCCAAGGGCTAATATGGATGTGAAGGCTCTCAAGACATGGCGCCGCCTCGATGAGGAGGCGGGGCCAAGAGACATCCCAGGATGAAGGCACATCAGCAATCAGGAGCCTCCTGACTTTAGGTAACAACAGCGCTGGGCTCCATGGCTTAAACCATCTATCATATCCAGTGAAGCGGACGACGAGATTGGTTATTCCAAAGCTACCTCCAAGATATCGATCGAGGTCCCAATCTGGTGTAAAGCGAACGGTACGGCTTTTTGTGTAGCCATAGCGCATGGTAAGACTGAAATGTCTGAGGTATGGGAAGGAGCTCAGCCTGTAAACCACTGTAGTGCGAACAATAGCCATGCGCTCAAGCATTGGGAGTGTGTGCAGCTTGAACCATCCATATGAGCAATCCTCGATGATAAGCTGCTTGATCTCAGATCTAGGAGCATCGATAACTACAATGCCTTCGAAGTCGAGCTTGCAGGACTTGAGATGCAATGATTGTAGCTGAGGGCACAAGGTGAAAATAGATTCATAGGCTGAGGTTGGAGTGGACTCGGGCAAGTCTTGCAAAATCAGACTAGTGAGTGCATGGAAGCCCTTCAATGGCGGAAAATAGCAGGCTGTGAGCTTCAAACTTGTCAGTCGGGACATGTGCGGATTATTGCAGAGACCATGGTGAAAGAAACTGTGAGCATCACGTCGCCGGTACATACTCTGAGCTGAAACCTCCAGATCCTCTACTCCCCATGAATCAACAGCCTTGGTTATCAATCGATTGATGCTGCTTGAACACTGGGTAGCAAAGAACTCAAGCCTGAGCTTGCGGACACCCCGGAGACCTAAAGCACCTCTGTCGTGATCATCATCCGCGTCAAGGAAGTTTTCGATGGACGCGACCATAGCGCGCATGGCACGGCGCTGATAACGCTCGATCCTGGAGCAACTCGCCTTGAGATTGACTCCGAGACCATAAACATAACGACCGCCTTCGCGGTGGGCGTGAATGCAACGGTGGTACCGCGGCGGGAGTATGTCACTGACCTTGAAATCAAGGGAGTCGAGACCACGGGGAGGCAGGCCCAGCGCTTCGAGAGGGTCGCAGTGGCTAGCACAGTGCGGGTGTCGAGGCGGCGCAAGATGAGGAGTAGTAGGTCGTCGGTGAGGGCGCTGAGGCGGTCGTCATCACTGCAGGACGCGCGCCGCCGGCACCAAGCCTTTCTAAAAATGGCAGAGCTGAGTCGACGGCGGCGAATCGGGCGGGAAGCAGCGGTGGCGCGCTTATCTGGTGGCCCGGGCTTGCGGTTGCTGCGGCTAAATGGAGGCACCCGCATCAGAAAGTATGGCGCGGGTGGGTGAAGGCGATTGGCGGTGGAAGGGGTGACCGGCGACGGACAGCGGTGGTCGCCGGTCGGGGATAAGACAGTGGAAGGCGGATCCCGCAGGTGAGGTGATCCAGAGGCGATAGCAATAGCGGAGACGATGTCACGCGATTTGGGGAAGATATGAAGCGGCTGCGGGCAAATATAGACACGGGATTGGCGGCCGCCGGCGGATTCCGATCCGGAACAAGAGATTAATTTGCAAGCGGGGTAGAAGGGGATTGATTTCCCCCTCGCGCCATGCCACCCACCGCCGGACCGGACCGGAGGGACGGTGCTGAGCGCGGGGCCTCGGAATTAAATGGCATCGACTCCACGTCCACGTGGACTTAGCTTTGCCCTCCGGCGGATAGCAGAGTAATTAGTTAGGAGTAACAAACACAAGGAGTATATATCACAGTAAACTAGGGTAATCTAAACTACCAGCGCAAACATGTAAAAGATGAGGACAGCCATATCTAATTATTACTGGTGGAGTAACTATTTTTTTGAAACGAAACGAAACTGGTGGAGTAACTAGTTTATCAACAGCAATCAATATGTTCATCAATTCAGGCTCTACATTTATTGCTGCAATGACCTGCCTAAGAACGCTGACATGGAGGTTAAAAGCCATTTAAGCTTTCCAGACTATCCAAGCTACGACTATCTAAGCAAAGAATAGTGCAGCAAGACCGCTCTACATTGATTTTTTTTTCTTCCCTTGCTGATCATCAATTGACTAAGGGTCTTCAGGGTCAAAGTCCGAGTCATTCGGATCAGATTTATACATGCTATCGTCTGACTTCTCTGAATCCGTTGGACTCAATGGTTGTGGCGAGTTAGGTGCAGGGGGTGGTAGAGCTTGAACCGGCACACGGCGGGTGCGCGGTGCTGTCCTTCCAAATCGCAGCAGCGGTGATGAAACTTTATAGACATCCTCAAGTTGCATAGCCTCTGTATAGTTAGTATCAAGGGTTTGCAATGTCACTTCAGCATCCTCCTGTAAATGCAAAAAAAAAAAAAAAAGATTAACTAATTTTATTAAATAGAGTGGCCCAAGCCAAATTTATCTAAATGCAAAATTAGTGTCCTACCCCGTCAAACTGAAACCGTACTTCTGCACTAGTGTTCCAAACAGTAATCATTTGCTTCAGCTTCCTCATCAATTTGGGAAAAAAGATCACCAAATTTTTTGCTTCCAAAGCTTTCTCTTCATTTGCTTCAAAGATGCCACTCTTTAGTGATTGTATCTTTTGATTTGCACCCTTCAGAATTATGATTCTATTCACAATATCTTGGCGTTGTGAAACTAGTCTTTTTGCATGGGAAATAGCTTTTCTTACATCCATAAGAGCCATAAGAGGGTCAGAACCTACAAATAAAAGGAATATATCGAATCAACTAAAGCTAGCTAACAGTTCTTTTAGAAGTTTATTGCTATAATAATAGATTATATATTTACCGGTGACACAATCGTACTCCAGATGCGTTACTTCATAGAGCCTTTTCAATTTTTCCATTTTCCTTGATACGAGATGATCAGCATGCTGTTTAAGTTTGCTGAGCTCATTTTTCCACCTGCAGCCGAAATGTTGTATCGGTTAGGTATCACTATGAAGACAATGAAATTTCCAGAAAGCGATGAATTATAATTCCTGGACGTGACGTGCAAGAAGTCCATGAACCACAATCACAGATATTTTTTTGTCAAACACATAGAAACTCAGAGGTCACGTAAATACCAAATTAGTTGTTATAGCCAATACAATACAAAGCCCTTTTTTTTCAAACATACAAAAACTCAGAGTTTCTGACACCAAGTTTAAACTACCAGTTATGACACAAAGTTTAAACTAGATCACATTATGTTTGGATGCCCCGTCAGCAAGCAGTTCTGGGAAGGGCTGCAAACGACTTATGTTCTGCACTATGAAGTTACCTTCACACAATCCAGCCCCCAGCGGGTATATCATCAAACAAGTTCAGTGCCTTCATAGCCCTGGCGTGCTGGAATCTATGAAAGGCAAGGAACGCTGCGGTGTTCAGGAACGAACGGCTCACAGTTGGCCAGGTTTACAGAAACTGTAAGGACGCAGCTGAGCAATGGAGAACTCGCTTCACAACCAAAAAGAAACTTTGTTGACCAATGGTGCCAAGCCCTTCAAATGGCGATTGACATCAAACTCCTGCGACTTTTATAATTACCAATCACTAACTTTGTGATGCTGTAATCAGTTCCCCTTTGTAAATTGTAACTCTTTTATCAGATACGGGCCATTTGGGGCCATCATATTATAAACAGCCCCCACCCCCGAGTAAATCACGGAGGGAGCAAGCATGGCAACTATAGGAAGAACATAAGTGGTGTCCCCCTCAGCCCCTCTACTACTTGCATTTTATGTGACCATGAACTTTAGCCATAGTTGGTGTCTATCTTTTAAAAACATTTGTTATTTACACTGGTCTGTGACATATGTTTTCTGGGCAGGGGCAATAATAGGAAGTAACAGGGTAAATAAGCACATGTGCACAGCCGCACTAAAAAAACACTTCAGATGGCAAGAACTGACGACATAAACCAACATTACACACTTACCAACCTGTATGTAATGTGTTTGTAAACTAAACATTGTGCAGTTATGCCGCAGCATATACAGATTGTATAGATTTAGGCAAACAACATGAGGCCATTCTTTATATAGCTTTGGATTTTATAGCCTTTATTCAGAATTTAAATTCACTTTGCACTAATGAAAAGATGCACCACATGTTTTGTGCTTACGTAAGTAAATTGATTCTCTCTTTTCCTTTCATATGCCAATTTTCAAGGAATTCCAGTATCCTAAAATCTATTGTTGCATTGAAAGGATACAGGAATATAAAGAACAGTTAATCCTATCGCAATGTATGTAAATGTGTTTTACGAACTTACAGTATTTATAAATGCCAAGGACAAGCTGTTTCGTTCTTTAATTTCATCGACAGAATCCAAGTCAATGAAGTGGAACAAACTGATTAGATCCTGCTGATCATTGACAGATGTGGGCAGTGTTTTCCAATACAATAAAATCGAGGAGCCCATCTCTTTAACCTGAAACAAAAAGGAAAATTCAATTCAAAATACATTATGAATAGAAAGCTTGATGTCAACTTTTTTATATCATAATATTCTACTATATAGTTCTGATATGGAAACAAAAAAAAATCTCAAAGCCTTTCTGCTTTCCCATCCCGATTTGTATCTCTAAGATCACTGAGATATGGGGAAAAGAAAGCTAAATATAATGCTGATAAATAGGGTGCCAAAGAAAACAGTATTGAGATATTTCACAGAATAGCTAATGGGGAAAAGGTAACATTGAAGGAGATCTTTTGATTGCTGAGCATGCTACCGAATATTACAAAAAACCTGTTTGGCCTAACCAAAAATACCTATTGTCCCTGATTATTGGGGCCCTTCCAAGAAAATCTCTAACTCTAAAAATAAAGAATTAGTTAGATCTTTTTTCCTTAGAGGGAATCAAAGAAATTGTTTCTCCTTGGAAAAGAACACTGCCCCTGGACTTTAATGAGATGTTTAAGGAGTTTCATGATCAAAAGCAGGATATTCGGAGATTCAACTATGGAGTGATCACCATTTTGCCCAGAATCAAGAATGCTAATAAAAATTCAGCAATAAACCCATTTGTCTTCTGAATGTCATTTATAAGATCTTCACCAAAACACTTATGCTTAGGTTAGAGAAAGCAATGACAAAACTTATTAATAAATGTCAATATGGTTTTATCAAGAAAAAACCGTTATGGATGGGCAAGAAACATGCAGTGAGCTGGGTAAGCAGTTGCAAAGTGCACATTTGGGTGATAGTCTTTTCCATCCATGGTGTTGTGCTTGTGCTAGCGTTCTTTGGCTTGTAATAAGAAGTGAGAGCTGGTGCTTTGGTGTGGTAGTTACCGCCTCATCTGAACCCTGGGCATTCAGTGAGGATGGTGGTAATCGGTTTTGGGGTAAGAACGGTTTAAGTTTCACAAACTTCTGTAATTCTGTTGTTCATGAGTAAGAAATTCAATTTGTCCATAGTGGAGAAAAAATCAAAAGACAAAACCAAAAGGACAACATAATTTCAATACATATGATTAAAAACCTCAATGCCATTAAAAAACAACATACCTGGTTGAACCTTTGTGACTTGAGTTCTGAAAGTCTTCTTACATAACTACTCAAACGGTTAATTGTTGACTCATCAAGCAGTTGGCTAATTAAAATCCACTCATTTGGGTCAGCCATTGAATTGACAATCTCTTGAAGTGTTTGTTTGAGATCAATCCCAAGAACCTCGCACAAATTTTTCAGCTGAGAAACTTCAATCTGCAATTTGTAGGATGTAGAGAAACTTTTATGGTTATGGGGGACAAAAAAGAGATGAATAGACAAACAGATGGATTTGAAAGTATGCAGATAAATTCAAGTGATATAAAAAAACCCTTCAAAAACAGTTTCCATTAAACAGATCACATAAGACACAAGGGCAGCCAAGCTGCAACCGGTATAGCTCAACAAAAGCATATTCATATGTAACATAAAACCTACACATCACCTACCCTGGACATTTTAAGTCAACTGCAATGTAATTGTTTCTCAGCAGCGTCTATTCCAAAAGGATACAGAGATTTCAAAAGAAGATAGGAGATAAAACAAGAAGGACGAAGATTTTTATATAGAATCTAGAATTCCAATACAAACAGCATAGGTGTCCAAAAAAAAAAAGTTTAACTAACTTAATGCAATGATATGCAGCTCTCCTGCATATACAAGTTGCAAAAATATAAAGCAGACTAACCACTGATATCCTAAATGGTAAATGGTAAACGATCAGCAAGGTCCCATGTACGCCCTCCATTCCAAATTATAAGTCGTTTTGACCTTTTTTTTGTGCGTCCATTTTGTTATGCATCTAGCTACCGTGGAGGGCGTTGCAAATCAGAGAGGAGGCGAATAAACCCTAGCCACAAGGGAGAGGGGAAAGAAGACGCGATTACTTACCGTGGGAATACCTCCACCGGAGGGGATGCTCGGAGGAGCCCGCAGCCTTAAGGCCCTTGACATCATCTTATACACTTGGAATACCGCTGCCAGTGCATAGAACACCGGGTCGGCACCCACACGGAACTGTTGCTCGTCTTCCCGGTACCACCGGAAAATTGCCGCGGTGATCCACTCCGGGTTGACGAGAAATTTGTCGTTGTCCCGCGCCCACTGCGCCTTCTGGGTCCCCGGATCCACCGCAACGACATGGGTGACCGTCTGGTCGGCGTTTTTCCTGCACGCAGCGCCAAGCCGCTCGGCCAACTTCCACAGGCTGGTGTCGTTTGGGGAGTCCTCTATAGGTTGCTGCAGATAGCTGAACGTCACCGTGCACCCGCGCAGCACCTGGCCCCGCAACTCCGTGATCACCTCCCTGACGTCCGCGCGGGAGCCGTCAAAGAAGGCGCGGTGGACGCGCTTCAGGACGCCCAGCGCCACGGCCAGCGAGCCGCCTTGCTCCCCTTCCTCGTCGGAATCCTCTTCCGCCAGGAAGGGAAGGGCTTGTCCAAGTGGGACTTGCGGCAGGTGGAGGCGAAGTAGCGGTACTGGTCCGTGAGGATGAGGTTGTCCTGGTGGCGCGGCCAGGCAAGGTCCGTGTTGTCGAGCGCGTCGAGGATCACCGCCACGACGGGATCGGCGCCCGGGATGACGTCGAGGCTCTTCGTGTCCCCCTGTGTCGACTCGTCCCTTGACACGACTCTGCCACCGAAGTAGATGCCGTTCGGGTCCAGCAGGTCGATGGCCGCCTTCGCGTAGACCTGATTCCCCATGGTATGGACGTGCATCTCGAACATGGAGCTCGCCTGCTTCAGGAAGCTTCGCACGAACGGGCGCAGCTTGGTGAGCATACCAGGCTTGTCTAGCCGGAAGATGTCCAAGTCGACTTTGACGCCGGTGTCGGGCGTGAGCCCGAGAAAACGTTCGGCCTCGGACAAGTCGTCGAGCCTCGTCGAGTTGAGCAGCGTGCCGTCCAGGTCCAGTACGAGGATTAGTTTCCTCTCGCGGAGCAAGGTCGCCATGTCGGACGCGCCCGCGGTGCTCGTCGCCGCCGCACAACCTGGGTGCGCCTGGGCCCGGTCGATGTTCGGGACCATGACCCCGGAGGCGCTTCCTCCCGCGTCCTCCTCCGTCACCCCGCCCCGGTTGCTGAGATCCAGGACGGTCTCAGGGTGTGCACGGCAGCGCGCGAGGGCGTTGCCTTCTTCCTTCATCGTCTCGTGCCCAACGGCGACTGCGAGAGCACCCCCTTCCGTGTCCTCCTCCTTCACCCCGCACAGGAAGCAGAGCCCGCCGACGAACCGAGGATGCGGGGGGCAGCGCGGGGCGTCTTCGTCCTTAACTCCTCTCTTCACTCGCTTCCTCTCGCTCATGGCGGCAGCGGTGTGATTGTCCCGGCGAGCGGTGGTCGAGGAGGTGGTCGGTGAGCGCTGGGAGGTGCCGCGGTGGCAAACGAAAATGGGTGCGGGTTATTTGTCTTTTTTTTTTTGGATTGCAAATTGGGTGCGGGTTGGGGAACTTGAGGCCGGCCGCCTGGTTTTGTAACCGCCCATCTGCTGATCTGCTGGCGTGGAACGGTTGAGGCCCAATTCAAAGCAGCCCAGCGGACCACTACGACCCGTTCCGTTTTCCGCAACGCCGCCACCAGCTCGCAGCTCCAGCAAACGGATCGTCGCCGTCGCAGCCACCTCCCTGCCCCGCGCGTGCGCCGCCTCTCGCCTGTGCTCCTCTCAGGCTTCGACGACTCCTCGAGTTTGTCGCAGTCGCCTGAGGTGGCTTCTCGCTGATGGTGGGAACGGTGGTACCGCGGCGGGAGTATGTCACTGACCTTGAAATCAAGGGAGTCGAGGCCACGGGGGAGGCAGGCACCGTGCGGGTGTCGAGGCGGCGCAAGATGAGGAGAAGTATGTCGTAGATGAGCGCGCTGAGGCGGTCGTCGTTGCAGGATGCACGCCGCCGGCACCAACCCTTTCTAGAAATGGAAGAGCTGAGCCGACGGTGGCGAATCGGGTGGGCAGCGGCGGCGGCGAGCTTATCTGGTGACCCGGGCTTGCGGGTGCGGCTAAATGGAGGCGCCCGCATCAGAAATTATGGCACGCGGCGCCCGACCGCGGGTGAAGACGATTGGTGGTGGTGGGCCTGGTGGCAGGGGTGACCGGCGATGGAGTATGTGGGTTGGATTTTAGCTGCAACTGCAAGGCAGCCGCGGTGGCTGTGGTGTTAGGGGGTGAAGACTGGGCAGGATCCTGGGATAAGGCAGTGGAGGGCATAAGACTGCGGCAGATGATGGTCGCAAAAGCGGATCCCGTTGGCGATCTCACTCTCAGCGGCGACGGCAGCAGGAGAAGATGAAGGAGCGGGCTCGAAGATGAAGCGGCCTCGACGACAGCAGGAGAAGACACGGGAAGTGTACAGCAGATAGGAGACGGAATTGTTCGGAACTTGTGGAGTTTGAGGGTCAAAATCTAATCGATGTACCATGTTCTTTTAAAAAACAAACAAACATGAATTTCATTACTTATCGGACTCGGCAGAATCATTCGTTACCAAATCCTCAACCAAGTGAGGTACATCATCCCAAGTGATTGATATATCACTTGAACATTTAGGAGCTTTTTGGTTGAAAAAGTTCTAGAACTTTTAAAAAAAAAGTCTCTTCGTCTTTGGGTTCTAGGGATTTTTTCAAGTCTCAGAAAGTACGTCAGCTAAACAATCCCTTAACATATGCCACAATGGCATCTGCCGCTTTATTACATGAATGTGGGCATACACACTTTGTTATAAGCAAATTCCGTCATCAACAAATGCCCGAGTTCAGTAGTAATGCCACTCATATAGCTGATAGGTGATAGACATCAACCTCTAGGGTCGCTTTCACGACAGAGAGAGAGAGAGAGAGAGGCGTCACCGTGAAGGCATTATGTAAAATTGTTCTTTACCTACACCTGCAGTTTGTCCAAACCGTTTTTGTGATCGGGCCACAATTAACCTTTAAAATCCCTTGTCGAGGTTTGGTCCATTTTGGACTTTCACGGAAATCCAGTAATAGAGTTAGGCCGGCCACAACCTACAAGCAGTGCCAAGAAAAGCGGTGGCCACCTTCAAAAAGCACCCTAGCAAAATTGCGGTGTGTGAAGAAAACAGCACTGAAACTAAATTGCGCCGGCATTAGGGGGGAAGTGCATGGTCGCATGGGCCATCGTTGCCGCCCACCGGACTGGGGGTCTCGGGATCCACGATCTACGCCTTTCCTCCATCGCGCTGCAAGCAAGGTGGCTTTGGCTGCAAAGACACGGATGAGGACCGAGCACGGGCCGAGTTGCCGCTCTCGCGGTGCCACGAGAGGTTCAAAGTTTCTTTGAGGCATCCACGCATTACGGTCCTCTCGAGAGGCCGGTCGGTCCACCCTTATACGGACGGTCGATGGATCCGAGGAAGGCGGTCAAGCACATTGCGCCAAGCTTGTTGAACCGTCGGCCGGCGAGGGACATCCGGCGGACAAGCGTGGGCACAAGGACTACGAGGGGCGGCGCATGGGTACGACGAGATCACCGGAGGCGTCCATCGCCCCGTTACGCGGCAATATCGGCGTCTCGGGATTTGGTCGAGATGGAAGTCCTCAACAACAACGCCGACCGCTTGGTGTGGAAATGGACCCGGCGGGGGACCTACTCCTCCGGATCGGCCTGGACGAGGGGCCCTACACCGGCCGTACCACCCGATCCCGAGGTTGTGCTCGGGTCCTGGAGCACTTGGGCGCCGTTCAGTCGGGATCTTTCTATGGGCTCTCGGAGGAGGCGGACGGGCCGCGGGACGGGAGGCACGCCGCGGGCTTGATGCGCGCGACGAGTGCTACCTTTGTGATCAAGACCAGGAGACCATCGACCACATCATCACCGGCCGCTCCTTCTCGGACACATCCGGTGGACCATCTGGCGACGCTTGGGGTTGACGCCTCCGTGGTCGGTGGGGATCCATCCTCGGCCCTGGTGGGAGCGGTGGAGACGGAGGTGGCACGCGGAGAAGAGGAAGGGCGCGAGACACCCTCTTCGCCCCTAGTGGCATGGGAGCTTTGGAAAGAGAGAGACGCGAGATTCTTAGGAACGGCGGCCACTAGCGCCGCAATTCCTCGTCAAGATTAAGTAGATCGCCAACCTATGGATAGAGGCGGGGGCGCCACCTAGGAGAATTAGCAAGCGGTAATCGCCATGTGTAAAAAACGACAAGGGAGGCAAAGTGCCTATTGTAAATCTTACCCTTCAAAAACGCGCCAAAGGCGCGGTGTAAAAAC
This sequence comes from Hyparrhenia diplandra, assembly GCA_015847255.1. Lineage (NCBI taxonomy): Eukaryota > Viridiplantae > Streptophyta > Magnoliopsida > Poales > Poaceae > Hyparrhenia > Hyparrhenia diplandra. The sequence goes on from JADLZK010012934.1 coordinate 30,933, forward strand.
TCTTCTTCTTAAATACAAAGATGCGCAAATCTTTTGCGTATTCGAAAAAAAAAAAAAACTAAATTGCGCCGTCCAAATGAAATAATCATGCATTCTCCTTTCTCTCCCAAACTTGCAGACATACGTACAGTTCACTGCGGCAAACAGTGGTGGCTGATAGTAGTACCAACAAAACAATTTTCAATGAGTTGTTCAAGCACCGTAGCAACTAATTTCGGCGCTCCTCGTTTTCTTGGTTGCGCTCAAAGTCAGCAGCACCGGTTGCTGTGTTTAGAGCAGCTCCCAAATCTTCTCTCTCCCTCCCTTTTTAGCTTCACTCTTGGCAACACACTGCAGAAGGCCTTAGGCCACCAGTGCAGCCCACTTCAAGGCCGGTCTTCTTCTTCCCTCTTCTCTAAATTTGTTTTCTTCATCCCGCCAGAGCCAAAGCAACAATATCTTAGTTGCGTTTTAGGCTCCATTTTCAGAACGAGTACCATCATTTCCGGACGTATGAGGGACGTGGATCAAAGAACATGGCGCGATATTGGAATATTGTATTAGAAATTTTTACAGGGTGGGAACGTAATTATTCTCAAATCAAGGCTGTATGTTTCGCTGTTAGTCTCCCATAATTCCACCTAATATTATATGAGTGTTTTAATTATATGATTCTTCCCTTAGCTTATCCAGTTTTTTTACAGGATATCTCGTACATTTAGTGAATCAATTATGACTTTTGCTATTCATCTATTTAACAAATTTCTTTGGAATTAAATATGTGTACTGCAGAATTCAACAGAATTGACCACATAAAGTCTGTCGACAAAAAATTTGACACTCCATTTAATTATTTCTAAGAGCAACTCCAGCGCTGCACCCTAAATCAGCCCCTCTATTTTGGATTTAGGTCCTCACCCTAAATTTTTGTTGGCCCAAATTTGTTCCCAACTCCAACCATAGCACCAAGCAAAAACCCCCAAATTTCTTTCCACATCAACTGCCATGTGGGACCTTCCTGTCAGAGTTGTTCCCTCCTCTCTTCTTCCTTCACGCGCTTTGCAAGAGGGGGGCTCGAGCCTTAGGCGTCTTGGCGTGCGGGCGCGGCTGCGGCCCGTAGTGGGCGGCGGGGCGGTGGGGGCGTGCGGCGGCGGCGTCGTCGTGCGGCCTTGTGCGGCCGCATGGGGCGGCGGTCGCGATCCGGCGCTGGCGGGCGGGCGTCGGCGGCGGGCGGCGAGGATCTGTGCGATTCGCTGGCGTCCGACGGCGGCGGCGGCGTGCTCTTGTGCGTCCCGGGGCGGGCGGGCGTCTGCGGCGGCCATCTCTTTCGCGGCCGCCTCCGGCCGTCGGGCGATTCGCTCGCCCGGCGCGTCCGTCCCGGCGGCGTGGACCTCGTCGCCGCCCGCCGCGCCACCACCGGAGGAGCGGCGGGCGGGCGGGCACGGACGTGGAGGGTTTGGCGGCAGCGTAGGTAGCTCCGTCGGGGAACTACCATGATGCGGTGAGCATGGGCTTTTCGGGAACGCGAACGAAGCGCGGCGTCCATGTCCGGCCGGATCTTGAGTAGGTCCGGCGTCTCTCGCCGCGATCAAATTGGTGGAGTTGGAGTTGCTCAAATTGGGGTGGCGAGGTCGGAGCGGCGGCGGCGGCGTGGAGGAGGTGGTCGGGGCGAAGGCGAGGCGGATGAGCTCCTTGTATTTGTTGTCTGGATGAGGAGCGAGGCCCATGATCTTGGACGCGTTGTCGGGTCAGCGCCCGCACACGGTCGAACACCGCCTAGGTGTCGGCGACGGCAACCACCGGCAAGCGCCGCGCCGTCGGTACCGCCCTACGACGCCCCCGCCGCCGGGGAGGCGCGTCGTCCCAGCGGCTCTGTCGCCGTAGCGGCGGAAGACGACGGCTGCGTCGTCGGGCTCGGACTCGCGAACCCCTCGGCAGCCAAGGACGCGGCGTGGGGGCGGCGGCCGCCGGCGGCGTGGCGATGGGCGGGGGCGGCGGTGCGTGAGAGGACGCGCGAGGGAAAAAGTGGTGGGACCTTGGATAGGGTCCTTCCGGATCTGGGGGCTTGGGACTATTATTTGAGGGGCATGGAAAATATGGGCTCAAATTGGGGGCTCCATTGGAGTTAATTTTTCCCTCAAACCCCTAGAATTTAGGGTAGGGGCTTAAGTAGGGGCTCCATTGGAGTTGCTCTAAGAAACTCTCAACGCGGGTATCTTATATTTTATTTGTTAGGCTAGTCAAGCCTCTAGTTAATTGTTAGCTAGCTTGCTGACCAACCGATCTAGATTAAATTTTAGACTCATCTAATAACTAGCCCTAGATTCAAACACTAAGTCACACACACTATTCCTCCGAGACTTGCTAAAATTTAGGTTACTTGTAGCTTCCCTTTGGAGCTTTAGTTCGTTGCAACTTGTGTAGGTATAATTTGTAATTTTTTTGTACGATAATAAAAAGAAGTTGTTACAAAAAAAAAAATTATAGACCTGACAAAACTTTACATGTGTTGGTCACGAAGACAATTAACAAAATATAATGGTTTCTATATAGTCAAATAAGGACTAAAACTTAATACTCCCTCCGTCCCTTTATATATGTCGTCCGGAAAGCGTGTCTGTGAGGGAAACACGGTTTTCTAGAGACAAACATTTAGAGACAGAGGGAGTATGTGTTATACTAGTTGTCTTTTGAAAGAGTGCCATCTAAACTACATAATGTTAAAATTCAAGCACCTGAAATATAGGAGTATATATATGATACTAGGAAGTAAGCAAAAACTTTATTAACCTCAAAATTTCTAGTACTAGTAGTACAATAGTAATTCTCTCATATGTCACTCGCACATCCATCGTAACATCCATCGCTACAACCTACAAGTGCATGTTCCTGTTGGATTTTACGTATAGCCACCAATGGCGCCATCTCCTCCAAAGGCACTGGTACCACCGCCGAGGCTCCCCGCGTAGCCACCATTGCTAGGGTTTGTCCTCTCCAGTGCCTTGACCTGCGACTTGAGGAACTTGAGGTAGCTGGCCGCCTCGTCGAGCATGGACGCCGTGTCCATCCGGCTACCTCCCGGCACGAGCCGCTGCAGCACGCGCAGGCGCTCGCTCACCCTCTCCCGCCGCAGCCGCGCCGCCACCGTCTGCGGGTCGCTCGAGATCCGCACGTTCTTGCGCCGCGGCTTGCTCTGGGACGATTGCGGCGGCTCGGAGCCGACCCCGCACACGAGCTGGTGCACTGGCCGCATCGCCGCCGCGCGGTAGATCATCTCCTTCACCTGCGTTAGCGCCTCCGAGTCCGGCTCGTACTCGCCGCCGACCGACGGCGACGACGAAGACCCTCCTGCCGCATGATGGTCGCCATTCCTGACGGCGAACATGATGCTGGTCGACGACGACGATGTCGCGGTGTCACGCTTGGCGCCACGCCGCGGGGCTGCAACTTGCGCCTCCGTTGATGTGGCCGTGGCCGACGCGGATATTGCAGGGGTACTTGCCCAGCTTCCGCTTCGAGGCGGGCACGGCCGTCACCTGAGGCAACACCGACCGTGACAGCGCGCAGGGAGACGCAACCTCCGCGTCATGGCCTCCGCCGCCGCACGTGTTGGAGTTGGACTCGCCGGAGGAGATGTTGCCGTAATTGCCGCCCGTGGTGCTGCTGTAACCGGAGAAGGCGTTGCTCGACGCGGTGGGCTGCGCGGGCTCCTCATCGGCGGTGGCGACGACGACGTCCGAACCGTAAGCGAACGTGTCAAGCAGGCCGCCGTCGTCGTCCAGTGCGCCGGTGACGCTCGCGAACATATCCACCGTGTCCAGGCCCATGAAGCCGTCGGAAACGGAAACACTCGCGCCGCCGTGGCTGCAGGGCATGAGGTTCTGGACCTGGTGCGACGAGGGCAGGTTGCTGAGACTGAGACCGCCATGTTCAGAGTGGAGGTCGAAGCCACCGCCTAGAAAGGCGCCGAGGAGACCGTCGTCGTCGTCGCCCTGGCGTCTTGGCAGGCATGGCTCTGTTGCATACTGCATACTCCAGCCGCCGAAGTCCTCCATGATCTGTACACCACCGGCGTGCCGGAGCCTCAGGCCGGCAACAAGACTTGGTACAGGTTTTACTGCTGCAAAGTTGCAGCTTGTGCGAACAAAATGAGCTGTTGTCAGTACAAATTTGTGAGACAATTCGCAATTACAAAGTTAACAATACTTCTCCAGCAGTAAAACACAAAGAGCAAATCAGAAGCAACAAGAACATCTTTCAGCTAGGCATGCAATACGTCAGTACCTGACCTGCCTCGCAAATTGCAATAGCGGATTGGTTTGGTGATGCAGGTTCAGGCCGCCGATCTGTGACTGACGAATTCTGAAGAATGCAGATTCAGGCCGCCTGCACTGCAGCGATCTGTGTCTGACGAATTCTGAAGACCGCAGCGTAGTGCAGGGTGAGTAGGATGGTCCTCGATCTGCTCCCTGTGGATGCCTGTGCAGATGGGCGACTTTTATAGACGGCTTTAAGGTGAGTAGCGCTGGCCAAATTTGTTTCCGTTTTCGGTAGGAGAGAGGCATCTTGTTGTGGGGGCACTTGCCGTTGGGGGCTGACAAGACAACAAAGGGTCAGCAGTGTCACAGCTCATAAGTACCAACTGATAGTTGCCTTTGCCTACACCCAAATGGTAAAGAGGCCTCCCAATTTTATGGCAACTCTTTTTTCCTCTGTAAGCTAGGCTGATGCAGATACAATTCTCATATTTTGTCTTTGAGATAAGGGTGTGTTTAATTGCTTTTGGGTGTGAAAAGTTTTTGCTCCAAATTTTTTTGCATGAGTGGTGTTTAGATGCATGCTAACAATTTTTGCCATAGAGGGATATTTTGGTGAAATAGAAACTTGTGGGCCTCTAGAGTCCCAAATATCAAATATTTTGGACCCAAATTTTTGCTTTTTACCATGGTGTTTAGATGCATTTGCGAAAATATGGAATAAAGTGCCAAACCTTTTAGCGAAAGGAGGGAATTAAACATGCCCTTGCAATAAATATGATATGTTTGACTCAAGTAGAGAAATGGTTTAGGCCTCCACTAGAACAACCTAGAAGTATAAAGTTCCAAATGTACAGATTGTACCAAAAGGTATTTTTAGAGAACATATACAACATAGCTATTTGGATGAGTTACATCACGCAATAATGCTGGAGATCACTTTAGAAACCTCCAATTGTCTCTTTTCTCAAATATTCCATTAGGAAATGTTCCTATTTGAATCAATCCTACGTAATCCCTTTGAATTCCTCCATTCCAGAGGAGACTTTTAGCTTATCCTTTGGTTTATTTCGTGGTTAGAAATAAAAAGAAAAGGAGAAATGCTGGTAAATGATAGATGGTATAGCCTCCAATTTTTTATGCTTGTTTCTTGTATGCTACTCCGCACGTTCTAAATTGTAAGTAGTTTTTTTTTTTTTGAGGCTTATAATTTCCACTACATAGTTAATATAGTGTATATCTATATGTATAGTAGAAAAATCTATATTTATATATAAAAAGATAAAATGGCTTACATTTTGGAACGAATAGAGTATTTTTTTTTTGCCCTTAGTATATGGCATTGGACACTATTTAACGGGTAAATTCAGCTTTAATTTGTGTTGGTATTGGACACTATATTGGTTGGTACGCATAGAACTTTGGAGTTTTGTGCCAGGGTCACGTCACATGATAAGGCTAAGAGCATCGGCAGTGTGGAGCACCGGGGTCGGTTCGATCCCCGGGCTCCACCAACGATGTGACGGCGCCCTAATTCCAACTCCCAGTGGAGAGAACCAAGGATGGGTCTATGAGCGGGACCCACACATTAAAAAAAAAGAATTCAGCCCAACTGCCTCTCTTCGTCTTCTCCGTCGATCTCGCGGCGGTCCCCGGGTGGAGGCTTGGCGCGGCGGCGGGCCCTCCACCTGCACCTCGGCGGTCCCGGCTGGCGTTAGGCGGCCCTCCACCTGCACCTCCGGCGGCGGCGGGCGGCTCGGGCCCGCGGCGAGTGGAGTCCCGTCGACTCACGAGTACGGCGGCGGGGTCTGCCCGCCGGTTGCGGCTCGCGAGACGCAGCGGCCCTTCCTCTCCCGCCGGCGGCGGCGCCACGGCCCTCCTCCTCGTCGGGTGGCGGCGCGGACCAGCGGCACGTTGAGCAAGAAGGCGGCGACTGCGTCCGCCCGCCCCGCCCCCCTCTCGGCGGCAGCGGCGTCGCCGCGCCGGTGCCCCGCTTCGCCCGCTTGACCCGGCACAACTTCGCCAGCGCCTTTGCTCCGCCTCGTTGCCGCAGCGATGTCCGCATCCGCCGCCTCGATGCATTTGCTCCACCGCCGCGCCTCTAGATTGGGTCACGGCGGCCGGGGCATAGAGAGGATTCGGGGCCAAGATTTTTTCGTCTGCGGCGGGGGCGCAATTTATTGGAGAAGAAGGGAGAGAGGGAGCTTCATTTTTTTATTCTTTGGAACCGGGTGCGATACAAGGAATCCGGTGCTTTATCGAACCAACGTCACAATGTATAAAAACCAGGTGCGATGAGCGCATTTATTGTATCGCACCGTGCTCGCACCCAGCACTGCGGGTGCTCTAATGATGATATAGGACAATAATGTATTGATGTGTATAGCTTCTCTCCATGATTGGTAGGATATACAACAATGGACCTAAGTTTTTGTAAAACTCTACAATTTTTACAGAGAAAGAAACATAAGTCTAAGCGTCAATTAGGGTAAAGTGCATTTTTCAATCCTCAGTTTGCACTACTCACAAAAACAACCTCAATTTGCACGAGAGTTCAATTTTCAACCCTCAACTATGAAATTGGGTACTAGGACATCCTTGTCGAAACCGGACAAATATGTGGTTAGCTAGTTCCAAAGTTGGGTTTCTATTTTTAAAAATAATAAAAATGTGTTAAAATCTCTAAAAGCATAACTTATGTATTTAATAAAAAATATGACTAGTATTGTTCTTCCTAAAATGTGATGTAACTGTTGGTATTGATTTAAATTTATTTGAAACATATTTATTTATGTTCCTATTGTTCTATTGCTTGTGGCTAGTTTATTAGAAAAACATGAACAAGTAAAAGTCAGATGACTTCAAATAGATCCCTGATGAATAAACGATCTTTTAGAAGAAAATGGTGTTAGTTTCGCATTTTGCATTAAATAATAAATAAGTTATGGTTTTCTAGAGAATCAAACTGTTTTTTATTATTATTGAAAATATAAAATGATCTTTAAAAGTAGCTAGAGGATCAAATTTGCTTGGTTTCGACAGTAGGGATGTCTCTAGTATCCGGTTTCATAGTTTAGGGGGTTAGAAATCGAACTCTGGTGTAAGTTGAACGTTGAAAGAATGCACTTTTCCCGGTCAATTAAGATTAGTTTTCTTTATTTGTAATAAGAACAAAATGGCAAGAACACGCTGCGGCATATCTATGGAGTAGATGCAATGTATACAGATAAGAATACAAAAAGTCAGCTGGGCGCAAATAAAGATAGAGAGAGCAGCATGACGAAACAAAACAATTGAGAAGATGTATTTAATGGATTTTCTGTGATTCGAGCAAAAGCAAGGAGCACACTGCACACTGAAGTAGTCTATGTGCACGCTGTGCTGAGAGGACCACACGCCACGCTGATGATGAGCGATGATGAGGACGTGCAAACCGATTGCAAGATAAAGAGTCCCCTTACCGAAAAGAACAAAAAAACAAAGAACATGATGAATAGATAAGGAAAATAATACAGACTCTATACGCATATAATATTAATTTCTAACCTATTACTAGGGGTATATTATTTTGCTACTACCTGGAGCTGTAACAGAATATAAATATATTTGTTTAACTTCATCACGCATGTCTGCATATATCTGCTAAAAAGTTAGTCGATCAGTTGTTGTATACTGATAAAGGTATTGTAGTTTTAGTAGGGGAAAAGGTGGCCATGGTTTAGACGATCCTGTTTCCTAAAGAGCTTGCACACCACAGGTAAGTTGGATATACGTATGAACGGTGTACCGGTGTGTATGTATACACTTGTATTTTATATATTTGTATATATAGCATGGTGCTATGTGCCATCGGAACACGCGTGTAAGGGTAAGTATACATACCACTCAGGATCGATCGACTTGCTTGATCTAGTACTTATCTGAGTATGGTTGAAAATAGTTTGTTGTCTAATTGTAACATATTGATTAACTAGCTATCCTTTGAGTTAGTATTTGGCACCAAATAAGACGAACTCATCATGCCAACATTGCCGTCTACTCCTCTCACCTGTGCCGCCGTGTTAGTTTTCTTTATTTAGGCCAGTTTGATAGGGCTCCTATCGACTTCAGCTTCTCTAATGTTCATACATTGTTCACAAGAGCTCTTTTTATCTCTCCCTTCACAGAGAGCCAGATCAAGCAAAAAAAAAAAAAAAAAAAAAAACTCCTGCTTCTATTGTATCTATGAGAGGAGGAGAGATAAAAAGAGCTCATGCGAACAGTAACACTGAATGCGTCAGAGAAGCTGGAGTTGGTAGGAGTTCTACCAAACAAGCCTTTAAATGACACGATTGCCCACAAGTAACTGCGCATATAGCAAAAGGGATATTTTTTTAGCGAAAGCAAAATGGGAATATTAGTGCCGGTTAGCTGAACAAAAATATCAGTGAAAAAAACATCTTGGGAGACGCTACACTGATCCCTGATCATGTTCCGGTACTTGAAAAAAAAAAAAACTCTATCTGACGACGTTCTCTGTAGCTAGCTATAACGTACACTGATCCCTGATCATGTTCCGGTACTTGAAAAAAAAAATGTAAAACGACGAGCGTCAACTGAAGTGCGATCCTCCTGGTGGTATGGTATTGTATGTTTTCCATAGTTTCTGGTGCTGATAGCCTGAAACGCATCTCATACGTCTGATGAAGTGTCATCAGTACTCGGTAGAGCAACGATCGAGCCCGACAGGCTCTGAAAACGGCATCACTAGCTGGCAGTGTTGCCCGGCCTGGTTCTTGTTGGCCTCATCAGAGAACGACAACTAAACGCTGAGATCGATCGAGCCTCAGCGTCTCAGCGAGGAATTTAATGTGCACCGTCGTACTCCACTGTAGCGAGATGAGATCGATCCATGAAGAAGAAACGGTCCCCGGATTTGCATTGCATTGGTCCCCGATCCCGACCTGTGCTGATCGATCGACGGTCGGACGCCGGACGGTCCACAGGCATAGCCTTGATGCCTCATCTCCTGTGCTGCCGTGCGTCGTCATGCAGATCACAAGCAGGGTGCGTGCATGTCCACGCGCAGGCGTGGGCTCGCACCCCTCGTGCACGCACGCGCCTCCGGCCGGCCCGGCCGGGCCTCCGCGGATCGATGGATGCACTGCATCGCGTGCATGACTCCGACGATAGATCCGGCCGGGCCCTTCGTCGTGGTCGTCGTCCTCTGTTCTTCCCCATGGTCGCGCGGCACCAGCAGTAGTGGCCTAGGGCGTGCTTAATTGGTAGGGTGGACCGGGGCTCACCTGCGCTTTTGGGGGCGTAATCCCTTGTTTCGGTGTGTTTTGGTGCCTTCCGGCTCGGCTCGCGGGGGCCAAAGGGCGCCCTCCGTCCGGCTCCACAGCTACGTCAGATTCCTGCGTTTCCTCCGAACTCGGCCCACGCGGCGCATTGAGAGCGATTTCATGCGGCGGCGGTGGCTCAGGGCTCCCGCGGTGTGGTGAAACTTCTTCGCGCCGCTCTTCTCCTCCACCTCCCGCCCCCCCTCTTCCCCTTCGCTCTCCATTGGCGCACTCCGGTGGGACACCGGCTAGGGTTTGGGGGAGGTGGTGTCTTGGCGAGGCCGTGTTCCGTGCCGGCAGTCTTCCTCTCCGCCCCCCCTTCGCGAATCTGCGTCCTCCTTCCTCGATAGGACTCGCACGTCCTCTGCCGCCGACCTGGTGTTGAGCTAGGGTTTGAGGCGCACCACTTCTTCTTCCTCTGACCTGGTGCTCTACTGCTAGTTGGTTGTGCTTCCTCCGAGCATGCTAAGATGAAATCGCCCCTCAACTCCACCCTCTTAACCTGTCTTCACTTTTTTGTACTGTTCTTTGGTGGATCCGGTCCTCAGCAAGCCCAATCTATTTTGTTTGTGTCCCAATTTATGGTCCTTTTGCCTTGATCTATGCATGTTGTGGCCTGATCTATCTTGTTGTCCATTACACTGATCAGTGTTGTTGATGCGTGCACTGGGAGGCTTGTTCAATCAAGCAGTCGTGCACAATTTATATTGGGGAATTACATTTGAGATTAGGCCGATGATGCAAACTAGATGTCACTGAGTTGGCTCCAAATGTGTTTGTTTCCTCATGTAGTTCATCGAGTCCATACGAAACATCCATACCCAATCTGCAGCCCCCTCTTTCTTGTGTTGTCGGTTTAGTATGAATGTTTCCATGGATTTCATGGCCTCCATGACTTTCATTTTCCATGTTGGCTACTTATTAAGACACCAATGATGCATACAACTAGATGAAAGTGCAAACAATTAAATGTTGAGGCCGACGGTCACCCTACCAAACACACCCTAACATGTTTCGAAACCTATCATCTGTGGGGAGTTTGAGATCCCTGATTTCATTCCAAAGAAACCTGAGATCTTCAACTCCACACATGGTATGCTTCGCACGCCTACTATCAATTCACAAAAGAAGCCTATGATGTAATTTTAGTAAAATTGAGGTGGTTGTTCCATTGTTGTTTTCATGTTGATCATCAAACCATGACTGACGCCCATTCCTAAGCTGGGGTCATTTGCAAATGTATCAATGTTTTACTTTACTCATGTTTTGGTGTGGACGCAATCAAGGTTCCATGCTTACCACGACCATTCTAAAATGTTTGTTGTCATGTTTTGTGCCACCAATGATAGTACTAATTGGAAATTCAAGCTGAGGCTCTTCTTTCTTGTCCTGTTGGTGGTAATCTGAGGTTTGGCCAATGATGCAAACAAGATGTGTTCCTTTTTCATGTAGTTCATCGAGTTGTGTGACACATCCATACCCAAGCAACAATCCCTCTCTTCCTTTTGCTCTTTGGTGGAGTATGATTGTGTCCACGGATTTCATGGCCTCCATCACCTTCATTTTTAGCTGAGTCCCTTTACTATTGTGGGAAACAAGCCTATGATGAAAACTTAACATATCTGAGGTGGCTACTCTTTCTTGTCTTCTTTTATGTATTCGTGTTGATCATCAAAGTGTGGCTTGCGTCCATGCCCAAGCTTAGGATATTTGCTAGCCTAGCAATGTTGATATTTGCTTTTAAGGTTGGGCATGGACGTAGCCACCCTTCTATGGTTACCACGAGATTCCCATAATGGGCACACGGCCTTGGCATCTCTCTCTACTAGAATGGCATGCGGCGCGGCTCATCGACATCGGGCCGCTCAATATGCACGAGAGTGTGCAACCCGGAGGACTTGAATAATCTTACACTATGGTTCAATGACCCCACGGACACCACGCCATCATGCTTTACGAGTGAGAACCTTCACGGTTAATAGCTGCAATGTGCTTGGTCGTTCTATGTACATACTTCATTCGAATAGTGTGGAAAGGAGTAGGTATGTGTTAAATCTTTGTTGTCACTTCGATTAGTGTATGGTGTTAAATCCTCACTCACCATATCATATTATGTTTATTTACATCTTCCGGTGTGTACCATGATGCCCTTTGTTTCTATGGTCATTCCTCCACACCTTGTGCTTGGTTACGCTACTTTTACGGTTTTGGAAAAGATCAATTTATATATTTATTAACCACCACACTGTTGTATTGAAATTTATAATTGTGTTTGCATGCTATGGCCAAACCAAGTTATCCAAAGACGCTTAGCGGCGCCCACACATTTTCTGCACGGGCGTCGGTCCTTCTTTCCACTCCTTCCACTCCCGTGAGCGGCGTGGACGCATTCATGGGCAGCGCACGGATGGTACGAGAACAAAATGATATGGGCGGGTGTGCGCCGTGGCGGTTGTACAAGCGAAACCCGGGAACGAACCCGGCGAGCGCGGCTAGACAAGAGGAGCCCCACCCACCCCACGGCCCAAACCGGCGAAGCGGCGGTTGCCCCCGCCGCCCGATTTTGAACACGCGCCCGGTCTGCGGTGTTATGACCGGCCCATGGGCTGCCCGTGTTGGCTGTAATAGCTGAATAGTGAGTCCGTTACGGTGTGTGCCGCGGCGGCGGTATTAAGGCGACCGTTGGTGAACCTTGTGGCGTGTGTTGTATCATTACGAACATTTTGTTTCTAATCCAGGACAACCCCGCGGATCCGGCGCGTTCGTCTCTTCTTCCTCTCGTTCATGCTCTTCCCAACCTAGATTCGATTCGAGTTACCCAAATTACCAATTCGATTACCAAATCGAGAGAGAAGAGCATAACAATTGGTATTCGGAGCGAGGTTGAAATTGGGGGGAAAAATTTTTCTCCAATTCGATCGGTGGCGCCGAAGAAGAGACCCGCCTACCGGATCGCGATGGCGACCTCCATGGATTCCATGGCGGAGATGATGGAGAAAATTTGTCTACCCGGTTCGCAGGGTTCTAGTCCCTGCTACAGACCTCCGTCGACAAGCTGGATACGTTGGAGACCTAGAGGACCACCGCGGGCCGCGAACATGGGGACTCGTTGACTCGCCTCGACTTCGACCACGACCCGCCTCGATGGACGCCGTGGGGCGCAGCGGCGCTGGAGTTTCGTCCCGCCACCCCCACCACCGCCTCGCCCGGCGCCGCCTCTACCGCCGAGCCCGCGTGGGGTAGGTGACCCGCCTCCACAACCGCCGAGGATTACCATCCCGGGGCGGCAGCGACTCTGCCGTCCGTGGGATTGGACCTCAACGTCGCGTCGCAAGCCGCGTCGACCAGACGGGCGGCGACGCCCGGCGCAACGACATGCCCATGGGGCCGGCGTGGGCGGCGGATCGATGGGTCCGTCGCCCGAACTCCGGTCGCGGTATGATTCACCACCGTACCCCCTTCCTATGCGCGATGATGATTCCGTTTCAATCGTCCGCCCTTTCCTAAGATGGAGTTTCCAAAATTCGATGGTTCTAATCCACGTTGGTGGCGGGATCAATGTGATTTGTATTTCGAGGTGTACAAGGTGGGCCGAATCCATGAAGGCGCTTTGCGGACTCAATTTCAAGGAGTTGCAACAACCACGGGTTACAATCAATGGAGAGACAAGGTCGGATTGCGGAATGGAACATTTGGTTGAGTTGGTCTTCAACAAATTTGATAAGGATCGGTACCAGGTGCTTCTCAGGCAGTTGGACTCTCTGAAGCAATCAGGCTCAGTATTGGAGTATCAGCATGAATTTGACAGGTTAACTCATGCGGTGTTGATGTACAACCTTGGGTTTGATGAGACATTCTTCGTCACCAGATTCATGAGTGGATTGCGTGATGAGATTAGATCTGTGATTCTTCTGCACCGTCCCAGGGATGTTGACACGGCAAGTGCCTTGGCTCAGATTCAGGAGCATGAGCTAGAGCAACAGCAGCCCAAGTCAGGGGGAAGAGAGTCCTATAAGAAGTCCAAGCATTGGGTCTATGATAAAGGGAAAGCAGTTGATGAAGGCACCTCATCTGCAAGGCCTGCTACCCAAATAACTGAAGATAAGGTCACTGCATTGAGGAACTTCAGGAGAAGAAATGGGTTATGCTTCAAGTGTGGAGAGAAATGGGGGCATGACCATAAGTGTCCAGCTCATATATCTCTGCATGTGCTGGAAGAGTTGTTGGAAGCAATGGATATAGAGACTTTCAGTGATGAATTGGATGTGCCCATTCCCTCTGCTGACTCAGATCCTCCAACTGTTATGCAAGTTCAGACAACACCTTCAGCTGACAAAAGCCAGTGCCAAACCTTGAAGCTGCTGGCTCATATTGGGAAACAGTCAGTACTGGTACTCATTGATTCTGGCAGTATTGGGACTTTTATTAGTGATACTTTGGTTCAACAGTTGAAGCTACATACTGACTAGTGTGATGCAATGACTTTCAGAGCAGCTGAAGGCAGTCAGATGTTGTGCAATCAGCAAGTATCCAACTTAAAATGGTTCATTCAAGGGCACCAATTCAGTTCTGATGCTAGAGTTTTACCACTGAAATGCTATGATCTGATTGTGGGTGAAGATTGGTTGGAAGCCCATAGTCCCATTTTGGTGGACTACAAGACAAAGAAAATGACAATCACTAAGGGACGGCAAGCAAGTTGAGTTGCAAGGTGTGGTTGATAATCTGAATCAGTGCAAACCAATCTCTAGCAGTAAACTCTCTGGGCTTCTACGAAGGGGAGCAATCACCCACTGTATTCAGGTCTCAGCTCCAGGGTTGGACTATGCCATGCCATCTATTTGTGCTATACAAGCACAGTCAACTAACAGCTCTCTGAACCGGTGCCCCAATCTATTTACGCCCATACGGATCGGTTGCCCCATTGTTTGAGGAACCTACATCCTTACCTCCACATAGAAGTGCGATCATAAGATACCATTGGTACCGGGAGCTCGACTGTTAAGGTCGACAATATAGGTATTCACGTGCAAAAAATGAGATTGAAGCGGTTGCAATTGATGCTACTGACAAGGTTTGATCGAGACCGGTGAGAGTTCATTTGCCTCTCGGTCCCTCTTGGTAAGAAAGAAAGATGGTACCGGAGGTTTTGTGTAGACTATAGGCATCTTAATGCTATTACTGAAAAAAAATAAGCATCCTATGCCTGTAGTTGATGAGTTACTTGATGAGTTAAATTTGGGGCTAAGTGGTTCACCAAATTGGATTTTAGATCCGGATATCATCAAATATGCATGGCGGTGGTGAAGAGTATAAAAGCGCCTTTAAAACTCATCATGGCTTATTTGAGTTCCTTGTCATGCCATTTGGTCTAACCAATGCACCTGCTACATTTTAAAGTTTCATGAATACCATATTTCTTTGCATTATTAAGGAAAGGAGTCTTTGGTTTTTATGGATGATATCTGGTATATTACGAGACATTGGAGCAACATGTAGCATTATTAAAGCAAGTGTTTGAGATCCTACAAAGCAGCATCAGTTCTTGATCAAAAAGACTAAATGTTCATTTGCAACAAATCTTTGTTGAATATCTTGGTCATGTCATTTTCAGACCAAGGGGTCTCTCTTGAACCTTCTAAGATTCAAGGCGTAACAAATGGCCCGATCCTCGAGAACATTAAGTAGCTCAGAGGATTCTTAGGTCTCACTGGATATTACAGAAAGTTCATCAAGGGATATGCCATGATTGCAAAACCTTTATCTGATTTACTAAGAAAAGATGTCAAGTTCACTTGGACAACCCAAGCTGAAGTAGCCTTTCAGTCTCTCAAAAAGGCATTGATCCAAGCACTTTGTTTCCGGCTGTACACGATTTTAAGAAACGGTTTGTTGTGGAGACAGATGCCGGTGAGCATGGAGTGGGAGCAGTACTTATGCAAGAGAACCATCCAATTGCTTATCTCAGCAAACCTTTGGGTCTCAGAAATCAAGTACTATCAGTTTATGAGAAAGAGTGTCTGGCCATACTGTTAGCCATAGACAAGTGGAGACAGTACTTGTTACACCAACAGTTTATCATTAGAACAGACCATCAAAGCCTGCAGTTTTTGACAGACTAGAGAGTCTCTACTAAGCTTCAATTGAAAGCATTGATGAAGCTGATGGACATGCAATACATCATTCAGTACAAGAAAGGCATTACAAACAATGCAGCTGATGCCTTGTCTAGATTTGATTGGAATCAGGAATTGCAGGCTATATCACAGTGTGTGCCAACATGGCTTCAGAAGTTAAAAGAAGGATATGAAGAAGATGAAGTCTCCAAACAGTTGTTAATGAGAATTGGCTGTTACTCGAGGAGAATGCCAAGGGATATATCTTACATGAAGGAATAATCGGACAACATGGTAGAGTTTGGGTGGGCAATAATAAATTAGCCCAACAGCATATTCTTAATGCATTACATGACAGTGGCCTTGGTGGTCATTCTGGCATTAAGGCAACATATGCTAGAGTCAAGCATTTATTTGCATGGCCTGGACTTAAAGACACTGTGACAGCATTTGTACAGCGGTGCGGACTTGTCGGCCAGGCTAAAAGCGAAAGGATCAAGAGTCGGGTTTACTTCAACCATTGCAAATTCTGGACAAGCTTGGGAAACAATATGCATGGATTTTGTGGAAGGTCTTCCTCGGTCGGCGGGTATAATGCCATCTTGGTAGTAATAGATAAATTTACTAGATATGGTCATTTCATACTTGTATCTCATCCATATCTTTGCTCACGAAAATTGCACAAACATTCATGGACAATGTTTACAAATTACATGGCATGCCCCAAGAGATAGTCTCGGATAGAGACGAGAATCTTTACTAGTGATCTTTGGCAAGCATTATTTGATCCGAGTGATACAAAACTAAAGATGAGTTCTAGTTATCATCCAGTCGATGGACGGGCGAAAGGCTAAATCGAGTTTAGAAACATTTTTAAGGTGTACAAGTGAATGCTTGTCCTACAAAATGGAGTAAATGGCTTCTGTTTCTTTGAATCTTTGGTATAATACAACAGTTCATACTGCTTTGGGCAAAACTCCATTTGAGGTTATGTATGGATATTCACCAAGACACTTGGGGATTGATAAGCTCAAGTTGGGTGCGATACACGGATCCGGATAGTTGGATGCGGGAAAGGGGCGTTGTGCCAAGTCATCAAACACCATTTGAATAGAGCTCAACAAAGGATGAAAGCACATCCGACAAGAACAGGACTGAAAGAGAATTTGAGGTTGGTGATATGGTATTCCTCAAGTTGCGACCTTATGTGCGATCTTCTATTGCTCCAAGAAGCCATCATAAGCTCTCTTTCGATTTTATGGCCCTAATAAGATTCTCCGAAAATTGGTGCGTGGCCTACAAGTTAGAGCGCCACCGGATGCCAAGATCCATCCGGTTGTGCATGTATCACGGTGAAGAAGCAAGTACCACCACATGCGAGGTGCAACCCGATCTTTCTTCGTGGTATGCGGAGCCCGTGCGGGTTATTCTACCGAAGCGTTTCTCGGGACCGATCCATCGTTCGTGGTCTTGGGGGGTGGTTCATCGTGTGTGACGAGAACCTCCTAATTACCGGGCCCCCACACTTTTGTCTTTGTCCCAAAGACCTCTAACAGTGTGCGAGATGCACCCAATAACTTAAGAAGCCTGTCGGTGTCATCGGAACCCCGATTACACCACTCTCATACCAGGATCAACAAAGGAGTAGCTACAACATTACAACATTTGTTACAAAAATATAGATCAGAGTGCGGAAGAATAATAACATAATTTTTCAAAATATGAGCAAGTTACTTTTGAGTAGACTTAACTTAATTTGCGGAAGCTGAGGGAAACTAGAAGAAACCGGATCATGTCGAGTCCACCGACATAACCTTGGTTAACAAAGACGAGTCAACACACGCAACAAGGGTTAACAAACCACGAAAGTACACAATGTACTCCGCAAGACTTACCCGACAAAAAGAAAAGACTCCAAGGATATGCTGGCTTAAGGGAAGTAGAACTAGAAAAGGGAAGTTTGCAGAAAAGCTTACTACAAGTGGATCCTTACTTTCAATATCTTTAGCATAAATTTTATTGGAGCATAAATAAAGCTAGATTTGCACCTGTTCTATCTCAAACACTTTTTAAGCGACACATCTCAACTTATCTCAGCATCTCTTTTTCTTTCATAACCAAGAGTAACCTTGTTTCTTCAATTACTACGATGAAAGGACAGAAGAACGGGTCTCCATATCCGAGAAGCAACGGCGATTCGCGAACCGATTATACCCAGCTGGGGATCCCTAACCACACGACATATGTAGCACTTAAGCTTGCATATATCAATCCTCACTCAGTTCGTCCAAAACGGGATTGGGTCCATCGCCACCCGAGAGCACCGTACACCTCCAATCCGGGACTTTAACCCACGAGGGTAACATGTACTCCCGCCATCTCTCCACTCCCGGTCGCGGTTGTCCGTTCCGATTTGGCACACCCCCGAGATCGGGCTTTACGGGGCATGTGGCGATTAGTTTCGTCGACTGGGGTGACAACCGAGGCGGCCGTGCCTTTGCGGGAAGGCCTCGGGCGTACTTGCGTTCAAAAGTCCCGAACTTAACAATCCAAACAACGGGCCGGTCCTTAAGCGACCAACACGGGACAAGCACGGCTAGGTATCCCGCCGGCTTTCAACCTACGCCCCGTCGATCTCAAATTCATCACTACATATGCATTCTCTTGAACCACCATCGGGGTGTTCTCTTTTTCCATAGCCGGAAGGAACAAAGATAAAACTTATATCTCGCGAACGATGAAGCCATCATTCGACTTCTACGAAGTCTAGGCATTACTAAGCATAAGATATCGACCTACTCATACTAGTGGGATAACATAGGAATGACTGAAGATCAAGGTAATCATGCAGCAACGGTATCAACCAACTCCTACTAACTTAATGCACATTGCACTAGACTTAAGGTGAATAAAATATTTATAAAAGCGAGAGAAGGGTTTATGCTCAGGGGCTTGCACGTATTGCGAGGGGAAAAGTTAGATTCCTTAACGAGATCATCCAGAGTCACACTTGACACCTCACCTCGGGTGGATGCACCTTCTCCAAAGCTTGGTCATCGTAAACCACATCACTCTCGTTCACTACACGTAATAATGATGCATTGCTTAACATGATGGAACGGTAAACATGATGCTTGACGATGCATGAAATGATAAACACTTGAGTACAACTTTCCTTCACGATAAAGTTGCAACCCAACAAAACCAACTTGTTGAACTACTCTACAAGATATCATCACCATTGCCTAAGGAGTTCTCAAGGACCACTTAATTGTGGTATGATCCAAGTTTCACAAAACAATCCCAAAGCACACATCAAACCTAAATTATTTGACACTAAACAACTTATAACTCACATAAAAATAATAGAGCTCAATATAGAAAATAATTTAAGCATGCCAAAACGACTCCAAACTTTTTATACAAGTAGAACACATCATAAAACAGTACCAAAATAATTTTCATGATTTTTAGATAAATATTTTATTTTCTAAAAATCATAGAAGATGCATTTTTCAATTAAAGATTGTATTTTTAAATCATGCAAGAACTACTCAAAATCAAAGTTTTCAAATTTTTCATGGATACACATACTCATGGGAAGGCTCTACAAAAATTTTCAGAATTTTAGAAGCTCTATTTGAATTTATGAAAAATTCACAAAATCGAGACACTATTCAAAACAAACAAATAAATAAAACTTTTAAAAAAAAAGAAAACCACGCCCGGGCTGTGTATTCAGCCCGGTACTATGCCAACAAAGTGCGGCCCAAAGATCGTGTCGGTCGCCCGACTTCTTTTTTGAGCAGGCCGGCCCAACTTCGGCTGACAAAACTTGGCACGGCAACTTTACAAAAAGACCCACGATAAACTATGAAATTACAAACAAGTACAAAGCACTATTCATATGAGTCATGAGACTTCTCACCTAGCTCCACTGGGTTTTCGATTTTACAATCAAGTCCTCCCTCAACTTCTTTTCCCTTTCTCCTCTTCTTTCTTCATTGAAGCGAGAAGCGAGGGGCGGGCGGGGCGGCGGCGGCCGGCGTCGTCGGCCATGCCGGCCGGCAGAAGGAAGCTGGCGAGCCAAAGCGGCGTCGAGCGCACCAGCGCTCAGCCCCAGCCCGGTGGGAGGCAGCCCGCGGAGCGGCGGCCCAGCAGCGCCGGCGGGGGCGGCGGCCACGGCGGCGGCGTCGGCGGCGGCCGTGAGCACGGCGAGCGGCGGCGGAGGGTGGCAGACAAAGGCGATGCGGGGGCCAGCGAGGGCGGATGGTGGTGGACTGGGATGGGAAAGAAAGCGGTGGCGGACGGGGAACCCGGCCCGGCCGTCCATGGCGGCGGCGCCCGTCGCGTCGGCGGGAGCGGGAGGAGGGAGGAGGAGATGGCGAGGCGGGGGCATGCTCGAACGCCCCGGCCTCCAACTGGGCAGCCGAGCACCGGTCAAGGCGTCCGCGAAGGAGGGACGCGGCGTCGATGGCCGTCGGCGCTCTCGGAAGCTGCCAGACGCCACGCGGACACACGCGTCGCCCTTGGAGACGTTTCATCGAACACTGTCGAGTGAGAAAGTGGGTCGGTTGTGGTCTTGGGTTTGGGCTATTTACGGGCGAATCTCAACATGGGCCAAGAGACAAAAATGTTCTCCAGCGATCAATCTTCATTTTTCATTAAAGACCCATGGTCATTAGCTGCTCGGATTAAGAGATAATGATCTCCAAAGATGGCATTGTCAGCGGCTTAACGATGATTAAAAAGCGTTGTCAAAACCTTGTCAAATCAAATCCGATCGATCTCAACTTTTGATATGTTGGTCTTCAAAGTATAAACTCAAATCCGTATTTTTGGTTCAACTCAAGTTGCTTAGCAAAATTTCGAGAACGCGAGACGTCGACCTTGTTGAGCGATTCGGACTTAGAAAAATTCTAAGTTACGAATTTAGCATTTTCTTTCAACTTGAGGGTGATATTTGAGGCACTTAGGAGCTAAATCACGACTTGACCCAAAAATAACATTTGTTGTACTCCTCCAATTCTCCAATTTGGTTTAAAGGTCAAACTTCATATCTTGCTCAGAAAATGAAACTCCACTTGAGTCAAAGCGGCAACTTAATAACTCTTATCTTTATCCAAATCCATTGCTTAGCTGGTAATTAACACCTGGGGTGTTACAATCAGCAGCTGGTAAAGTGGCAAGGGCTGCCTGCTTCTATGGCAACATAGATGGACTCCAACTGGTTGCTGCATGACTATCCTGATCAGGTGCCGGGGTAAGCAATCACTTCAGTTCGTTGGTCCAGCTCTGCTGACTGCTTGAGGACAAGCAGCATCTAAGGCGGGAGGAATGTTATGACCGGCCCATGGGCTGCCCGTGTTGGGCTGTAATAGCTGAATAGTGAGTCCGTTACGGTGTGTGCACGGCAGCGGTATTAAGCTGACCGTTGGTGAACCTTGTGGCGTGTGTTGTATCATTCTGAACATTTCGTTTCTAATCCGGACAACCCCGCGGATCCCGGCCGCGTTCGTCTCTTCTTCCTCTCGTTCATGCTCTTCCCAACCTAGATTCCGAGTCCAGTTACCCAAATTACCAATTCCAGTACCAAATCGAGAGAGAAGAGCATAACATGCAGTCCAGTCCTGCTTTGGATCAGACCGTCGTCAGCTCGGCGGCGCACCACCAATAATTCACCACTTCCATATCGTCAGCCTAGGTGTAGCCTATACTACGTAGGTAGTGGTAGGTAGATCGATCGCCTCACGTCTGAAGAATCAGATGTCCTGAACGAATGGAATGAATGCCACGTCCCGACGTCCCAGCCGGCACACCACCCCACACCCCACCCCACCCCGGGTCCCAAAATCCGAACAAAAGAGGTAGTGCCGGGGGGGCGCCTTTCGTTCTTGGCATCGTGCACGTTGCCGTCACCCAAAGACAAGACACGCGGCGGCGCCCATGGCGATGGGCCACAACGGCGCACACTCCCAACGCCAACGGCCAAGCCAAGTAGTACTCGTACGCTCCTTCTCCTCCTTCCTTCACCCAAAAAGGCAAAGCGGCATGATCCCCGACCGAACACGGCCGGATAACCAATCCACGTCCATCCCATCCATCATCATTTTCTAACCAAAAAACATGGTGATCGACAGACAGCAATGAGTACGAGCGAGCCCAATCAGTGCCTGCCCGCTCACCTGTGACGTCGTCGTCGCCTCCCCTGCCGGGGCCGGCCTGCCGGGCAGCAGCTTTCGTACGTGCTGCTCCGGCCCGACTCCGACTGGATGGGTAGGGTAAGATAGGGTAGGGTAGCTGCACAGCACAGAACAGAACAGATTCCATTTCCACAAGCACCACACACCGAGCATAGCACCCAAACAGAGATATCCATCGCCTCTCCCAACCCGGCACCTAGCTCAATTCAACCGGTTTGGACTTTGGAGAGCGAGATGGATCGACTTTGACGAAATAAATAGCCAGCAAACCAAAACAAATGCGTCATCACATCAGCCAGTAGTGGAAGGAGAGCTCCAAACAATCCGATCCGCTTCAGCCTTCACAAGATGGATGACTAGTAGTGCTACGAGCCTCCTTCTTCTGACGGCGCGCCGCCACCGATCCCGTAGCCGAGCTCCGAGATCTCCCAGCTAGTTGCTGGAGCTACCTCCTGGTGCAACCGGGTATATTGCTGAAGAACACACAAGCAAGCCACACCAGTGTAAACAAAAGTGTATGTATATATATGGTCAATTGGTCACTCAAGATAATGGACTTCAGATTGTGTAGTTTCCTACCTCCATCTTCGTCAGCAATTCGCTCGCGGTCGGTGCAGAAACGAATATGTGGCTGCAATCAGGGTTGATGAAGCCCTCGGCGGCGCCTTTCTCGAACAGGGCGAGCAGTGGGTCGTAGTAGCCGTCGACGTTCAGCAACCCGACCTGAGAGAGACGATGCCGGCCGGCCGGCCTGAGTTTCTTTGACTGATAGCAACGACGCGTCGCTGATGATCCGTGCAGTGAAATGTACAGTATGTACCAGCTGCTGCCTAGTATCAGTTTACAGATAGTTGATTCACTTACTGGTTTGTCATGAATTCCAAGCTGGCACCAGGTGATCATCTCCAGCAACTCCTCCATCGTACCGTACCCACCTGGAAGAGCGATGAAGGCTTGTGATTGGCGAGCCATCTCGGCTTTCCTCTGATGCATGTCCTCGACGACCTTCACTTCTCCCACGCTCTCACCTGATATCTGCCACACAAGATATAGAGGCGTCAGACGTGTGCAAATCAGATAACTGTGAGATGTATATGACTTCTGTCTGAGTGAAAGGGGGGCGCACTGTTCAGGTTGACATCAGATAAAATTAACTAACACTTTACAGTTGAAAGAGGTTTCTTTTTTTGGGAAAAGAACAGCAACAATAGAATTGCGGCGATTAACTATGGAAAAGGAAAAAGAGATGAAAACACCACCACCTGCCCGGCTCGACTAGGATCGCATTCTCTAGCAGGAGTGTACAGGAGCCTAGTTATACAAAGGAAAAGGACTCGAAAAGCATCCTCTCCTATGGCACGTGCAGTACTGAATTCAGACGGCAGCTCTGTCTAGACTCCAAATTGTCACACCTAAGTCTATAGCATATACAACTTTATAGGTACCTTCTGCTAGTAGAAATAATACTAGTTCTAGAAGGGCTTACTAGTTCTTTCAGCAAATAGTACTAGATATCGAAAGGACAACTGGAAATTTGACCCAACCAGAATTATGCATGATTAGACAGGTGAAGCTAAATTATGCATGAATGGGACGTGCTTAAATTTGACCCAACCAGAATCAGTTGCATGATTAGACTCTACCCCAGCTAAGCTGTGCTTGCAAAACGCTGGGCTAGCTCAACAGCACTCCGCTGCTACTACACACACCATGAACAGATCTCGGACTGAAGATTTTTTTTTTGTTTCCCCAAAAGCGTTCAGTGGCACATGCTTTTCATTAAGTGGAAGTGGTAATTTTACATACTTCAAGGAGGGACACTACAACGAGCCGTAGGAACACTAAACACAAATCTGGTGGAAAAGAAGGCTGTGCTAACTAAATCACCTCCGAGTGAAGAAAATCCACATACCTCAACAGGCATGAGCGCTTTAGGAATCACCCTGTGAATGAACGAAGGAAACAAATTAAAAAGCAAACAGAAACACCATCAACTCTCCAATATCAGATAGGATAGAGTGAGTATTCAAAAGGAGTGCACAAAAAACTGCAAGCTTGGCAGGCAGGGTACCCAAGGACATGGCAGCCGCCATCACGAACGGTCCGAGCAATCACGCCCATCAGGCCGATGCTTCCGCCGCCGTAGACCAGGTTGATGCCCCTCCGCACCTGCACGATGCAGTCCCAGCAAAGGAAAAAAGTCACGGACACGACGGCCAGCAACCAAGCAAGAACTCAAAAAAATCCAAGAGAACGACGGTGGCGCAGTGGCGGCGCTCTAGCGCATGACGGGCGCGGTGAGCTTCTACTGCCTGCACGTGCACACTCACCAGCTCATGGCCGAGCTCGAGGGCGGCGTCGGCGTACACCTTGCGGCGTCCGGCGTTGCTACCACAGAAGACGCAGATCGTGCGGAACCTGCTCGGCACCGCCGCCGCCGCCTCCGTCGCCCCGTCGCCCATGCCGATCGGCGGCCACGCACGCCGATGCGTAGCCTAGCTTAGCGCCGGCCCCTCTCCTCTATCTCCTGGCGCTGCCAAGCCGGCGAGGAGAGGGAGCTCCGAGGATGGAGGGGATGGTGTGGTGCCGTGTGCGCGTGTGTGCGTGCGTGCGTTATCTCCAGCAGCGCGTCTCGCTCGGCAGCAGAGCTCCCCACCCAAAGTGATGGCGCGGCATTAAGCAAGACGGAGTGGTGTAATCGATCGCCCTCGCCCTTTTAATTCCGGTGGGTCAAACACCCCAAGCACCGCACCGCACCGCACCTCGCCGCTGTCATTTTCGCGGGCGGCCCGGTGACCAGTCACCACACCGGCCGGGCGCCCGGGCCCTCCCGTAACTCTGTCCCCGTCACCGTGGATGTCGCCGAGAATCTTTTTGCCCTCCACTGCTCTCCACTGTGACTGCCAACGCCCCGGCGACGGCATGCATGGCGCCGGCACTGTTCCCCGCGTCTGGACCATCCGTTCATGTCTCTGTCTGCCCAGACGCCGCCGCCGGCCCATCCCGGCCGTCCAAACCCTGCCCGTGGTGCCTTGTCCAGAACCATGCATGCACCAGACGTGCCAATCGTTTCCACCAAGGGTTGCCATCACGGGCGGGCGCCACCAGCGGTAACTGTAAACGTCGCTTGTTTCACGGCGGGCGCGGTGACAGACAAGTTGCTCGGCTCCGGTGAAGAAAGTCGACGTAGCTTTCGCCACGTCCCTGTCCGCCGCCTGTACACCTGGTCAGGAGTGGTACAGCACTACACTAGGCCGTAGCAAAATCCCATCGGCCACAGATTTTCTCCCCATATTCTATCACTCCATCCATCTCTAGTTCGCTAGCTACAGGCATAATACTATTGCCAAAACCAAAACGCCTAGACTTTGACAAGCAACAATGTGGTCAGGGCTAACGTAGACCTAGCCGAGAGGCGGGCGTTAGTCAAACAAATGGCGAGCGATTAAACAAGTGGAGGACGCTCGCCATTACATACAGGGGTACCCTACCAACCAAAACTCCCAAAGTGCTGAATGTCTGCCGGGCCGATTCTGGTGAGACCATCATATATTGGCCGGCCAATCGGAATGTGCGGAGCCAATTGTTTGAGCGACGGACGATCGCCGGAGACATGTCATGGGATCTTGAGCGACCAGGACACACGGTTTCTCGCCAGCAAACAGACAAGAGGAGACTTCAGAATTATATTCAGGCTTTTGGTGACCCAGAATAAGATACTATCAACATCCATCACGACTCTTAAAACACTTATATTAGGACGATGTACGCAAGGTAATTGCCCTTTGCATGCTAATAAGGAGTAGTGTACTTACATAGTTTATAATCGGTAGAGACTAGCTAGAGACAAGGAAATTAGGAAGTGGACATCGATTGGATGTGTACACAACTCACACTAAACTAAGGATGATGATAGCTGCAGCTAATTAATATATATATGGTTTAAGGATTTGTTTGTCCATTGATGGATGGATCGATCGATCAGTCGTCATTCTCCTTGTCCAAGCTTCTCGTCATGCTTCGGCTGCCTTTCAGGGACATGATGTTTAGTCTCCTCGAGGTGACTGAAATCTCTGAGCCTGCGTTGCTCTGGGTGTCGATTGAAGACAGAGCCACCCTTGACGCCATGTCCCCGGACCGTTGTCGCTGGAACGACGACGACCCACGGTGGCTGCTGCTGCAGCCACTCAGCCTTGCTTTGGCAGACTTGGTCAAGCTCATGTAGTTTGGTCCTCCGCCGTTGTTGCCACTGTCTGACCTTGCTTCTGATGCTAAGATGGTGTTGGTAGCAGACGTCAGGGTCACCGATGATCTCGACGGGGTGCTCCCGTCGCACACGGAGTCGGAAGAAGCAGCTGACAGCACCGTAGGAGGAGGCGGCTTGGCTGCTGCTACCCTGGTTGTGACATTGTTTCTTCTGATCTTGACTGAGCTGGCATCAGAATGCTTGGAGGTGGGCAAGTTCAGCTCCGCGCAGTTCTTCGCGAGCTGGGAGTCGGTATGGTTTCCCTCCATGATTCTGGTCTCCCATGGCTTTGTTGCCATCCATCCTTCCAAGTAACTCAAGTCGTGATTAGGCTCATGGCTTCTAACACAGCTAGCAGGAGAGCTTGATCTCCCCTTGTGTTTTGAACCCCGCGGCTGAAAGGAATATATGATCAACATGTTATCAAAATGAAACTAACGATGTACCACGTGTTACTACATCATGACAAAGATGTGCTACAACATGTACCTGGTGAGAAAGGGCATAGGCAGTTGCTCTTTCTCGCTTTGCTGCACCTTCGTGCTTCATGTGTAACTTTGATCTTACTTCATCAACAGATCCGTGATGGTCACACCATTGTTCCTGAAATAACAAGCAGCCAAGAAATCTTTGCACTGTCACATTACTATTACCATTCTTGTGAAAGCAGCCCAGAGGTACGCAATATATGCTGTTCATGAGCTCATCTACCCAAAGAAAATTCATAGAAACAGCATACTGTAGTGTGAACTCATTCACTTTTAGTACTTCTATTCAACTGTAGTCTGAACATGAAAGTTGGGTTAGCAATACCTAATTATAAAAGACATTATTGGTGTTATCACCATAGGGCTCTTCTTACCTAACAGCGTCACTACAATATTGATTCAAAGTTCAAACACACATTGTCAATGTGAAAGAGCAAGAAACAATCGTAATGGACTCAATCATTACAAAAGATAAAGGAAGCTTAATTGTCCATGTCATTCTTACTGATGCAAGTCCCTTTCAAATAAAAGCAACCCACCGTATCAACTCTCACGTCAGTTTCCAATAAGAAATTCAGTGTAAGAACAGGAGCACAATAGGAATCCAAAATTCAAACCTTCAGTTTCTGACTTCCTAGTGATATCAGAACTCTACGGTTCTAAAAAAAAAAAAGTTCAAAGGGTGTGATCATTAGCTTTGAAACACCAAATTGAAATTAAAGTAGGGAAGTTTTAATATATTCACCTGCCTTTATTTTGAGCAAATTAGTATAAAATCTCAGTGGAAGGCAACCAAGGAACTGAACCACACATGGATCATGTGATGTGACACCATTAGTTACTATACTACTAAGGAACCAGAGACTTTATGACATTACAACAACACTGTCAACAGAAATCCATCGTCAGAAATTTGGTTGTTCTCTGAAATTTTCCTGAATGGCAGATGACATTTAGCTGTCTACTCGGAAAGGGGGAAGTCAACAACACTGTGTTCCCTGAATTTTCCTGAATGGCAGATGACATTTAGCTGTCTACTATTCGGAAAGGGGAAGTCAACAACACTGTCAACCGAAATCCAACGTCAGACATTTGGTTCTTCCCTCAAATTTTCCTGAATGGCAGATGACATTTAGCTGTCTACTCGGAAAGGGAGAAGTCAACAACACTGTCAACCGAAATCCATCGTCAGAAATTTGGCTGTGCCCTCAAATCTTTCTGAATGGCAGATGACATTAGCTGTCTACTCAGAAAAGGGAAGTTTTGTATGTAGGCAACTTAGCAGCTAATCAACAACTTTTTTTTTTTAAGAATCAACAACCGTTTTTTGGTGTAACATTGCACATTCTGAAAGCAGAAAAAAAAAAACACGATATGTTTTGCATGTTCCACATACCATAGCGTCCTTGGAAGAACTGGCGCGGCCGTTGAACGCGTCCTGGCCCTGGGAGCCGTGGCCGTCAGCGGAGGAGCGCGCCCGCCGCTCCCGGGCGCGTTCCTGCACCCGCAGCAGTGCGTGCATGCACTTGAGCGTGACGGCCAGTTGCTTGCGCACGAGCCGGCCGCGCACCAGCGCCTGCAGCCGCACGATGCCCTTGAGCGCCTTCAACGCCCGTCTCGCCTGCACAGAGACGCATCAAGAGTCAAGATCACATCCCATGGAAACGGAAATGGAGACGGAGAAGGGATTCGGGCGATACCAAGACGGCGCGGAAGGCGGTCTGGACGCGGACGGCGGCCCATTCCTGCCTGATGAGCAGGAAATCCCTAGGCGGCGCGCGGACCACGGCGGCGAGGACGGAGCTGAACGAGTCGGCCGACGCCGAAGAAGCCTCGGACGCCAGCGCGCTGCTGCCCTCGCCGGCGCTGGCCCTGGACGCGGCCGACGAGCTCCGCCACAGACGCCACTTGCGGCCGCCCTTCTCAGGCGCCTTGAGGGCCACCAGCGACTTGATCCATTTCCCCGACGCCCCCATCGGCGCCGCCGCGCAATGCGAGACGCGACTGCCGAGTGCCGAAGCCTCGGCTTTGTTGTGTGGGGGCAGCACTCACTCGGCAGTCGGGACGAGGAGATGCCGAGGCGAGACGGGACGCGACAAAATGGAAGGAGAAGCCGGCCAGCAGTGAAGAAGTAGTAGTAGTGGGGGTGGTGGAGGAGGTAGCCGTTGTCCTTTTCGGCCACGACGTACGGTGGGGGAGGAGCGAGAAGACGAGCCGTTCGTCGTCGATCGTGTAGCGGGGATTCAAATTTCGAACGGCGGCGAGCAGCAACCGGCAAAGGTGGCGGCCGGGCCGCGGGATCCCAGCCGACTGACGTGCGGTTCGAGGAGCTCAAGGCCCACATGTCATTCGGCCAGACGAACGAACGGTTGGAGACTTGTGGTGTGGCCATGCGGGCGAGGAGAACGGCGACCGGCTGGCTCACGGGCTCGCTCGCTGCTGGTTGGCTTTCCGCGCGTTGGGCTTCGAGAAAGTAGGGGGCTTTCTATGGGGACATGGGCCCCAAGTTGCCTAACTGCCGTGTCGTAGGTCCACACTAAAATGGGCCCGTACGTGACGGAGTCGAGTGGTCCAGGCCTGCCATGGTTTGGTGAGTTCTCGTGTGCCGGTCCCGACGACGGGGCTGACACGACACCGATCGCGAGCAAAGTCGTGGCCGGAGCTGAGAATTGACAGACACCACGCACCGGAACTCAACGGAAAGGATAGATACTGGTAAATTGCCATGGTTTGGTGAGTTCTCGTTGCCGGTCCGGACGACGGGGCTGAGGGCGTCTCCGATGGTTAGTTATTTAGAAATAATTCTATTGGCTATCAATGTCCACTTTACAAATCTTTAGCTAGATGAGATAAAAAATAAACACTATAGTTGAGAGTTATATTTTTTTTAGGAGAGCGGGGCTAGATTAGATTTATTATATACAGTTATGTTACTTTTACATTGTTAAGTAGTGCAGGCTATGCACCACTGGAACGCCATGACACGACACGACACCGATCGCGAGCAAAGTCGGGGCCGGGGCCGGGGCTGAGAATTGACAGACACCACGCACCGGAACTCAACGGAAAGGATAGATACTGCAAATTGCCAAATTTGTACTACTCTAATCAGGTTTAAAAGCATCTCTACGAGATTGAAAAGAAATCAATCCTCTATCCCTATACCAATGTTTCTCACATGGTCAACTTCCATACCTGCTCTATAAACTCCACTCCACCTTGGAGCAGCTCTTACACCGGCTTTCAAAGATGTTTGGAGCTTTTTTGTGTTAATGGGTTAAAATAAAATGGCTTGTAAAATAAAAAATGAAGCCAAAAAAAAAAAAAAAAAAAAAAAGTAGCTTCACCTCATCCACCTATGGTGTTTTGTGAGAGCATATTTTAAAAAATGAGCTGTTTTGCCAAACTACTTATCAAAACGGCTTCAACTCCACTAATAAACTTTTTCATGGAGGCGAAGCTAAAAAAAAAGACTTCACTAGTGAAGTGGAGCCGTGCCAAACGAGCCTAGATGCTCTCACAACTCCACCTTTTTTTTTTGAACCGAGAGTGCATACAGGTAAAACCATTTTACTAAAAAAATATAGAGCCCAACTAAAAAAAACGTGGGATCAAACAGTGCTAAACATCCTAGAACATTGAACAAAAAGTCTGAACTGGCACTATATAAGGTCTAAAATATTAATCCAATCATCACCTTTTCGCACTAAGAGAACCATAGAACCATAGATGTCGCGCCAGCATGATGAACCAAACATCACATTTTCCATGGTTGGCACGCTACAAAATGAGACGTGACAATGCGTAGTAGCATGGAACAAAACACGCCCGAGATTATTTAGCACTATTTTATACTATCTTAAATCATCAAGAATCATATAAACTCAAATTCAAACTATAAAATAAAAATTGGCTTGAAGCCTTGAATAAATCTTGGCCGCTTTGGTTTGTTTTTGGGTGGTTGGGGGCAGGCTGGCCCCCTATTTCGTCACTAGCCACAATCTTTATATAAGTCGGACCATTATAACCCAATCAAGTCAATCTTTAACCATTAATCTTTAATGCCTAAATTTAACAGCAAAGTCATAGCCCATATGCTGAGGATTCACATCAGACCAAAGCAAAAACTAGAGTCTATAGGTCGTACAGCTTCTCATTAACAGGCATAATATTGATTCCAAAGGTCACCAGTACAAAGCATAGGCATGCCTGAATATTTTACAACAAAGTCATGAACATAAGCCCATATGGCAGATGGTTAGGATCACCGTACATGCAAATGAGACCAAAGCAAAAACTAGAGTGCTTATAAGTACATAAAGCTAAAATCGAAGGTTGTGGCTTGAGTCCAAAGACCTCCAGAAAGTCCTTGAGGCGGAAAAATATGAGCATCATAAACATTTAAACAATTAATCAAAGTAGTTCTACTAATTTTGGAATTTCTGGTTTCATAAATAAAACAAACGTAAAAAATGGGATAAGTTGAGATGAAGCTAAAAAAATAGTTTCATAACTCCATTCCTCATTTTTGTCTATTAACCATGCATGAAGTTGTTAGTGAAGTTGTTGTTTTGCCAAACAATTTTTGCAAACCAGTTCAGTTTCACCTATTAAGTTGCTTATGAAGCTATTTTTTCCCAAAAAAAAAAAAAAAAAAAAAAATGTTCCCTATATCGTTTCACCTTTCTTCGTAATTGAATAGGTTTCTTAGTTTGTACCCTTTTTCATTCATGTCAAAAGCCCATGCATAGCGCATCATAACGTCCCGGTGACGACCTGGGCACAATGAATGAACCCATGATCGTCGCCCACGCTACCGCACCACCGTCACGTCGAGCCTTCCTGCCTTGTCGCTTGGCCTAAACTATAGGGCAGGGGACCAAGGGCGGCGGCCGGTGCCGGAAGTCGCGCGTCGTCAGGCTCCAGTCGTGTGCACGGATCCCTTGTCGAAGCTGGAGCTTCTGCCTTCTGGCGAAACGTTCTGATTCAGACTCGGAATCATTTTGGACCTTTAGAAGCACTTCAACCTCACCACCGTGCCGAGACGGCTAACCGTACGTCCCAGTCCCAGCCCAGCTGCGCTGCGTGCATCGCGAGCACGCAAAGGCTGGTGGGTGCGTCCATTGCTGGCTGGCTACATCTAAAACGTAATTTTTCAACAAAAAACATCTACATGACGTGACTATGCTACCCTATATCATCCCGGCGCGTCTCGTTTCGTGGCGAAGCGAAGACAGACAAGATCGGACACGATACGTTACCGTGTGCTTTGTGACACTGACAGATAGCGACCATGTACGTATGCATCACGAGGAGGGAAGAAAAACAAAGAACTACGGGTTAGCGACCGCGCTTATCTGCTCCTTCACATTACTTAGGTTATAGGTGGCTTGATAGCGTTGGACGCGATGATTTGGCGCGCACGGCGCACATTGCTCGTTGACCTGAAGGGGAGTCCAGACTAGTTTTGTCAATGGGGGCAGCGCACGTGCCGGCACGTGGCGGGTGAGGTACTCAATCAATTTGATCACCGATCGAGCGAGCCCATGTGTGTCCGGCACGGCGTCAGACTGGACGGTCCAACCATACGAGGCGATTGATGCGCCCATCTTGTAGAAGCCTCAGTACCGTGCCCTTCTGTTTTTTTTTTTGTCGTCAGTACTAGTACTAGATTTAGTACACAATATTATCATCAGTCTGTATTTTGTCGGGTCCTCAGCAGAAATGTGTA
Organism: Hyparrhenia diplandra; assembly: GCA_015847255.1. Lineage (NCBI taxonomy): Eukaryota > Viridiplantae > Streptophyta > Magnoliopsida > Poales > Poaceae > Hyparrhenia > Hyparrhenia diplandra. The sequence continues at coordinate 63,273 of JADLZK010012934.1, forward strand.
CCGTCGTTAGTTGAATTCCATACCATAAGATCCCACTAGTCTTCAGGTTGCCTTTGCGTGCATTTTCTTTTTGCTGCTGCTGGTATTATGGTCTAGTATGATCCAAACTCGTCAAGTGTTGACGGGAAAAAGAATCACCATGCAGTCCTATTCAAATGTAGTACTCCGTACTAGGCTACGCTCTCTGTGTTTTGTTTGCCAAACCTTGGGTGAACTGAATTTCAGTCGATTGCTTCAGCTGCCATTGCCAAATCTATGAGGTGTCAACTGATACAACTAGAAAAACCCGGCATAGCATCAAGCAATGTGGGCCGGCCAGTCACTGGTGAGCAACATACAACTACAAGGCACAGTTCACTGTTTTTTTTTTTTTCTTTCGAAAGATCCAAACGCTTCACTGTTTCTAGTACTAGTACGACCGTACTGTTGCTGCCGATGACTGTACGCGTCGTTGCGGGTCCCGGCGGGTCATGGGCAATCACCTGCTTGCCTGGCGCCTGCAATCCCGGCGGGTCGGCTCCCGCGGGCACGAGGGGCGGCACTTGGATTCCCACGTTTTCCACCCACCAAGTCACCATCCCCATCCGCGACTCGCCGCGTGGTTCCCCGCAACCCCAGCCACCATTTAACGCCCGCCCCGCCGTGGTCAGTCACCAGACGCCAATCCCCACCTCCTCTTGAGCCGTCTCGTACTCTCTCGTCTCTCTTCCCGTGCACTCACACACACAACCAGCGGCGGCCAGATGGACAGCATCGACGCGGCGGCGACGCCACTGGGCGCGTGGGCGTGGATCCGGGGCTACTTCACGCCGGCCACGCTCTTCGTCGTCGTCAACCTCGTCATCGGCACCATCGCGCTCACCTCCCGCGTCGCCGCCACCCAGCAGCGCCGCCGCCGCAGGGAGCACTACTACCACGACGACGCCCACGGCCACCACCTCCAAGAAGCTGAACTGCTGCACCCGCAGATGCAGCAGCAGCAGCAGCCCGGGTACGACGGCCACTACTACCACCCGGACCAGACGCTGTACGCGGTGCCACCACCACCCGCTCCGCTCGCGCGCACGTCCTCTGTTCTCGACCGGCTCAGGTCGTTCGGCCTCTACCGGTTCCGGTCCGGCGACTTCCCGCCAGAGTTCACCGCTGCTGCGGCGGCGGTGGGACAGCCGTTGAGCCACGCGCAGGATGTGATTCACGCTCCGGTGGAGGAGGAAGAGATGACCGCGACGGCGCACTACGCCAGGAACGAGACGCCGGCGCCTGCTGCGCCTGCGCGGGAGGAGGATGAGTGGAGGCAAGCGCCGGCGCCGGTGCCGGCCAGGGTGAGGAAGTCGCAGGTGGCGCGGGCGGTGCCCAGGGTCGTCAAGGCGGTCGCCGAGGACGACCACCACTCCGCGGAAGCAGCGAGGGCAGAGGAACCCGTCGGCGGTTTCAGGCGGGGACCGTCGCCGCTCCAGCAAGAGTACCACTACCACCAGGAAGAATACGTTCCTCCGGTGCGGGCGCCGGCGGAAGCGGCACCGGCCCCGCTGCAGCGCACGTCGTCCGTCCTGGACCGGCTCCGCTCCTTCGGCTCCTTCGGCGGTCTCTACGGCTTCCTCGCTCCTGACCAACCCGCCGCCGCGTCTGTTCCAGCGACCGATGGCCTCGTCACTCCGGCCGACGAGAACCGGCACGCGCACGCGCACTATGACAGGAGCCGGTCCGAGCCGCAGCAGGGCAAGAAGAAGAAGCCGCCGCCGGAGGAGGCCAAGTCAAGAATGGCCAAGTCGAGCTCGGAGGCGAGGAAGACGCCCGCTCCGAGGCCGGTGGAGGCTGGCGGCGAGTGCGTGAACGCGAGGGCGGAGGCATTCATCGACAGCTTCAGGCAGCAGCAGCAACAGGTGGTGGTGCACCACTACAGGAGGAGGAGGAGGAGGAATACGTCCCGCCTCCGGCGCCGCTGTCGCGCACGTCGTCCGTCCTGAACCGTCTCCGTTCCTTCAGCCTGTACCGCTTCCGCTCCGGCGACGACCTCGGCCCCGACCTCCCTTCCGCCGCCGAGACGGAGTACGAGAGGGAGAAGCAGCAGCAGGCGGCGGCGCAGTACGGGCGGAGCCGTTCGGAGCCGGCGCGGGAGCAGGGCAAGAAGAAGCAGCAGGAGGCGAGGATGAGCAAGTCGAGCTCGAGCGGCGTCGTGGAGGAGACGGAGCAGTGCGTGGACGCGCGCGCCGACGACTTCATCAACAAGTTCAGGCAGCAGCTGCAGCTGCAGCGGCTCAACTCGCTACTCAACTACAAGGAGATGCTCGGCGGCGGCAAGCAGGCCTAGCGTAGCCATCTCCATCTGCGTGCATCACGCCGGAGAAGAAGAAGAAGGGTTGCATTGCAATGCAATTGCATGCAGGAATTGGCTAGGTAGCTAGTAGGATCCAGACCCGTAGTAGTAGTACTAAAAAAAAAATCAATATTTGGTCAACCACTAGAGTGTGGTGGTGTGGTGTGTGGGTTATACGGTGCTGTTCTTTTTGGACTGTTATTAATCTTATTATTAATCGCTAGATGTAAGAATTGCTAGTTTTTCAGCTTGTTAAGGCGAAAAATAGTCAATTGCTTGGTGTTCCTGCTTCTTGGCATCCTGCTATGGTTCATCATCAAGGTAGTTAAAGGCGTTGATGAGTGAACAGTGATGTTAAGTGCAGTGGTGATTCTGGTGGTTCGGACGTCAGAGTCGGAGTCTGTCGCTCTGCCCCCTCAAGATCTTTCTGCTGCTGCTACCCGTTGATCTTGGCCTCGAGAATGGAGTTTTAAAAGAGCTCTTTTTTTAAAAAGGCTAGAGCTGGAGCACGCAAGTTTCATTGGATCGTGGGCGTTCGTTCTCCCATGGTGGCAACGATGGCGCCTTCTTGCGTGCAGGGTGGATTGAAAACGGCAGAACAAGTGATGAGCCTGGATTCTCTGCACCAGTCGCTCGGGTGGAGAAATTGCTCCAATGATTGCAGCCCTGAATGCAATGCACAATTTCTGGACCCGCTGATGCAACAGCCTGTGCTAGTGTACAGTACGCTGTGCCACGCATTTCGATGCTGGGTGTGTTTAGGTGGTGTTTAGTTGATGAAATATTTTGGGTTCGGAACTGTAGCGACTTTTGTTTGTATTTGGTAATTATTGCTATTATAGACTAACTAGGCTCAAAAAAGATTTGGTCTTTCAACCAAACTATGCAATTAGTTTTTATTTATCTATATTTAGTCTTCATAAATGCGTTAAGAGATTTGATGTGACGGGGGGCGTAGCACTTTTGGGTTAGTGCATGGCAAGTGAACACTGCCTTAGCACCCAAATTCCTCCCAAATTTCATTTTATGCAAAAGAAGATTCCCCATCACATCCATCGCAACGAGTCTGAAATATAGGTAAAAAATTAAAATAATTACACACAGTTTAGATATGCATTCGAGGCGATTTTTTTTGAGCCTAGTTACGCTATGATAGGATAATATTTCTGGACGTCTTGATGCGATGTGACATACATATCACATCCATCCAAAATTTTTGCACCAAATTTTGGGTGCTAAACACACCCGCTGATGAAATGAAAGGTACGGAGTATGCATGATGCATCGATCTCAGCTGCCTGTCTGTATGAAGAATGTGAACTCGTCGGACGCAAGAAGGTGCTAGCGGTTTCACCTTTCACGGAATTAATCGATGGACCGCCATCGACGACCCTCCAATCCAACTACTCCACTGACGGACTGACCGACCCATCCATGTTAGGCCTTGTTTAGATGGCTAAAAATTGTGACCGAATGTCATATCGCATAATCTGTTGAAGACGTTTCGTTTGTTAGTGATAAATATCATCCTCTTATATAGAGTAAGCTAGGCTCGAAAAGAATCGATGCCGTAATGTACATCTAAATGTGTAATTAGTTATTTTTTTCACCTACATTTAATACTCTAAACATATGTCTTTTGATGTATTTAATGTGATATGATGGAGAGAAAGTGAGAAAAAGGTTAGAAATTTTAGCCATCTAAACAAGGCCGGCCTCGTTTAGATGTTAGAAATTTTAGCAAAAGTAACTCCCGGAACTCAGAAGCATTCCCAGAAGACTTTCGTTTGTTTGTGGTAAATATTATCCTACCATGGGGTAACTAGGCTCAAAAGAATCGTCTCGTAATGTACATCTAAACTGTGTAATTAGTTAATTTTTACCTACATTTCATCTCCCGAACATATGTCTTTTGGTGTATTTAATGTAATGTGATGGAGAGAGAGTGAAAAAAAGAGTTAGAAACTTTAGCCAACTAAACGAGGCCGCAATGTACTGCCACCCGGCCACGGATTAGCAGCGCCCAGCCGGCCACTGTGCTGAATTCAATTCAGTTCAGCAATGGAATGGATAGATACATCGCCATCGACAGCCCTTCACACAGAGAGGTGCGCAACGCAGCCACGACCACGAGCACACGGATCACGTCACCGGCTAGCCAGCCCCGGTCAGTGCAAAGCCAGCCGGCCATGGATCGCCCAGAAACCGCCATCCGCGACGTGACACGCCTGTACCGGTCAGTTCCGTTCTTCACTTGTCTCCTGACTCCTGCCGACCTCAGCTCACCTCTCCTGAAACCAAGCATATTCCTTCGTTCCAGCCGTTCGTTGCCGCGACCGCCACCGCTGTCGTTCGCTCAGCTCACCACCGGTGGCTTAGCTTGCACTGTACGCTGGATGATGCCTGGGCCGCTGGAAGTGAGCGAGAGAGAGCGCCGGGACGGCGGTAGCCACAAAAGACGTACTCCGCCGGTCACAGGTCGTCGCTCTCCGACACGGGCGAGTCATTTCTGAGACGGACGTCCATCCGCGAGCGGAGCGGCCGAAGAACGCAAGAAGAAAGAAGCTTCGTCGTCGGTCGTCGGCCTGATAGAACCACGCACGGCAATGGCCCGCCGCCCCGTGGCTTTTCCGGGCGTTTTGTTGCGGCATAGTATCACAGCCATTGAGCCGCACCGCACCGGGCAGCGTTCCACTTCCCCTCGGTGCACCGGTCGGTCACCTATCAAAGATCTGCCGTCGAACTGTCGTGTCGTCTATCGTCATCCGCTGGTACCGTTCCGCGAGCGCTCTGACCAACAAAAATTACGGCATGTATCGTTACTTTTTTTTTTTTTTTTTTTTTATTGACAACGGCATGTATAGTTAATAATTTGTCAATTTTGTAGGTTGTAGTTTCATCATTAGAAGAGTTATTAGCATATAAAAATCAATTTTCATATCTTTTCATTTTTCAACTGTTTTTTTATATCTTGTTAGCATTTTAGAGTCATTCTCGTTTTTTATCTTTATTTGGGCAGAAATCTAAAGTAAAAAAAAAAAGAAATATTTGGATAGCCAATTAAAGAATCTGTTGGAGGTCATTTTCTTTGTTGGGACACGGGTCCCAGCGGGCTGGCGGAGATGCCACTAATAAGAGAAAGCGCGCACGATGACCTTCGTTGACAATTTGATTCATTTGTTACTCTGTCACTCTTTCGGGTGGGGAGTGCGACATACTAGACTTCCGCCATCGTGGTTTGGCGGAGATCACCACCTTCGCGGGGAAGGTGTCTCCGGGATCGGAGAATGCTCACCACGGCGGTGGTTGGCGGAGGTCGCCACCTCCGCCAGCCCCGATTGCAGATGCCTGGAGGCGGCGCCTAGGGACCTCACCGGACTGGCCCCAACGGCCTGAGGGAGGAGGCTGGCGGAGGTCCAGGAGGAGGGCCCGAACCAGCCTGGAAGAGGCTCATCAAGAGGAAGGCGACGTCAGAAGAGCAAGTACAAGAATGCCCCCGCGGCATGTCGAATGAGGAAGGAATATTCTAGGGATATTAGAAGGCAAACTTGTAATCTTGGATTCCTGAGCTATTGTAAAAACTATAAATAGCTCCCCATTAGGGGTGGGGGTGGGGGGTTGAATACCAGTGATGGATATTTATTACCAGTCTTACACATTTACATTCTAGTCCTCATTTTGCCACATGATTAATTTTCTTTTTGTGCTTTGATATTGGTAACAGGAGACTCAAAATCATTAATGATTGTGCATATTAGCCCATCCAATAATGATGTTTTGGAAACCTTGAGGTCCTTAGAATTTGTAAAACGTGTTCGTCTCATTGAATTAGGACACGCTAAGAAGCAGTGCGAGTTTTTATTTGTGCATTTTCCTAGTTACTTTCAGATTATCTTACACAAACGTACATCGCAACTTGCTTGAAGTCTGTCCTATTGATTGTTTTCTGCTGAATGAATGTCGGCTTTAAAGAGTTAAGCCACAAGGGAAAGAGAAAGAGCAACTTTGCCACAAAAAAATTGAAAGAAAAGGTAAAAAGGTTGAGGGAGAAGTGAAAGAGAAGTTAGATATGGTTCTGCACTTGAGAAGAAGATCAAGGAGCTAGAGTTGGCGGCGAGGCTGTAACACCCAGTGTTATTTACAGTTAAGCTATGGATTTGGACAAAAATAAGTTTAGTTATGTTTGGTTAAGTTGTCGGTCGAAAAAGATGCGAAAAGAATCAAAATCCGAAAGTTACCCCTTGCCGGAACCCACGATTTGAAACCCTAGTTTGTCCCTCTTTCTTTTATTCATAATTTATCAAGAATTTGAGGGTGGTCACAAAAGTGAAATGGTAGAGTTTTCAAAGTTGAACATTTTGGGTATTTTGAGTTTTCAAAGTTTCGTTCCAAAAATTTAAAGTAATTTTGAATTCGACAAAACCCTATTTACCCCCTTTTCCTTATTTCAAAATCTAAGCAAAATTTGACAAAACTTTCAAAAGCTAGTTTGTAGATCTTGTTGTGATGAACAAAAGATATGTACAAAGTTTTTCAAGTTTCTATATAATTTTAAAAGTAATTTTGAATTTAAATTTCTTACTTTTTGACCCCATTTCAAAAGTCCAATTTGGAGGCCGAATTTGAAAATGTTACAATTATGAAAATTGTAGATCTTTGAAAATGGAGAAACTTTTATTTTGGCCAAATTTCGAGTTCTATTCAATTTTTGGGAGCAATTTTGAAATTAGGGTTGAAATCGGGTTGCTATAGTGTTTGGGGGGAAAACAGGGGCTCTGCCCTATCCCCGGCCGCCACCGCCGGCGCCAAGCCTCGCGCCGCCGTCCACCGCCGCCCTTTCTCGAACCCGACCACCTGGAGACGCTCGCGAAGCTCCCAGCTACCTCCCCATTCCCTCTCCTCTATAAATAGGACGGCGGGGTCGTCGTTTTTCCTCTTTTCCCGAAAAGCCACCGTCGCCGACGACTTTCACCCGCCGCCGCGATACGCCGCCGGAGCTCCACTGCTCGTCGTTCCATTTCGCCAGTAGCTCCGCAACGTCCTTACCCAGCTTCACAGCCCGGTCACAACCTCTTTCGTCTTCCGTAGCCCGCGCACGAGTTCATCTTCTCCGACGACGTCCACAGCGCCGCCGTGAGCTCGCCGCCGTCGTTGTCCTTGCTCCGGTGAGCCTCCAATTGATCTCTCTTCACAAACCGATCCGCCTTGGTGTCGTGGTCGTGATCGACCTTTTCATTTTCTCAGCCGACGCCTCGCACCACCGGAACGCCGTCGTGCCGCCGTGCCGAGCCGCCATCGCCGCCGTCGACCCTTCTCCGGTCCATCTCCGTCCCAGCTAGCGCGCGCACCGTGACCGCGGTGAGCTCCTTTCCATTTCTATGCCTTTAGTCTCACCGCTACCACCCCATCGCCGCCGGAACACGCGCGCCGTCGCGCGCGGTCACCGCCGGCAGCCATGACCGTGGGCGCACACGCGCCGGCAAAGCCACAGTGCTGGGCTGGGCTACTGTGGCCCCTGGGCCGGCCCACTAGTCAACAGTGTTGGGCCGAATCAATGAATGGGCCAAAATAAAAAAATAAAAATCGGCCCACAGTGAATAGTATCGGGCTAAATGAACAGTACTGGACCGTGTACAGTGCCGGGCCAGTTTCAACCCGAAACCCTTTTATTTATGAAATGTTTTATTCAATTTCTTTTATTTGAATAGTGTCTGATTTTCCAAAATTCATATAAATTCAAATGTGAGTTCTAAAATCATGAAAATTTTTGTGTAGCCTTCCCATCATATGTACTATCTAGAAAAATTATTAAACTTGAATTTTAAATAGTTTGGGCATGATTTAAAAATACAAATTTTAATTAAAAAATGCATCTTCCTTGATTTTTAATAATTATTTTGTTTATCCAAAAATCATGAAAATTATTTTGACACTGTTTTATGCTATGATCTATCTGCACAAAAAGCTTGGGATCATTTTGACAAAGTTTATTTATTTATTTAATTGTTAAAGGTGATGTTTAGTGTATAACGACTTAGATTTTTTGTGTGACTTTGGATTGTTTTGTGAATCTTGGATCATACCACAATTAAATGGTCCTTGAGAACTCCTTAGGCAATGGTGATGATATCTTGTAGAGTAGTTCAACAAGTTGGTTTTGTTGGGTTACAACTTTATCGTGAAGGAAAGTTGTACTTAAGATGTTTATTATTTCATGCATCATCACGCATCATGTTTACCATTCCATCACGCTAAAGCATGCATCATCATCTACGTGTAGAGTATACGAGAGTGAGTCGGATCTTGTTGATGAAGCTTTGGAGAAGGTGTTGATATGGTTCGCGATGATCAAGCTTGAGAGAAGATCCGTAAAGTCGACAAGGATAATGTCAAGTTTGACTTCGACAATCTTTCTTGAATCGACTTTCCCCGCAACACGAGGCAAGCCCCGGTTCATTTAAACATTCCTTGTGTTTTTACAAAGCTTTATATCACCTTTGCTTTATACACCGCATTGGGTGATAGGAGTTGTGTGATAACCTAATTGATGCATTACCAACCCTTGATTATTTTGATATCTACCTTGATAACCCGTTTTGGTAAAAATGCTTAGAATTGCTTAGCCATGCTAAATTAGTTAGACTTTTGAGTCAAAATGTGACAAGTCTCTAGTGATAGCCCGAATGGGCATTTGATGAACAAGGATGCTATGTTATGAAACCATATTGGAATATGGTGTTTAACTTGAGACCGGTCGGGTAATTTGCGAGAATGGAGTCTCGGTGTAGTATTTCCGGCTTGTCGATTAAGGACCGATTCGTTGTAGGCAATGTGGACCGAGACTTTGGAGCATAAGCTGCGCTGAGGTCTTTTGACCAATGGCACGTCCAATGCAGGCGTCGCCCGGGGCGGATCGAAACTAATAATCGACCACATACTCCGGTAAGCCCGATCTCGGGGTGTCAAATCGAAAACGCATACAACCGTGCCCGGGAGTGGAGAGATGGCGGGAGTAGCGTGTACACTCGTGGGTTAAAGTCTGGATGCCCGTGGGTTAGATTCGAGGGGTGTGAGGTGTCTTGTGCTCTCGGGTGGCGTAGGGACGCGGTTCCGTTTTGAGTATCAAGAAAGGGTTGATATATGCAAGCTTAGGTGCTACATATGTCGTGTGAAAGAACTCCCAATTTGGGTTAATCGATTTCGAAATCGCCGTGCTTCTCGGACATGGAGACTCGGTTTCCCCCTTACATCGTAGATTAATTATGAAACTATGAAGAGAAGGAATAAGTGATGAGATGGACAAGAAAGGTTGTACTTTCTTGTAAGATTATTTAGATGATAGTAGTTAAAGGTAAATGATGATTAAAAATGTTGAAAGTAAGGATTCACTATTAGTAAGCTTTTTCGCAAAAGAGTCCATGATTCTTGCTAAAAGCCTTACCTTGAATCTATTAGACCAACATTCCGAGTTTTCTCCTATTTTCTTTAGTCGGGTAAGTCTTGTTGAGTACTCCGCTTTCGGGGTTTGTTAACCCTTGTTGCGAGTCTTGACTCGTCTTTGTTTAACCAAGGTTATGTCGGTGGGCGCGACATGATGCGGTTTATCTTCGATTCTACCTAGCTTTTTCGCAATTAAGTTAAGTTTACTCAAATGTAACTTACTCACATTTTGTAAAATTAATGTTATTATTCTTCCGCACTCGATCTATATTTTTGTAATAAATGTTGTAATGTTATAGCTACTCCTTTGTTGATCTGGTATGAGTGGTGTAATCGGGGTTTTAGATGACACTCGGCGAGCTTCTTAAATTATTGGGTGCATCTCGCACTTTTTGTGCGAGGTCTTTGGGACAATGACGGTGCGGTGGGCCTTGATAATTAGGAGGTTACATTACGAGAACGCATCATAGAACGCTTCAAGGAAGAAGAGCCTGCTGGCCGAGCTCAAGTCACCGGCGTCGTCAAGGCTGGCAAGTCGTCGTCAAAGGCCAGAGCTGCTGCGGCTATGGGCAAAGTCACAAAGCATCAGCAATCGGCTAAGAAGCATCTTTACGATAGGCGGATCGTTTAGAAGATGATAGGCATTGAGACCTACCATACAAAATGCGCCCTTTGCCCCGAGATAGAGGATGAGAGGGCCTCATTTGAAAGCACACCGCCTATAAATTTTAGGCGAGAGCCGAAACAAACTCTAAAAAATTTTAGGCGAAACGTTGTTCCCGATGATTTAAGCCCCATGTTCGATCAAGCGTACATGCGCATCTGCGCAGCTTTTGCGGAATAAGGAAAGAATTATCCCTGTAAAAAAACCCTAGCCATCGCTTTCGTTGCTTGCTTGCCTTCGCATCCTTTGCTTGCTTTCGGTCGATTTTGCCTTTTGCGTGCCTCCGCTCACTTTGCTAGTTTGCTCAATTGCATGCGCGCTCGCTCTAGTGCGTTTAGCGTGAGGGGCCGCTTCCCCGGTTTGAGCTCTATGGGCCATACGCGGAGCTTCTCCGTATCGTCTGCCCGGTTTGCTCGCCTACGAGGCGCATGCTGGGCGCCGCCCGTGCTCAAGACTTAGAAGAGACTCTATCCGACGTCGAGGCTTACGTTGGAGATCTTATGGCGCGGGAAGACATTGATCGGCGTCTGGCTGGGTTCGGCGAAGATGACCCGAGGGGATGCTCGGCGACCCGCCATACGAAGGGTCACATCGCCGCCCGGCTATGAGGTGAAGCTTCACGGGGGACGGCGGTGCCGAGCCGCGAGCCCTAGGATCGATGGGGGATCGTCTCAAGGACTTCTTTGCTTGCGGTCTCCGCTGCCGTACTCATCCTTCATGCGTGCGGTGGTGGAGTCGCCGACGTCGAGATTCACCGGCTCACCCCCCCCCCAGCGTTCCTTGCTGCGGCAAAGTTCGTGTGGGCTTGTGAGTCTTACGGTGGGGAGGCGGAGATCAACAACCGTCGAGTTTTACGAGCTGCACAAGCATCCGAAGGTCGAAAAGATGGCGGACGGAAGCGAGAAGAAGCTGCAGTTCGGTCTTTGCACATTTAGCCCGCGCCGCCAGCGGGGCGGGGAGAAGACGAATCTCTCCTACGCTCGGAAGAACAAGTGGGAGCCCGGGTGGATGGAGTATTGGTTCTCGCCGATCCACCGGACGAGAGGACGGTGGATGGGGTCAAGCATGGGCGTCGCTAGGGGTATTCCCTGTATTCCATGGAATACCCAAGATTTTGAAACAAACTTAAATACATATGTGTATTAATGTATACATATACTGGTAATATGTTGTCACATGTTGCAAATCTGGCCCAAAGCGTCAAAGCCCAATAGAAAGCCCACCAAAGAAGAAAAATAGATTGCATCTCTTTCCTGTTTCCTCCCCAACTCGCATCGCACGTTCCCAGCGGCAGCGGCGCGGCGCGGCGCACACCCCTCAATCTCAAATCTGACGAACCCCCAATCTCAAATCCGACCGAGCGCGACCTGCGCTGCGCTGTTGCGTCCCTCCCTTCGACGCCCGACGAGTGACGACGCCGCGAACAATGACGACCGACGAGTGACGACGCCGCGAACAATGACGACCGACGAGTGACGACGCCGCGACGGCGAGTCCATCAGCCCAACGCTCCGGCAGCCCGTGACAGCTTGAGGCAAGATGAGCATAAGCAATGTCAGTCGTTCGTCAGATACATTCTTCAGAGTAAAAAATTGAGATGTCATTTTCTATTTTTTGTGCATTGGATTCTTGACTTTAGCATAGACGAGGAAGAAGAAGGGTGCTAGTATATTTGCATTGTGGGCGAAAGCTGCAAAGGCAAATAAAATATGTTCCACATCCACGCCAAATCCTCCTCCTGTTGAGGTTGAAAGTCTCTCAACTGCTGAGAGCAATTTGCAGCTAGCAATTGTGGTAGCAATTGTGGAAGCACAGGATTACTATTGCTCATTTGCATCAATGAATTTTTATGTCCGCGGAATACCCAGCTTTCAGATGCTAGCTCCGCCACTTCAAGGTGAGCCGATACCCTTCGCGTCGAGTCTCACCCCGGTCAATATTGTCTGCAAGCCGGATCAGAACGACCGGTTGTCGGAGAAGAGGACGAAGTGCCGCGAGGCTTTCCTTCTTGCCTGCCGGGTACTCCGGGGACCGTGACTTGATCGAGGAGATATGCGCGGCCAAGTACTCGCCCCTGAAGCGGGACAACGCAGAGTTCGAGGTGGAGAAGGTCAATCTCCCCGTGTTTGGGGAGGCGGAGATGGTGCCCTGCCCACGCCTTGGCATCCA